>CM035107.1:22288300-22888300 GCA_020205505.1 Panax japonicus | reverse complement strand
AATTAAAAACTATTTAATTCGATTTATTAATTAAAATAATTAATTTTAGAAATTATCTGTCGCTATAGCGGCCTTAGGCGACGAATCCGTCCCTAATGGTGTTCTTGAGCTGCCTAGAAACTCATCGATAGTTTACAGGGTATGAGGTTTGACCAATGCTAGATCTGTGATCCTTAGGTTTTCTAGGCTACTAAAGTGATATTGTTGTAGAACTAATGTAGTACTACAAATTTAAACAAGTTCCAAGGTTATTAAGTATCATAACATAGAGATTCAAGCTTTAGAAACGTCTAACAACATTGTTCTTCATTTCTGGGTTTTCCAGAAATGAAGAACATACGATGGTACTATATCTCGATCCTTATAACTTGAGTTCTATGTTTTGTTTGTGTAAAGTAATGATCTCATCTTGTAGTGGAGATTTCAAGCTTCATTTATATAACAACAGATCATCATTAAAACATTACACAGTCATAGCTGGTCGAACTAGGGGACAGGACGCGGTTCTTGAAGATCTGGGTTTCCCAGAAATCTTCAACTGGCCAGTTGGTCAACGGTGGTTTGACCCTGAATTGCTACAATCCTGTTACAGGTCTGGGTGATCAAACAACATCATAGCCAAAACATAAACATACAGCAACATCAAGGGCTTTGAAAATCTTGTCAAACATTCTGGGGAAATTTTGGGTTAGCCAGAAACGATTTCCGTGATCGGTCAGCGACCTTTGACTGCCTATAATAAGAGATCTAGAAATGATATGTCCATGATTCCAGTTTCAGATGGTAGTCCAAATGTCATAGAATAGATTCAAAACATCTAACACAGAAAACATCTAACACGCGTGGATCTAGAGGCACTGACATATGATTGTCAGACCTTAAAATTAGGGTTCTTGGTAAATTTTTAAAACCTGATTTTCGTGCATCTAGATGTTATAGATCTGGGATATAACTACTCAGATCTCTAAATGACACCTTATAACACATCTTTAACCAACAACTTACAACAACTAACATCAAATCATGAGATTTTAAAAATTAGGGTTCGTATACCTTTTGAATGCCCAATCTTTATTTCTGACTTTTGATTCTAAGGTTAGCTTACTATGCACTGATTATGGCTTATCTTATCACTCTCTCTCACTCTAGATTTTTGAATTTTTGGAGAGAGAAAGGGTTGGATAGAATGAGCATAAAAGTAAGATTTTTATTACTTTAATCTTTCTACTTTTTGATTCCAGGGCCAAGAATGTTGTGATGTGGCCTAATTGGCTGATTTGTTGTGTAGTGGGACACTTGTCAATCCACTTTGGTGCATCACCACACAATCCAAAATATCATATACTTACTCAATATACAAAAGGGCAAAATGGTCATTTCCATACCATTTTATTTTTAGAATTGTCATTTATTGCAAACTCTTAGGGTTTAGGGTTTGAACTCTCTAGGGTTTAGGGTTTGAACCCTTAGGTTTTTAAAAAACTAATTTCAAGAATTTCCAAATTAGGCTTTTAAAATAGAAAATTAATATTTCTAAATTATAATTAATATTTTCTAATTATATTAAAATTTCTTAATCATAATTTAAATCTTGCTAATTAGGATTAGTATTTCCTAATTAAAATCGCTAATTTAGCAATTAGGTTCAAAATTATGGATTAGGGTTTATAACCCAAAAATTAGGGTTTCTAATATAAAAATAATTTTCTAATTTAGAAATTAGATTTCGTAATTAGATTAGAGTTTTCTAATTACTTATAACTTGAAAATTAGGATTAATATTTCTTAATTAACATTTAAACTATTTAATTAACACTTAGGTTTTCCCTATTTATAATTTAGGGTTTTAAATCAATAAATTAGGGTTTAAAATTTTGAAATTAGGGTTTGCTAAATAATTAAACTTTACCCTAATTAATATTATAATTAATAGCACTTAAGCAATATAATTCTCCGCTAAATTCCCAGATTAGGGTTTCAACTTCCGAATTAGGGTTTTAGATTTCCGGAACTAAAATTATAGTTTTCAGAATCGGTTTCTTGGGTTTCTTATAATTCGCTAGGATTTTCTAACCGAATGTTGACGTTCTTAATATATACCTAGGGTTTATTACAAATATAGTTTATCTGGTCAACCATTGACCCTTAACCACATATTGTACACATACATAACCATATTCACAGAACATATTCACATATTCCTTTAATCCTGGATAATTCACCTAAATCCTTCACAGAATTTTGAAATCCTCAAAATTCCTTCTCAAAAATATCAAACGCATACACTTATTTCCTGTCTAGGTTCTAATATTGAACCTTAAATCAATTAATAAAAATTTTAAAAATATTCAAAAATCTCGGGTTGTCACATTTACCCCTTCTTCTAAAAATTTTGTCCTCGAAATTTACCTTACACCTTACACCTTACACCTTACACCATTCACACGTACACATTATCGCATGTTACCCAATACACCACTCATAAGATTAAAAATTTCCAAATTTTGCTGAGGAGTCATATAGACTATTTGTTTGTCATTTTCGCAAAGTTGTTATGGAAATTCATCCGTAAACCGGCATAACTTACGAACACAAAGGGTGATTAGCCCGATATGCCATGTACTGATCAAGTACTGCTGGTCGGAACAATTTGTTCCTCTTATCTGCCTTAGGCGCACAAAATTTCTTACCTCGGTCTTATTGGATTCCGCACCAAAATAATTTGGTTCGGGAAATTTCTTTCATTGAACACTTATAGTTTTTATAACATTAGTCTAGCTGAATCGAATAGCATAGACTCATATCAATAATTCAATTCAATCAAATTATTTAGGTGTAGCCAAACCCCGTTGGCAAATTAAAATGTTTTAAAATATTTTTGAGAATGACGTCATGATGTCGTACTATATTAACAATCTGTTTGAGGATGCCGTCATTGTATGACTTTGTCATAACACATCATACAATAGTGGAACAAGGATTTTAGATCAAATTCACACTAAGTATTCCTGTATTTATAACTTCATCAACTTTTTATCATCTCTGCACCAGGTTACATGGTACATGAGTGATAAATAAAATATATTTTGATATTTCAAATCGTTTGCGTCTAGCTGAAATAAGTAGCATAGACTATACTTTAAACCGTTTAAAAAATAATTACGATTTTACATTTTTTTTCAAAAGCACATAGTGCTTATTTTGCTTGATGTCAAAATTTCAAAGTCTAGCATAGCTAGGAGTTTTGGAAAACTTATATCTCCACTAATAATCAATTTCTTAACAATCTATATGTTCATATTATCCTTAATACTCCATTTACACACAACTATATCCAGTTCGTCAAACCACACTTATGAGTTCATTTACTTGCCACAATCATATGAGTTTAAGAACTTATCCTAGTCAGACCTTTGGCGTCCATTCACTGAGGGGTTCATAAACATTTCATATATCTATGAATCAAGAATGTCACATAAGTATGCGTTTTAAGAACTCGTACTTAACCTTATATCCTCTACCTATGACCTATCTATCTGTTATACACATGAGAAATGAATCACCCTCTTAACATGTATATATCAAACAGCGCGACACAAACATTTCAATGATTATCATTGTCAGAACTAAGTAGTTATTACACCAAGTATAATTTTCCGCCCACACAAGGAATCATACAACTCAGCTGCCGACATGAATCCTCAATTGAATCCCCACCTAACACTAACTCCCTTCGCAATACAAATTTCATTCAACTCGTATTCATAATCCTTTCCTGAATCTGTACTCATTCACACAGCAATCTTGTTGTAAACTTTCCAATCATCAGATTAAGTCTTATCTCATAATATAACCTTATCAGATCATGGGGTGGTATCATCGTATATATTATGATTCATTTATATGCCTTGATCGTTTTGTTTTACGATCTCCTTTCCCTGAACTTTTAGTCTTTTAGACTAGATCTATTCATCAATAATGTTCAACTTTATTATAAGAGTTAGGGAACTCTATATCTTTATAACTCACCGAGATTCGTCTTTGAATCTTACCGACCGACTAACTCTATGTGAGTTAGATCTTATCCTAATCATTGTTGTTATTAGTCTCAGGTATTCCTACCTAAGGTTCATAACCAACAGCTTTGATACCAACTGTGAAGGCCCCGAATCCGAGGTCCCGAATCACCGCGGATCCGGTTCGATCATTCTATCACTATTACTATTTTGCATAAGATATAAACATAAATTGTTTATTCAATAACTTTACACACTATTTCCCAAGGTCAAGTAACCTTAACTTAATACACAAATCATAACTTATTTAATACATAACATTATTATTATACAACTATTACAAATCTATTCGCGCACATTAATTTTAAGCTAGAACTGTCTTTACCTTTTCCTTGTATCCGACGCATTCACCTTAATTTGCAATATTTTATCATGATATAGCAAGGGTGAGCATAAGATTGCCCAGCAAGTTTAAGTTCAGTAATTTAACGATATATCATTATTGAAAGGATTTGAATAATAAGATGGCTATAATTCAACAATATAATTGTGAACTAGCAGAACAAACTTTTGACTGAACAAGTATATAACATGAACAAATATATCTGGACCGAAGTGTAATGAAGGTGATCAACCTTTCATACCTGACTTATACATGCAATATGTACATAGTACAATTCTATAATGGCAATCAGCAATGATTATCCATAAGCATATCTGAATGAAACAACTCTTAGTAGAGTTAAGTAAAAACAAACTTGCCTGAACCATTGATTACCGCTACACAATTTATATCGCTTTATCCGAAGACCTAATATTAGTAATATAGATCTCCAATATTAGAATAATATCATCACAATATAATACTATTATATATATATATAGATATACATATACATAGAATAACATAAACACATAACACATAACCATATCAGTCTATATCACACATACGACTCGGTATCAAGTCAAATTATTTCAGTCTGACTTGAGTTCGACAAAATTCTAATATCTCGATGGTCTAGTCAGAATTTTATCGAGTATAAGTTCAATTAAACTATGTCTAACACTTAACCATTAACTAAGATAATTTATTAACAGTCGAAATATTTTTCGTAAGCTCGTAATAATTTTTAAATAATTATAACTATTTATCTTGATTTTACAATCACTAATATCGTATTTAAACGAATTAAATACCACATAATTCTATTATCATTAATATCTATTTATTATCAAATATTAATAAAATAAATGTCATTATATTATAATATATTTATAATATTACAAAGTATTTTTAATATTTTAAAATCACCTTTATATGATTTTTAAACACTTAAATCCATTATCCGATAAATTTTTTTAATATTAAAATATTAATATTTTTATGACAAAATATCAAAAGTTATATTTTATAACTTAAAATATTTTTTCTAACACTTAAATCCTTTTTATATGATTTATAAAACTTTAATTCTATTTTTCTAAAATTTATTTAATATATTTATTAAATAAAATAATTATAATTAATATTAATTAATTAATGAAATTCATCACAAAATATTAAAAGTCACTGAAAATATCTTTAAATATTTTTTATACCATAATATTATTTTTCATGATTTTTCATGTATTAAAATCATTTTTAAATAATTTATTTAATATTATAATTAAATAAATTAAATATCATTTATATTTCGAAAATATTAAATATTTATGAAATATACTCAAACTAATTAAAAACTATTTTTCAGACTTTAATATAACTTTTTGAAATTTATTTTGTATTTTTAATAATTAAAAACTATTTAATTCGATTTATTATTTAAAATAATTAATTTTAGAAATTATATTTCACTATAGAGGCCTTAGGCGACGAATCCATCGCTAATGGTGTTCTTGAGGCTATTCTTGAGCTGCCCAGAAACTCATCGACAGTTTACAGGGTATGATGTTTGACCAATGCTAGGTCTGTGATCCTTAGGTTTTTTGGGCTACTAAAGTGATATTATTGTAGAACTAATGTAGTAATACAATTCTAAACAAGTTCCAAGGTCATTAAGTATCATAACAGAGAGATTCAAGCTTCAAAAACGTCTGACAACGCTGCTCTTCATTTCTGGGTTTTCCAGAAATGAAGAACAGACGATGATACTATATCTCGATCCTTATAACTTGAGTTCTGGATTTTGTTTGTGTAAAGTAATTGTTGCATCTTGTAGTGGATATGTCAGGCTTCATTTATATAACAACAGATCATAATAAAAACATTACACATGACAGATCAAAGCTGGTCAAACTAGGGGTCAGGACGCGATTCTTGAAGATATGGGTTTCCCTGAAATCTTCAACCGGCCAGTTGGTCAACGGTGGTTTGACCCTAAATTGCTACAGTCCTATTACAGATCTGGGTGATCTAAAGGTTTTAATATGAACTCCTCATGTCAGACTACAAGGATCAAACAACAACATAGCCAAAATTTAAACATACAGCAAGATCAAGGGCTTTGAAAATCTTGTCAGACATCCTGGGGAAATTCTGGGTTAACTAGAAACGATTTCCGTGATCGGTCAACGACATTTGACTGCCTATAACAAGCGATCTAGAAATTATATTCCATGATTCCAGTTCAAGATGGTAGTCCACATGTCATAGAATAGATTCAAAACATAAAACACAGAAAACATCTAACACACACGGATCTAGAGGTACTGACATATGACTGTCAGGTCTTAAAATTAGGGTTCTTGGTCAATTTTTAAAACTTGATTTTCGTGCATCTAGATGTTATAGATCTGGGATATAACAATCCAGATCTCTAAATGGCAACTTATAACACATCTTTAACCAACAACTTACAACAACTAACATCAAATCATGAGATTTAAAAAATTAGGGTTCATATACCTTTTGAATGCCAAATCTTGATTTCTGACTTTTGATTCTGAGGTTAGCTTGCTATGCACTGATTATGGCTTATCTTATCACTCTCTCTCACTCTAGATTTTCGAATTTTTAGAGAGAGAATGGGTTGAATAGAATGAGCATAAAAGTAAGATTTTTATTACTTTAATCTTTCTACTTTTTGATTCCATGGCCAAGAATGTTGTGATGTGGCCTAATTGGCTGATTTGTGGTGTAGTGGGACACTTGTCAATCCACTTATGTGCATCACCACACAATCCAAAATATCATATACTTACTAAATATACAAAAGGGCAAAATGGTCATTTCCATACCATTTTATTTCTAGAATTGTTATTTGTTGCAAACCCTTAGGGTTTAGGGTTTGAACTCTCTAGGGTTTAGGGTTTGAACCCTTAGGTTTTTAAAAAACTAATTTCAAGAATTTCCAAATTAGGCTTTTAAAATAGAAAAATAATATTTCTAAATTATAATTATAATTTTCTAATTATATTAAAATTTCTTAATTATAATTTAAATCTTGCAAATTAGGATTAGTATTTTCTAATTAAACTTGCTAATTTAGTAATTAGGGTCAAAATCACGGATTAGGGTTTACAACTGAAAAATTAGGGTTTCTAATATAAAAATAATTTTCTAATTTAGAAATTAAATTTCATAATTAGATTAGGGTTTTCTAATTACTTATAACTTGAAAATTAGGATTAATATTTCCTAATTAACATTTAAACTATTTAATTAACACTTAGGTTTTCCCTATTTATAAATTAGGGTTTCAAATTTTGAAATTAGGGTTTGCTAAATAATTAAACTTTACCCTAATTAATATTATAATTAATAGCACTTAAGAAATATAATTCTCCGTTAAGTTCCCAGATTAGGGTTTCAACTTCCGAATTAGGGTTTCGGATTCCCGGAACTAAAATTATTGTTTTCAGAACCAGTTTCTAGGGTTTCTTATAATTCACTAGGGTTTTCTAACCAAATGTTAACGTTCTTAATATATACCTAGGGTTTATTACAGATATAGTTTATCTGGTCAACCATTGACCCTTAACCACATATTGTACACATACATAACCATATTCTCAGAACATATTCACATATTCCTTTAATCCTGAATAATTCACCTAAATCCTTCACAGAATTTTGAAATCTTCAAAATTCCTTCTCAAAAATATCAAACGCATACACTCATTTTTGTCTAGGTTCTAATATTGAATCTTAAATCAATTAATAAAATTTTTAAAAATATTTAAAATTCTCGAGTTGTCACAGTTTTAATGACAAGATAGTATGATAGGTTTTGAAAGGGAATGCATGCTCACATATTCCTTTATATTTTCCATTACATTAAGATTGACATGGAAATAAAATTACAAGTAATTTAACTAGGAAGGTTTGAAGAGACTTCCCTCCGCGCTTGGTTTATTAGAGGCTGACATATCTTAGGCTACTTTTACGACTTTTTGGCATGAAGGTTCCCAGATCATCGTAATTTACTCAACAAGAAGTTAATCTGGTCTTTCAACTTGAGTGAATCTAGGTGGTCCCTTTCCTGAGCCTCTTTGGAATTAGTCTCCCTACGAGTCCAGTAATCAAACATGTGACGCCCCCAAATCCGGGTATCTTCCAACCCGACAGATGGTGTTACACGATACTACAATTTATACAGTCATTCCATTGAAATAACAACAAAATGATTGTATTTACTATATTCTTATTACAATAATAATAAATTCTTTCCCAGGTTCATAAACCGAATACATTCTCCGTTATTCATAAGTATATTACATACAAATACTCTAGTCTATTACAGGATAATCAACTATCCATCTTAGCCTTACCTTTATCTCTCTTAAAATTCTCAGTTCGTTCGGCTTTAGCTGCAATCATATAATTCAAGCAAGAAGTGAGCATAACTAGCTCAGTAAGTTTAACAATGGATAATATGAATACCACATCGAGAATTATGTGATTATCTTCCATAACTGAACAAATAGCTATGAAGCATTATGAAACATTTGACTAGCACTTCTCATTTCATAACAACGATTCCAAAGTATATATAATAGCTTAGGAATTCTGAACCAGTAGAAAGACCATGAACATACTCTTTTCGTATTCATACTTAAAAAGGACATCCGGCACTAAGGTCGTACATTTGGCATTATTTACGAACACTTCTAGGTGATCAGCCTATAGTACTCTATATTGATCAACACTCATCCGTTAAACGTATTTACGTTAAAGTTTTGGCAACCTCGTGTGCCCATCGAATAATCGATGAAAATACTTTTGTTTGTTCTTAGAAAAACTTACCTTCATATCCGTACCAAATATTTGGCATAGGATAACGTTAACAGTTCTATATCGAAAGACCTGTAAACAAATCAATCTAACTCTTAAGAATAGTCTAGCCAAATTAAAACTGGCATCGACCCTTTCTTCGTAAAATAATTCATGAATTTGATAAGATGAATCATAGAAAACCTGACTAACACGGAGGTTAGACAAGCGTTAAGAAAACTTTCCTCTAAGCATCTTCGAATATAATATTCAACAGTTCTCAGTCTTTACAGGATCTACATGATATATTCATATAGCACACTGTAATTAGCTACCAAACAAAATTACTTTATTGTTTTAACCAATTTCTTTCTCTTATGTCTTACTTGGAATTTATTTCTTTAATAAAGTCAATTCGACTTACTATACTTCATTACGACTTGTTTAACGTTATTACGTTATTAACCGACACTCGGTCATCATTGGGGATATACCAACGTTGAAAACCATTCACGGTTTACTTGCTTATACTTTTGCGTTCTTCGTTTAATTCTTATTAAACCATACTTAATCTTCTAACGTTATCACTTTATAAGTGAGTTAAAGTCAGCCCCATCATGTAAATTAAGTACATTCATGTCTTACCTTTGGTTTACATTCAATTAGAATTAAAAACCTAACTTGGTCAAGTATTTCTTATTACCGGCGCTGCGGCGCATCAATCCCTTTAATATAGTGGCGTTGCGGCGTCACTCTATAGAGGTTTTGCCCGGACTCGGCGTTGCGGCACAAGTCTTTGTACTAACTTTCGCGCTGCGGCGTGACTCTCTATAAGATCATGGCTTCCCTCGGCCATACTTGGCGCCGCGGCGTGAAAGATAACACTGGGTTGGCGTTGCGACGCCGCCCCTGTGTATCAGTTAATTTTGACAATTAGTTTTTCTAACGAACTTCCCGACCTCATAACTTATTCGTTTTACATCCGAATTGACTCATTCAAAAGCCCATAACTCACAAATTACATACTCTACGTGTTTATGTAAGAGTTTTACATTTTCAAATCCGTTAAATCGAAATTCAACTTTTGGTTCATTTTGAGCGTTCATTTATCATTTTTGATCGTTCAATGCTCGTTTTCTTCGTTATATGTGACGACCCAGAAATTCGGATCGTCCAGAATTTAGGTTTAAAGAATTAGTTATTAATAAAACTAATTTTTATTAATACTATTTTGTGCTATGTGTTTATTAATCGTTCTAGAACCTAGGATGATTATAAGTCAAGAGCATTCTGGCTACGAGCTAGATTGATCGAGTAAGATTTTTCAAGACAAAAATAAAAATCTTGCGGGAACAAAAATATTTTTGAGGAAAAAGACGAAATGGGCAGTATTCATCCATTTCTGCTCGGGGATTTATTTTGAATTTTCGAGAAATGCATAATGATAGAAATCTAAGACGTAATCGAATATTCAATAATATTTCAGTTATGGCAAAAATGAAGTTTTCGCCTGCGGACTTAAAACCTAAGGGTTAGGAAAGTGAGTTCCGAGAATTTAATGATTTCTTATAATAATTAAGGTTATTATGCGTAAGAAATACGAGTGAAATACTAGTATTATACAAGTATAGTACGAAGATTATTACGATGTATAATACGAATATCGTACGAACTGTATACAAAGAGAATATGAGAATGACATGTGTAGAATACGATTAGTTTTAATGGCTAAGTAAAGGATAAGTTAAGTAATGACTAAGTAAACTTAATGGTTAAGTAAAGTGCTTATGCTTAATGGTTAAGTAAAGTGCTTATAAGTGATGAGTAAGTAAACTTAAGGGCTAAGAAAACTTAAGGGCTAAGAAGACTTAATGGCTAAGTTAATACGGAGGCCAAGTTAACTTAGTACTTAAGCCTTGAATAGTAAGGAGGTTAATGGGGCGAAATGACCAAATTGCCCTAGCTTTGGATTTTCTATAAATAGGAAGCCTTATATTCATTTGATGGGATTTTAAAAATCCTACATCTTAGAGAGAGAGAGAGAGAGCTTGGAGGAAGAGGGAGAAGGAAGAGCATGAACATGAATGATCAGATCGAAGGTGATCTTGAAATAGAAAAGCTTGCGAATCGCCGGCTTTGTCTAGCGGAAGAAAAATAAAGAAAGAGGTAACCTAAAATCTAGTTTCTAATAGATTTTCTTTAAGTCCTATATGTTAATAACATAGCTTAATGAGAATAAGGAGTAAAAGAAGTTAGGAATGATTTCATATTGTTGAAATCATAAGAAAATGAAGAAATAAGAATTAGAAGTTTATTTTATATATTTCTTAAGGAAGTATAAGATTCGTAATGAATTAGAACGATCTGAGTGGATTATATGAATGAGTAGGTGAAATAAGTAAGGAATGATGTTCTATAACATCAAATTCCAATAAAAAGTGAAATCTTAATCCAAAATATCGATTAAAATGAAGAACGAACGAAGAACGCAAAGAACACGAAGAACGTTGTTGATGGACAAATTTAAAATGATCGTAGGATAATTGTTGTTGATGGACAACTTTAAAACCATCGCGTATAAGATTAGTTACTTATTTCTTGGTTAGGAATGGTAGAAACGTTCATGAAGAATGAATTAAAACTTAGCTCTAACGAAGTTATGGCAAAAATTTCCTAAAACATGAACGAGAATTAGAAAGTTAATAAATAAACCCGAACGTATAGGGTTTCATAAGAAAGTAAGAGAACTTAGAAAACGTGAGTCATGGACTCAAGAATGAACGAGTTCTGAGTTCGGATGACCAAATTACGGACGAGCGAATGAAGAGCATTACAAAACGTAAAATAAACGAAGGGTGAAGATCAAGCCAATCGAATGGCATGTTAACGGATTCAGAACGAAGTCATGTCTGAGGGGTATTGAAGTACATAAGATAAAGAATAGAATGGCTTTGGAATGACCTCGTTCTGAGTTATAACGAAGGAGTTATGAGATCGGGAAGTAAGCGTCTCAAATTTGATTTAACACTTGGAGAAATTTTCTAGGGTTAGGGCTTGGCGCCGCAGCGCAAAACATGCCTTGAGGAGTGGTACAGCAGCACCAGACCAGGGATCTGGGTACTGCCAACTCGCACCGTGGCGCGAGAGATAAAGAAGAGAGTGGCGCCGCAGCGCCGGTGCAGGGAAAAAGCCCGGTAATGAGCTTTTAACTGCTCAAAACCTGGGGGAAGTGTAACAAAAGCTAATGAACGTGTAGTTCATCGAATGTAACACTTAATCAAATAATTTAAACCTTTAGTAAATGTTGAATGAAATGATCGAAAGAGATTAAAAGATTAAGAAGGTAATAAATAATGAAAGTATTAATAAGATATAAATTATGAAGAAAGCAGTAATAGACGATAATAAGATTAATGAAAGCCGAATGTGAGTTGATAAGGAATGAATCCAAAGTATGGCATTTAGTTGCTAGAAAGCTATAAAGAATAAAAAATTGATTTAACGAACATTAAGTTTAATAATTCGGATAAGTTAATATAAAGTTTAGGTTGTGGTGCAATCGTAACCTTTGATAGTTAACATATGGGAGCTGGGCTAAACAATTCCTTCAGAGAGAGATGGTATATACAAAACTGGCAACCGATCTAACTCATTGTGATGGTAGTGTAGATGAGACAGGAACTTGTTTGTTGGTTATTTGTGGGAAACCACTCAGAGTACCATAAAGACTACTAGCAGAGACGCGATGTGTGTTGAGTCCTAAAGAAGTTATAAGAAGAAGATAAGAATATAAATCATCAAAGATGATGAACGTTTTGAGTAAGACGTCTTTGTATGTCATGAAGCCGTAAACTGGTAAATGAAGTTAGTCGCGTAAACTTATATTGCAAGAACGCGAACCCTAAGAAGTAAAGTTAAGTAAACCAATGCGTAATTTCAATATATGACTAATTGGTGTTTATGTTTTCTCCTTATTTGTTATATAGGAATTGGAATGAGCAGTTCAGTGTAAGTTGTAGCTGTGCGTAAGGCAAGTTTCCTAACTTCATTCATACTCTAAATGAATGCTAGTTTCTTAATCTTCTCAAATGTTGAACTTGAGAAGTTCTGTCTATGTGCAAATGTGCGATATTTGTACAAGGTGGTAGAACGTATGAGGCCTTGAGCCACAATGTTAACACTTCAGTGTTTCTATGATATAACATGTTATGTGATTGAGCTGTTCACTACAAATATGTTCTGTTTATACATGAATCGTTATTGTTAAGTCTGTATTAATGATTCTAGCCAGACATAATGTGTATGAAAAAGGTAGATTAATGAAAGTGACTAATATTTTAAGATGATAGGAATCGAGACTATTCCTATTATTCAACCTGCTTTATAACCTTTGTTCGGTTATCGAAGTTCTAAAGAAATGTTTAACTCTTGATGTTGTTTGTTTAATTGTTATTACTTGCTAGTCAATTGAATGCTCACACTTGCTTTAAATGAAAAACCTTTTCAGCGAACGATGCTAGAAGAACTTAAGGATCTCGTAAAGATCAAGCTGACGATATCTAGATGAAGTGTCATTCAGAATGTGAATGAGCGAGAAGATCAATTGAATACTTGTAATATAGAAAGATGAAATTGAACTATAGACTAGTTTAAGGAACTGTTATTGTGACGCCCCCAAAACAGGTATACATCACCCATCTTGAGTCGCCAGATACAAGGTACTGAATACAAATACAACTTAATTACACAAAAGTCGTGTAAAATACGACAAAATATAGGCTGTGAGTTTTAATACAAATATTATCATCTAAAAATATCCACACTCAATGGAGTCCTCATTATATTTATTATCACACTATTTCACAGAATAGTGAGGACTACTAATACACCATCTAGGACCATCACTCTATTCCCCGACTAGTCCCAGCTACGTTCTCATTTCCTAAAGAGAACAGTGAAAGAAAGGGTGAGCTCAACTAGCCCAGTAAGAAATATTATGACTAAGATAATGCATAATAAATTATCATTAGCCTTCAATAATGTTAAACTGATAGAATATAATAGACAACAAGTTTAACTGTAGCGGATCAAGCAATCCATTAGAAAAGTCAAGTAAGGTATAAAATCTACTATCTTCTATGATTAAAAAAGTCTTTCATCAACTTTATCGCTGAGACTCAGCTTAATAAATAAAATCGAATCATCCCTGCTCTAAGGCCAAGGATATTCATGTAATCATTAATGGTCATGACTATACCGAATAATCCCTGGTCATAATCATACCAACAACTGTCCACCAATGAAGTACAGGCCAATGAGGACTTTTACCACATCATTCGTCACATTATGGTCATGATTATACCGAATAATCCCTGGTCATAATCATACCAAGTCCATCTATGCACATAAGCCAAAGATGACTTTCAACATAATATAAGCATGAGAATGATGACAATTCAATTAAACAAGTTCAAGAATAAATTTTAAAGATTTATAAGTTAATTTATCCTGAACTCAATAACGTTCAAATTGTCAACATGATACTGCTTTGTGAACTAATATTTAAGAATGCTCAGAAGAATATTTCCATGAAAAGATACTGGATGAAGCGCAAATATCAAGGATATTCCACTAATTTCATGGAGTATAGAAGTCAAAGCTTTAACCAACTGAGTATAATAGAATATATGAAACTGCAAATAGATTTTCGCCCGCCATGTGGTAATCCACGTAGACAGATCATTTCCACAATTTAATAAAGAAATGAATACGAAGGATCTCACCATGCATGTGGTAATCCAAATAGACAGGTTATTCCAACAGAATAATAAAGAATGGAATAATAGAAGGATTCACCATGCGTGCGATACACTGCATAGACATGTTATTCCCAACAGAATAATAAATAATGAAACCAACACATACAGGATATTCTGACAGAATACTAAATAATGGAACCAGGTCCGGCGTAAACGCACAGACAGGATATTCTGACAGAATAATAAAGAACGGAATATTAGAAGAATTTCACCATGTATACGGTACTTCACATAAATAGGTTATTCCAACAGAATAATAAGAATGTAATAACAATAGAATTCACCAGGCATGCGATAGACCGCACAGATAGGTTATTCCAACAGAATAATAAAGAATGGAATAACAGAAGTTCTCTTCATGAATACGAAAGAAATAATACCCCTTACGAATACAACAAATAATATCCTCTACCTTAGAAAAACTGAATACTAAAGTAGTGAAGTAGCATAATATTTTTTTTCTTTCTCTGTAGAGTTTTAGTGAATTCGTAAGAAATAATGACTCCCCCAAAATTAGGTATACATCACCCATTCCGAGTCTCCAGATACATGGTATAAAATTCAAATACAACTTTGCTTATACAACTGTGGAGCTGTCGTATAGAATACGACTACAGTTAACTATGAGTTTTAATACAAATGTATGTAACTCTGATGGTACCTCGACCACAACCTTACAATGATACTTTACATAAAAGTATAGTCAAACATTGTTTTAGGAATTAAAATCTTTGGGAAGTGCTCAATGAAACCTTCGTACATGGGAGGCCATGCGTCTAGGTTATGATAGATATCATATGTCCACAGAATTATCCTTGGTTGACCCAATAGACCCCAAAGAAAAACGAGAAGATTACTATCATCTTCTTTCTAATGGTGAGTCTTCTCTTGGCATATTACTATCTCCACTGTCTCCAAGTGAAAATTATATTTCAAATAAATTCCAAGATCATATAGGTAGTGCTCGTAGATATACTCAGCAAGTGTATGTGCATGACACTGTCTTATGATAACACGAGGTTGTGTGTCATTAGACATCTTGTATTATAGTGGCAAAACACCCTTCCAAAGTTGGTTTCACCTCACCCTATTTGGTTCACCAAAATTAAATATCAAATGACGTATATAATACGACACACTTATCTAAAGTTCTCAATAAAATTATTTCCATACTATTTAGGGAGAACCTCAACAGCTATAGACACCGTTATATTCCCCTGTTATCCCCGCTTGACCCAGCTACACTCTTATTACCTGAAAGGAATTGTGAAGCAAAAAAGGGTGAGCACAACTAGCCCAGTAAAGATTATCATGACTAAAGATAATTAAATTATCAATATCTTTCATCAATAATAAAACAGAGATTTAGAACATATGGTAGATGATAAAACTTTTCAACCATAGTTACAGCGGAACGAGCAATCCATTAGAAGAGTCAAATAGACCATCAGATCTATTATCTTCTCTATGTTAATAGTCCACCGATAATGTTTTATCTTTGTAACATCAATCAATAATTCATGTCCACAATCATATGAATAACTCATCATAATCGTGGTTCTAAATTTCTCTTCGCACCCAGGATGAAGATAATTTTCATCACCTATCTTTACCTGAAATATCAAAAATCATGGTTATACCAAATTACAATTTCTGCTCATAATCATACTAATTAAATCATCTTTGCACTACGGCCAAAGATATTCATTATTATCACATCTATGAATTAATATTTCATTGCTGAGACTCAGCTCAATAATTAATCCACATCATTGAATCATCCCTGCACTATAAGCCAAGGATATTCTTTAATATCACGACCACGAATTATCCATGCACTATGGGCCAAAGATAATCGTGTTTTCATCAACGGTCCTGATCATGCCATAAAACAATTCATCTTTGCACCCTTAGCCGACGAGAATCCATAGCCATAATCATACCAAAAATTGTCCATCAATACACTACGGGTGAATGAGGACTTTTTCCACATCATTTGTAACATTACGGTCATGATTATACCGAATAATCCCAGGTCATAATCATACAAAGTCCATCTATGCACTACATGCCACAAATGACTTTCAACATAATATAAGCATGAGGATGATGACAATGACATAAAGAATCAATCAAATGAGATAAAGAATAAATATTAAACATTTATAATACAATTTATCCAGCGTTCAATAATAACCAAATGTTATCAATCACTTAATAATCTCATAATCTAATGTCGTTAATATTATAACAATATTTTAATCATTTCTTAAACTTATAAACAATTTATTTCAAATGTTTAAACTTTATCAAATAATGCATTTAATCATTCAAAAATGTCATACTCATAAGAGTTCATCATCAATAATCAAATCCCTCATCAAAAATCTGCATACACCCTATATAGGATTCCCAAGCCATAAAATCATATTTTCTAATTTTATTAGTTCACATAACATATTTAATTCATTTACTCATAACTAGTTCATTTTCATGAAAAATACCAAAGCAGTCTCAAAAATATTTCTTTTCTGGGATTTAGCATAATATAGTCCCATCTTGAACATATATTTTTTTAGAATTTTTAAAATTTATTTACTATTTTTCATATGGCTAAAACTGCCGAATATTTAGACATTTATCATAAATTATATTTTTGTCCAACAATTCTGAAATTTACAGGATATATTCCTGTTATATACATGTACTCCCAATAACAATTTCACTAATTTTGGAGTTAACCACAAGGAGTTATAAGTGTTTACTTTTAAAATAGTCTTTTCCCATAAAATCCATAACTCTTAATTTATACATCCAAAAATCGCCATTTTTGGACACAATCTAGAAAACTCATCAAATTATCATTTCAAATTTTTCCAGAATTTTTGAGGGATAGAAATATTACGAAACTACCCCTGAAAGAAACCCCTTTTTAATGAAAATACTATTCGTATGAATATGAAGGATCATTCATCATGCATGCGGTAATCCACATTGACAGGTTATTCCAACAGAATAAAAAAGAATGGAATCAGGTCATTCTCACAGACAGGATATTCTAACAGAATAATAAATAATGGAATAACAGAAAAATTCACCAGGCATGCGATAGATCGCACCAACAGGTTATTTTGAACAGAATAATAAATAATGGAACCAGGTCATGCGTAACGCATAGACAGGATATTCTGACAAAAAAATAAAGAATGGAACCAGGTCCAACGTAAACGCACAGACAAGATATTCCGACAGAATAATAAAGAATTGAATAACAACAGAAATCACCATGCATACGATAGACCGCACAGACAGGCTATTCTAATAGAATAATTAAATAATGGAATAATAGAAGAATTCACCAGGCGTGCGTAATCCGTACTGACAGGTTATTCCAACAGAATAAGAAGAAATGGAATAACAACCTTTACGAGTATTGAAAGAAAATAACTCTCTTCATGAATACAAAAGAATAATATCCCTTACGAGTACAACAAATAATATCCCTTACCTTTAAAAAGAAGAGTATTCCGACTGGTAGGGCGAGGATATACTCGAAGAAAACTTGCACTACGCTCAAAGCTTTCTTAAACTTTAAAGAAATACGCTCAAGAGTATAGAAGAAGAACTCTCTCTACAGTTTCTCTCTCTAGAGTTTCAGTGAGTTCATAAGAAATAATGAAGGAATGAGCTTCTATTTATAGAAGAATGGACTGCATAGTAACTAATTCATGAACGGTCCAGATTGATTTACTTTTAAACGGACAGTCCATATTTAAAGCAAAATAAAATATAATATATTCTATTTATAATCTAATAAAATGAATAACTTTATAAAAGTATTCTATTTTATATAAAAAAAATTTACTATGCAAAACACTATGCAAGCACTATGCATAATAAAATATAATATATTCTATTTATAGAATAACTTTATAAAAGTATTCTGTTTTATATAAAAAGATTTTACTATGCAAAATACTATGTATAATAGATTATAATATATTCTATTTATAGAATAACTTTATAAAAGTATTCTGTTTTATATAAAAAGCTTTTCTGTTTTATTACATTAATAATACTAATAAAACAATACTGAGTGACTTATCACGTAAACATCAATAATCAATACCGTGTGCTACTATTCAACCATGCGTATTACTGTACTTTTACTACCGAGTAGTTCAACAGTTTTAACGGTAAAACTTCCGCCGTTATTCTCATAAAAATATTTTTGTCATTTTCTCCATCCGACAATAATTCTGTTGCGAGGTCCACCAATGATTGTACGGTCGTATAGACATTCCCCGACAAAAATAATATTTTATATCAACTTGCTTACTTTGCAAAAAATTTCACATATTACCCTTAACTTTAAACTTTTATCAATTTAACTATTTACTCAAATAGAAAAAAATTGAATACTTTTATTTCATAAAATTCGGGGTCTCACAATCTACCCTCCTTATGAAATTTCTCCCTCGAAATTTACGTACGTACCTAATATTCGAAGAGATGAGAATACCTTGCTTTCTTTTCGAATTGTACCTTTCCGGTTATATCCTCTGTATCATGATTTTTCCATTGCTTATCTCCTGTATTTCAGATATCATTCTAGAATATATCTTCAAAACAAAGGTTAATTGACATATCACAATTTGTCAACTTATCAAGTAAACAATTTCAGCTTAGGTAAGTAACACACTAGCGAAGTATATAACTCGTCTCTCCCCTCATAGTTCTAGACTTTTATCTCTGTCAGCGACTATATCCCTAAGCTCTGATACCAAATGTGATGCCCCCAAAATTAGGTATTGTGACGCCCCCAAATCCATGTAACATCGATTACAGGACATGGTGCTCACGATATAACATACATCATCATCTATCTAAGTAACTCTAATAATAATAATAATATTAACTATTACATACTTATTCAAAATAAAGTCCCAAGTCTTTACAACCTTTAATAAACTGAAACTTAAACTTAGCATTTATCGCTACATCACATCATATGTGGAAAAATAATTATTACATAACTAACTCTCATCATTTTCATCTTAGACTTTCCTTTATCTTTGTCCGAGCCCTCAGCGTTATCAGTCTTAACTGAAAAGTTTAAGCAAGAATGAGCACAAATTGCCTAGCAATTATATAAAGTAGTTTGAGAACATACATCAGAAGTAGAAGCATTAGTATGAATATTTCTCAATAATTGAAATAAATATCAAGAGATAAACTGGAATATCAAGATAAGAGTTCTGAAATTCTCAATAACATACTAAGGGGTGTTAGATACCCTAAACATTACTTTGTTTCATCAAAAACCATCAGACGGTTTAATAATCAAATAGATTATAAACGGTCTCTGCAAGTACTCCAGGTGATCAGCTTATCGTACCCTATATTGTGCACACGTATAAAGTTTAAACGCATAAGCGTAAATGGGACTATATGCCCGACATCAGTTACCCCGTTATTCGGGTTGTTCATCTTATTATTCATACGGGACCTCACCAAAGCAATTTGGATTGGTAAACATTCAATAGCTTCAAAGGATTTGAATTGTTCAAACAATATACTACGCTTGCATCAATAACGTCTAGGTAAAACGAAAGATAGAAAGCATGCTTGAATATAGTTCATTAAGGGTATACAAACTTTAAAGTATAGGAGTTACAATAGGAACTGAATAATCATCAATAACGTTTTGCATCACAATTAAAGTTATAGAACTTTACAATAGAGGAGCTTGCACGAATTATTACTTAATCACAAGCCCAAACTTACCCTCGCTGCAATCAACTGAATAAGAGTTGAATAAATTCATAATGAAAAATAGGGTAAGAAACTTGCCTTGATCGTTGTTTACCAATAACATATTAACAGCTTACAGCTATCTGCACTTCACGTGCCCTACACAATTGTATAATCATGAACATCAACTATTAGCAACACATAGTAGTTGTAATATAAACTTTACTCTATAATTTTTAGAGTTTACTCTATGATTTTCACTTTACTATCTGCACTCTACGATTTTCAGAGTTCACTTTACGATTTTTACTGACTCTACAATTTTTCAGAGTTTACTCTACGATTTTCACTGACTCTACTATTTTCAGAGTTTACTCTACGATTTTCATTGACTCTACGATTTTCAGAGTTTACTCTACGATTTTCACTGACTGTACGATTTTCACTGACTCTACGATTTTCAGAGTTTACTCTATGATTTTCATTGACTCTACGTTTTTCAGAGTTTACTCTACGATTTTCATTGACTCTACGATTTTTATTGACTCTACGATTTTCAGAGTTTACTCTACGATTTTTACTGACTCTACGATTTTCAGAGTTTACACAACGATTTTCATTGACTCTACGATTTCAGAGTTAACTCTACGATTTTCATTTACTCTACGATTTTCAGAGTTTAATCTACGATTTTCACTGACTCTACGATTTTCAGAGTTAACTCAACGATTTTCATTGACTCTACGATTTTCAGAGTTTACTCTACGATTTTCACTGACTCTACGATTTTATTCCCTCTAATCTAAAGATGATATGACCATGATACTTGGACATAATAACCTTCATACATCAAGGTATTTTACAAAAATATAACATTCATAAAACTAGCATGCTAAGACCACAAACCAATTGCATAGAAAAGCGTGCAAGTACTAGTTTTATACTTTGAAAAAAAAATCTGGAATTTCCAAAATTCTGCAGATTTTATTACCAACATGCATGCTTACGATTTTCATAACTTGCTCAATTTAACTCCCTTTCCTATGAAATTTGGACAGGTTGTACCTCATGTTACATACTGTTTTATAAAATTATTACATATGTTAATCGAGTCATATACACTATGATCCCGAGGCTCCGAAAAACCCCAAAAATCACAGATTACTAGTTAAACCCAATTTGACAAAAATCCAGGATTTTGCTTCTAGCATGCAATTAAATTATTCCTAATGTTAAGATCATCTACTCTCACATGTTTTCACATTTCACAACATCAAAATTCAACAAACTTCCACCTTTTTGATTAATTTAGCACCTTAGAGACATTTTATCAAAGGTAGAGCATGCATTGCTTAATTCTTTGATTTTCTATGAATTTGATGCAGGATTAACCCATATCTTTTGTTCTTAATGATCTATAATCATCAAACAACAGTAACATGGCAACACAAAGACATAACAAATCATTTAACAATTTTATATGCATTTTCTTCTCATTTTTGTTATAAAAATAAAATGGGTTCATGAATTACCTTTTGATGAATTTCTTCATGGTTTAATATGATGCTCCTTCTCCTTGCTTGTCAAATCCTCAGTAATCCTCCAAAACTAGTTCTAACTCTATTAGGCTCTCAATTTCTCTCCATGTTTACTCACTTGGTGGAATTTTCTTAAAAGAAAAGTGTGTTTGTATATATATATAGCTTTGTTAGAGTCTTTTGAGTCCCATAACCCCCAACTCCCATAACCCCCAACTCTAATGATTAGTTACTCACAATGCTTAATACTACAATAATATAGTTAATTAATATGAAGAATGTGGAAGTTAGAGAAAATGAATGTGGGAGTTAGAAAAATAAAAAGAATTTTGATTTTAAGGAATAAAATAAATTACTTCCACCTTAGCTATTATGTAATATACGTATACTCCCTCCCTTGTCCCAATTTAATAGTCTCATGGGTCCATCAGTTCAACTGATTTCTATTAAAAAAATTACATATATTATTTTAATCAATTAATAAGCTATTTGACTATTTTACCCTTCGGAACTAAACTTTACGAACCATATATCGATTCCTACTAAAGTCGTCGTTCCGGACGTCAAGGGACTATCTGTTTAGTTAAATTCATCTCTAAAATTCGTAGTTGACTTTTTCCTCGAAAAAGTCAACAGGTTGACTTTGACCAAAAAGTCAACTAAGACACTTTTTCGTGATTATAGTCTATCCTGACTAATTTCGACGTTACGAACTCGAATACACAGTCCGCATCTCTAAATTCTGATCCTAACTCCAGCTCATGATTTAATATCGTCCCACGTAATAAAATAGAATAATTCCCTACTTAATTTTATTTAAATAGTTAAATAAAATTAAACCAACCATTTAAATACATCCCATCACATATCTTGAAATAACACATATATGTATCACACACATACAGCTAATAAATGAAATCATCCAAAAGTTTCATATAAATTCGTTTATTAACAATTTTTAAATTACATAAAAAAATTTTAAAAAAATAAAAATAAAACTCGGATATTACATTCACCCTCCCTTAAAAGGATTCCGTCCCTGGAATTATTACACATCAATCAAAAAGATTAGGTTAATTTTTCATCATTTTCTCCTCGAGTTCCCACGTAGCCTCATCGGTGTTGTGGTTCCTCCACAATACCTTAACAGAAGGTATTATCTTATTTCTTAACACTTGTTCTTTTCTATCGATTATCTGCAATGGGACCTCTTCGTAGGTTAAGTCCTTTTCAAACTGAATAGGTTCATACTCTATGACATGCTTGTAATCCTGCTTATAGGGTCGTATGACAGAAACATGGAACACGTTGTGTATATGTTCTAACTCCGGAGGTAAGGCTATTTCATAAGCTACCTCATCCACTCGCCTCAACACTTCGAAGGGTCCTATGAATCTGGGACTAAGTTTTCCCTTATTCCCAAATCTCATTTTCCCTTTCCAAGGTGACACTTTCAAAAACACATAAGTGCCGACGTCAAAATCTCGTTGTTGCCGATGTTGATCTGCATATTTCTTCTGTCGATCTTGAGCCGTCACGAGCCTCGCTCGTATTATTTTGATCACATCTACAGTTTGTTGCACCAATTCTGGCCCTAGTAATTATCGTTCTCCCACTTCATCCCATCACAATGGCGTTCTACATTTCCTTCCATATAAAACTTCATAAGGTGGCATACCGATGCTCGCATGATAACTATTATTGTACGCAAATTCTACGAACGGTAGGTGATCATCCCAGCTCCCTTTGAAATCTATAATGCATGCTCTCAGCATGTCCTCTAATGTTTGAATAGTTCTCTCGCTCTGCCCATCTGTTTGAGGATGATACGCCGTGCTCAACCTCAGTTGCGTTCCCATGCGTTCTTGAAAACTTCTCTAGAAATTTACTGTGAATCGCGGATCGCGATCTGACACAATTGATAGAGGTACCCCGTGCTTGGAAACAATCTCTTTGATGTAAAGCTTTACCAACTGATCCAAGGTATATATGATCTTGATTGGCAAGAAATGAGCTGACATGGTCAATCGATCAACGATCACCCAAACTGCATCGTAACCCTTCTGCGTAGTTGGAAGTCCTACCACGAAGTCCATCGTGATATGCTCCCACTTTCATTTTGGAATTTCTAAAGGTTGAAGTAGCCCGCTTGGTTTCTGATGTTCCGCCTTAACTTGCTGGCATGTTAAACACTTGCTGACGCACTCTACGACTTCTCTTTTCATATTGGGCCACCAATAATGTTGGCGGAGATCCTGATACATCTTTGTGCTTTCCGGGTGAATTGAGTAACTTGAGCTATGAGCTTCCTGCAAGATTTCTTCCTTTAATTCAGGCATCGCTGGCACCCAAATTCTCTTCTCAAATCTTAATAGTCCATCACCCCCAATACTGAATTTAAGCTTTTCTCCATCTGAAATTCTTGTCCTCACCTTCACACATTCCTCATCGCCGCCTTGTACTTCCTTGATTTTGTCCAATAGAGTCGGATGAGCCTCCATTGCGAAAAATTTCCCCTCGGGCTCTCTTGGACTTTTTATCTCGAGTTCCAATCTAGCCATCTCCTTAATTAACTCCTCTTGAGCTGTTGGTATTGCCAACCTACCACTGCCCTTTTTGCTTAGCGCATCTGCTACCACGTTCTCTTTCCCCAGATGATACAAGATGTCACAATGGTAATCCTTTATAAGTTTCAACCATCTTCTTTGTCTTATATTCAACTCCTTCTGCGTGAAAATATACTTCAGACTTTTATGGTCCGTGTATATTTCACACCTTACACCATATAAATAGTGCATCCATATCTTTAAGGCAAATACTATTGCCGCCAATTCCAGATCATAGGTAAGATATCCCTTCTCGTAATCCTTCAATTGACGTGATGCGTACGCAATAACTTTACCATGTTACATAAGCAAACAGCCAAGTCCTTTGTGTGACGCATCACTGAAAATCACAAAGTCACATGTATCATCAGGTAAAGATAACACTGGTGCTTCACTCAGTCTTTTCTTGAGTTCCTTAAAACTCTCTTCACATTTCTCCGTCCAGACAAATTTTACCGACTTCTTCGTTAAATTCGTCAACGTTCCCGCTATCTTTGAAAAATCTTGGATAAACCGTCTGTAATAGCCTGCCAGTCCTAAGAAACTTCTTACTTCAGTCGGTTACTTTGGTTGTTCCTAATTCTGAACCGCTTCCACCTTTGCTGGATCCACAGAAATTTCGTCCTTGTCGATCACGTGACCTAGAAATTAAACTTTCTCCAACCAGTATTCACACTTCGAGAATTTTGCGTATAACTTATCCTTCCTCAACGCCTCCAACACTAACCTTAAATGTTCAGCATGATCTTCCTGAGTCTTAGAATAGATCAAGATATCATCTATGATCACAACTATGAATTTATCTAAGTATTGCTTCAATACCCGATTCATCATGTCCATAAATGCTGCTGGCGCATTTGTTAACCCGAACGACATCACCAGGAACTCGTAGTGACCGTAACGTGTTCTGAACACTGTCTTAGGTACATCCTCCTTCCTTACCTTTAACTGGTGATATCCCGTCCTCAAGTCGATCTTGGAAAAATATTTCGCTCCCTTCAGTTGATCGAACAGATCATCTATCCTAGGTAACAGATACTTGTTCTAAATTGTCACCTTGTTCAACTCTCGATAGTCGATACATAGTCTGTAGCATCCCCGAATCCGGGCCCCAAATTCCTGCACTTTCAGTCTTTTAGACTCGATCTATTTACCATTATTGTTCAACTTTATTATCAGAGTTAGGGAACTCTGTGTCTTTACACTCGCCGAGATTCATCTTTGAATCTTACCGACCAACTAACTCTATATGAGTTAGATATTATCCTAATCACTGCGGTTATTAGTCTCAGGTATTCCTACCTAAGCTTCATAACCAACAGCTTTGATACCAACTGTAGCATCCCCGAATCCGGGCCCCAAATCGCCGCGGATCCGGTTCACTATAATTTCTATAACTGTTTGCGGAAGATATAAACATAAATTGTTTATACATTAAACTTTACACACTTATCCCCAAGGTCGAGTAACCTTAACTTTTACACAATTCATAAACTATCTAAAATACAACACATTTATCAAAATACGCTATTACAAGATAGCCGCACTTTATATCCCAAGTTGAACTTGGCATTATCTTTTTCCTATATCCGAACGCATTCGCCTTATCTGCAATGTTTTATCATGATATAGCAAGGGTGAGCATGAAAGTTGCCCAGCAAGTTTATATACAACAATATAACGATATATCATGATTGAAAAGTATGAATAATGAGCTTGCTATAATTCATCAATATAATTGAGAGCTAGCACGAACAAATTTTTGACTGAAAAAGTTTTAAGCATGAACAAACATTTCTGAACCAACTGGTAATGAAGGTGATCAGCCTTTCATACCTGACTTATACATGCAAGATGTACAGAGTACAAATTTTATGGCAATCAGCAATGATTAACCATAAGCTTGAAGAAACTACTCTTATTAGAGTTAAGTACAAAGAAACTTGCCTGAACCGTTGATTACCGCAACGCAATTTATATCGCTTTACCCGAAGACCTAATATTAGTAATATAGATCTCCAATATTAGAATAATATCATCACAATATAATACTGTTATATATATATATACAGGATAACCTAAACACATAACAAATAATCTTATAAGTCTATACAGCACATAAAACTTCGTATCGGGTTAGACTATTATGTTTGAGTTGAAACCAACACAATTTTAACATCCCGACGGTCTAGTCGAAATAAATATCGAGTTTAAGTTCAATTAAACTCTGCCTAAGCACTTAACAATTACTTAGAATCACATTTATATGATTTAACACTCGCCTTTTTCATTTCATAAGTTATTCGCTAACACTTAGTAAGTTAAATACTAATCCAGCAACCTGGATTCTAAATCTTTCAACCAAATTTCTAATTCAGCAATCTGGATTCACCAATCCATCAATTTAGTCAACTTCTTTTCAATCCAGCAAGCTGTATTCATCAGATTTTCTAATCCGGCAAACTGGATTCACAAATTACACAATCCAGCAAGCTGAATTCTATATCCGTTTTACAAAAATACCAAATCAGTTTATTATTTTCCAATCCTTTGGCCAAACATATATACATGTATTTCATACACAAAAAGTATTTTTTCATAATTTTCCAACTTCCTTTGATATTTTTTCAAAAATTAATTCTAGTGCGTAACTTAAGAAATTAGCTACCTCGTGCTTAACTCCAAACATTCCCATCTCTTGGTATAACCTTATATATGTTAACGTGATGCTCCATTTTAAATTTCGTGGCAATCGGAGTTGTAGAACTCCGTTTATAGTGATTTCCGTCGGAAAATCACAAAAATTAGAACGGTCATAACTTGGTCGTTTTAACTCGGAATCAGCTCATTTTTGGACACGAGCTACATAATACCATATATTTACATTTCCCAAAAGTCTGGAATTTTTCTCATTAAATAAATGTCCAAAACAGCCCCCCCGGAAAATTTTGGGCAGCAACTTTTGGTCATTTGGCAGTTTTGGAGTCCTTCACCAAAACTTAAATAAAATGAAATCTATAACTCCGATTAATGATCCGTCAATTTTTTTGGGTTCGTATCTTTCCGAACTATAGTTTTAATCTATCACAATCAATATTTGGATATGTTAAGCTCCTGGAATTTAGCCCGGTAGTGGCTGTTTACAAAACTGTCCTTTTAACAGTTTTCTTATCTTTGTGTAGTTTGGGAGAAATCCCATAACTTGTTCAATATTCAACCTAATTAAGTAATTCCAAAGGTATTTTATCCCTAACACATATATCTAGCTCCACAAACTGACCATACTCGAAAATTCAAAGTAGAATGAGAGATAAGATCATTTCCATATCATGCTTGATTTCTCCAAAAATTTTGTTTTTCGCAGTTTTGATCATGCTTCGTCCGAACGTCATAACTACTTCATCCGGAGTCGGAATTAGTCCGTTCCAGAGTCTATGGAAATATTATTTAGTTTAATACAACATATCACAATTCCAAAATTTTTAGAGCATCCTAACAAATCCGGAAATTTCCTTTTAAAGACAGCAGTCCACTAGATTTTTTTTTCTTTAAGGTTTGAAAACTGTTTTGCTTTTCTTATTTTGATTAAACTTTTAATACTCAAAATAGTTAGATCTAATCATAACACACCATTTAACAAGTAGATCTATAGTTCTCATGTTCAAGATCATAAACTTCATGGTTCAAAATAACCAAAAATCAAATACATAAACTAGTTAGGATTTTATACCTTTCGTGATAATCCTCTTGATTTTGATTTCTGATCCGCATGATCTGTTATTGATGTGTTTTTACATGATCTTAACTTGGTTTCTCATAATTTCACACTCCAAGATCCGAAATATAGAGAGAGATGGGACTTGGTTGTTTTGCAAAATAAAATGGAGCTTTTCTCTCTCTTTCTAGTCTTTTAAATTGATACAATGTATCTATACATTGCAAGGTGGCATACTAGATATAAAAGTCAAATGCCAAGGTAGGTTTAGGTTTAGGTTTAGGTTTAGGGTTGGTGAACAACCAAAGGTAATGCAAGATTTGCACTCCAACTTAATTAAATACAAGAGGGTCATTTTGGACTTTTCCTTTTATTTCTAGAATTTCCATTTGTTGCAAACCCTTAGGGTTTGGTTTTGAGCAATCTAGGATTTAGGGTTTAAAAAACTCTTAGAGTTTAGGTTAGGGTTAGGGTTAGTTCACCCACCCAAGATCATGACAAGATCTACACTCAACTTATTAAAAATTGTGACAAAATGGTATAAATGGCATTTCCTTTTATTTCTAGTCTTGCCACTTCACCCAATATCTTCCAATATCTCTTAGATTGTTTGAAATCTTGGTGAAATAAGGTGGCTTCTTTATGCATTTGACACCTAGCATTCTTGTACATATCTTTACAAATTGTGGCTCAATTTATTACATGCCACCCTCTCTTTTCTTCCCTTCCATAACCGGCCATGTAGCATTACTAGATCCCACTAATTCTTGCTCTTTTTCTCCCACACTAACCACTAAAGCTTTGCTTGCAAGAATGTCCATAAGTATTGGCAAAATAATAAGATGACACATAAGAGGAGTAGGTAGAAGTTGGTGGATAGTTGGTGGAGAGTTGGTGGAAGAGTTGGTAACCAACTTTAGACAAATAAAATACCAAAATAAATCTTAGTCACATGCTCAATCTTTCCTCCTTTTTCCTTCTCTATCCACCGACCATGTAAATCAATCATAGTCCAACACTTCTACAAATATCAGATGTCCATCACGCCCTTCCTTCAATTCGGCTTATCAATAACAAAATATTCGAGCTACTCAATTAATGTATTGCTTGGGCCTCTAACTAATTTCATTGGCCAACACTTGGGCTATAAAATATATATAATCCAATACATTAAATTCTTATCCAACCCAAATAATTTAATTAGGGTTTTTACTTCCTCAATTATAACACAAATTCTTAATCATGCACACTTATTTCCTTAACCCAATTAGACTTGCTATAATTAGGTTATAAAATTAATCATTTGAGATATATAAAATAAATCTCCTAGAATTAGTAAGTATCCTAAATACCGCAATTCTCTTTTTCCATAACCCTTAAGCTATTAAATCCTTCATTTCTAATATATAATTAGGGTTACACTACTTTCTTTTGTTTGTTTATATAATAAACAAATATAAACCATCACATAATGTTCATATTCCTTGCACACAACTTTTTAATCCTTAGGGTTTAATACTCCGTATTAGGATTCCCAAATTAGGGTTTAAATTCTCGATACTGAAATTAGGGTTTCTGAACATATCGCTAGAGTTTTCTAACTTAATCACCATATTCATATCATGAACTTAGGGTTTCGGATTCCCGGAACAGAAACTAGGGTTTCCAAAACCGATTTCTAGAGTTTCTTATTAGACGTTAGGGTTTTCGAACTCAACGTTGTCGTTCTTAATATACGATTAGGGTTTGACACATATATAATTAGTATGGTCAACCCATGACCCTTAACCACATTTAGTACACATACATATTCACATAAATCCTTAATCCTGAATAATTCAACTATATCCTTCACCGAATTTTGAAATCCTCAAAATTTAATCCCAATAACATCAAACGCATACACTCATTTCTTGTCTAGGTCTATTATTTAACCTTAAATCAATCATTTAAGATTTTCATAAATTGTCTAATTTCTCGGGTTATCACATTCACCCCTCCTTCTAAGAATTTCGTCCCCGAAATTCATCGTACACCTTACACCGTGCACCTTACACCATTCACACATATTTCACATGCTACCCAATACACCACTCACAAGGGTATAAATTTTAAAACTGTGTTGAGGAATCGTATAGACTGTTTGTTTTTCATTTTCGCAAAGGTTTTATGGAAATTCATCCGCAAACCGTCATTACTTACGGACACAAAGGGTGATTAGCCCGATATGCCCTGTACTGGCCAAGTACTGATTTTATCTATTTTCCCATCACTGCCAAAGGCACAAAAATTTTACCTCAGTCTTATTTGATTCCACGGTAAAACAATTTGGTTTGGGAAATTTCTTTCAATAAAACATTTTTGAGAATGACGTCATGACGTCGCACTGTATTTAACAGTCCGTTGAGGATTTCGTCATTTTGTGACTTTGTTATACTACATCACACTGTAGTGGGCTGAAGATCCTTAGATCACATCCAACACTAAGTAATTCTGCATTGATAACTCCATCATTTTTTTATCATCTCTGCACCAGGTCACATGGTACATAAGTGATAAATAAAAACAATTTTTTTTAAAAGGCACATAGTGCGTATTTAGCTTGATGTCAAAAATTTGAGGTTTAACAAAGCTAGGAGTTTAGGAAAACCTAAGTCTCTACTAATGATCATATGCTTAACAATATATCTGTTCCTATAATCCTTAACACTCCATTCACACACAACTATACCCAGTTCATAAAACCACACTTATGAATTCATAACCTGACCACAATTATATGAGTTTACGAACTTACCCTAGTCTGACCTTTGGCGTCCGTTCGCTGAGGGGCTCATAAACATTTCATATAACTATAAGTCAAGAATGTCACATAAGTATGAGTTCTAAGAACTCGTTCTTAATCCTATATTCTCTACCTATGACCTATTTATCTGTATATAACAACTAGCGTGACACAACATTTCAATTATTACCAATGCCACCAACTAAGTAGTTTTTACACCAAGTACAATTCTCCGCCCATACAAGGAATCATACAACTCAGTTGCTGACACGAGTACTCATTGAAATCCCCACCTAATCTTAACCCCCTTCTCAATACGAATTCTATTCGTATTCATAATCCATAACTCTTTCATGAGTTTTCATAGTACAATTTCATAGTACAACTAATACACAGCATCTTGCTGTAAATTTTTCAATCATTAGATTGATTCTTTCTGGCTATCATAACCTTATCAGATCACGGGGTGATCTTATCGTATATATTACGATTTATTTCTATGCCTATGATCGTTTTGTTTTACGATCTTCTATTCCTGCACTTTCAGTCTTTTAGACTCGATCTATTTACCATTACTGTTCAACTTTATTATCAAAGTTAGGGAACTCTGTGTCTTTACACTCGCCGAGATTCATCTTTGAATCTTACCGACCAACTAACTCTATCTGAGTTAGATATTATCCTAATCACTGCGGTTATTAGTCTCAGGTATTCCTACCTAAGCTTCATAACCAACAGCTTTGATACCAACTGTAGCATCCCCGAATCCAGGCCCCAAATCGCCGCGGATCCGGTTCACTATAATTTCTATAACTGTTTGCGGAAGATATAAACATAAATTGTTTATACATTAAACTTTACACACTTATCCACAAGGTCGAGTAACCTTAACTTTTACACAATTCATAAACTATCTAAAATACAACACATTTATCAAAATACGCTATTACAAGATAGCCGCACTTTATATCCCAAGTTGAACTTGGCATTATCTTTTTCCTATATCCGAACGCATTCGCCTTATCTGCAATGTTTTATCATGATATAGCAAGGGTGAGCATTAAAGTTGCCCAGCAAGTTTATATACAACAATATAACGATATATTGTAGTATCCCCGAATCCGGGCCACGAATCGCCTCGGATCTGGTATACTAATTCTTTCACTAATTGCGAAAGATATAAACATAAATTGTTTATACATTAAAATTACACACTTTTTTCCAAGGCCGAGTAACCTTAACTTGAATACAATTCATAATCTTTATAACACATTTATTAAATTATTTTATTACAAAATAGCTGCACTTTATATTCCAAGCTGATCTTAGCATTATCTTTTCTATCGATGATTCATTTATTTAAGAACCATATCTATTCTCATTTTAATTGAACCTTCTTTATCTATTCAACATTTCAAACTGTACTCAGCTGACAATTACATTTGACAAAACTATCAATCATAAATTATATCATTTCTAATTCAAGAAAATGTAATCATTTGCGCATCGATCAATCTTCATCATCCGTATAGTAATTAATATTGTCTAACATCATTAACCTGCAAAAAGTTTGTGTTTGCAAGATTGAGCTCGACAGCCCAGCAAATTTAACAGTCTATCATGTTTCACATAGCACACAATTCTATATGCACTACCTTTCCATTAATATGCATCTATACCTGCAACATAAATTCTTTACTATGCATATCTTACATGCATCAATAATTCCTTACAAAACATTCATTCATGAATTATACATTTCTACTTTATCGAGTTACATCATACAACATGTAATCACATATATATTGAGTTCCATAACCCAATTAACTTATTCATATTTTGACTTTTAACAATTCATAGAGCATGATATGTAATTTAACATGTAACCACATTCCATCCTCAAACATAATAGAACTGAAAAACTTGTCTGTTCCGTTGATTACCGCAACGCATTTTATAACGCTTTACTCGAAGACCTAATATTAGCAATGTAGATCTCCAATATTAGAATGGTATCATCACAGTATACTATTGTTATATTTATATCCACAAAATAACCCTATCAGTCTATACAACACATAAAACTAGGTATCAAGTCAAACTGTTGCAGTCTGAGCTGAACCCGACACAATTCTATCATTCCGACGGTCTAGTCGAACGAATATCGAGTTTCAGTTCAATTAAACTCTGACTTAATACTTAACAATATCGCAGATAATTTTCTTATCAGTCAAAACATTTTTCCTAGGCTCGTAATAATTTTCGGATAATTATTATCATTTATCACCATTTTTCAATCCTTAAAACCGTATTTAAATAAATTAAATACCACATAATTCCTTAATTATTAATATTTATTTAATATAAAATATTAATGAAAATCATTACATAATTTTATAACATAATTATAATATCACAAAGTATTTTTAATACCTTAAAATCATAATTATATGATTTTTAAACACCTAAATCCATTATCCAATAATTAATATTAATATTAAAATATTAATATTTTCATGTCAAAATATCAAAAGTTATATTTTATAACTTAAAATATTTTTATAACACTTAAATCATTTTTATATGATTTTTAAATCATTATTTCTAATTTTCCAGAATTTATTTAATATATTCATTAAATAAATTAATTACCATTAATAATAAATTATTAATGAAATTCATCACAAAATATCAAAAGTTATCAAAAATAACTTAAAATATTTTCTTATACCATAATATTATTTTTCATGAATTAAAAACTATTTTTAAATAATTTATTTAATATTGTAATTAAATAAATAAATACCATTTATATTCCAAAAATATTAATTATTTTCGAAATATATACTCAAAATAGTTAAAAAACTATTTTTCAGACATTAAAATATTTTTTTATAATTTATTATGTATTTTTAATAATTAAAAACCATTTTTTTCTAATTTTTAAACATTTTCCAAAAAATATTAATTAAAACTATCGCTAAAGGCCTATAGCGACGCTTTCTGTCGCTATAGGTGTTATTCATGGCTGCCCAGATTTTCCGGCAGGGTGAGGGTGGGTGGTTTGACCGGACGTAACTCCTTGAGTATTGCGTTTCTAGGCTTGTTAAAACTTTCAGATTGTAGTACTTTTGCAATACTACAACGTGAAACCAAGTTCATGGCCAAACAACACCATAACAGAGAGATCTAAGCTTCCAAAAATAATACCAGACCTGTTCAAATTCTAGGTTTTCCAGATTTGAAGAACACACCAGTACAAAGTACCTAATAGACAACACTTAATAGACAACGTTTTTTATAAAAACGTTGTGGTATTTTTTTTTACAACGTTTTTAAAAAAAACGTTGTAGATATATATGCAAAAACGTTATCTATTTAAAAGAGCATTTTTTATATTTTAATTAGATAACGTTTTTTTTTAAAAACGTTATCTATGAAGAAAAACACGGAGCATGAATATTGAACTTAAAATTAAAAGATACGTCTTTTTCTCTCTCCAAGGGCTAGTTAGTGCAGAGAGCCTCAGCTTCTTCAATGGCGAACCGCGTCTCTCTGAAAACCTCGTCTTCTTCTCATAGATTCCATAGTCCAAAAATCAGGCATCAAGAGTACTACAGATGTATCCTTGAAATCGGTCCTGGTACCGGGAACGAGACTGCGAAGGGACAAAGACAGGCAAAAATGACCACCACCGCACTCCCTCTCCTGACCCTGCGCGGAAGCGCCACAAGCGAGGCGAGAGCAGTGAGAAGGACAGGCGGTGGGATGCCGCCGCGGTGGATCTGAACAACAGCAAAAAAACAACTACGATTTCTTTCTCTCTTTGTGGATCTGACAGTGATACACACACAGATACACATAGACACACACACACACACACACACATATATATATATATATATATATACAGTATTCTGATCGGAATTAATGGCGTCAGAGCACTTAATGGCCAGCGGAGGACCACGTAGGGTTCAAATGCAATCAGAGCCCTCGCCGTCGATTATATCGTCGTTTTTCTCTTTCTGTCATAACCCTCCCGAGTCAACTCGAATGTTCGATGAGTTGCCCAAGGCCACAATTATTGAAGTTTCTCGTCCTGACGCCGGCGATATTAGCCCCATCCTTCTTTCTTACACCATTGAGTTTCGTTACAAACAGGTACGATATCTGCCTGTATACAAAATTCAGATTGCTGGTTCATTATTAATTACTATTGTGTTCATGCTTAAATTCATGAATCATATCGTTTATACGAATTTGTATCATTAATAGGTCAGAATTTCAGTTGTAGATGAAAGTGAGAGTGCTTGTGGATGTTTGAATTTAGCCATGGGAGTTGATTTCTGAATTTCAGTACTTTTTTGAAGGTTTTTGTTCCTTGGTATTGGATTTTTGAGGCATGCTTTCTGTCCAAGTGGACTCTTTTCTTGCATACTACTAGATTCCATTCCATATTCTTATTTTTTTTTGTTTTATTATGAAGAAAAATGGAATTTTGTGAAGTGGGTTGTTTGTTATTTCCCGTTTCTTTGGAGAACTAAGTGTTTTCTTGAAACTGGTTTGGTCAATTTTATGTATTTGCTTGTAAAGATTCCTCAATTTTGCATTTGGAATATTTGGGTGTGATTCTTTGGTTGATTCAAAGATGGGTTCTCTTGTTGTGTTATTGAGATTGAAGTACAGAGAAATAGAGAGGTAATATGGGTCATATTGAAGAGAAGCTTAAGCCAGCTCGACCGATCAATGGGACAAATATATACTCTGTTTCCTTAATTTTATTGTTTGCAACATGGTACTTTCCTTGGTTAGAAATAAAAGCTAATCAAGTATAGTGACATTGTCAACAAGGAGTTTATACTGTTTTCAATGGCTGATCTTCAGAGGTCCATTCGGTTGATGGTCTAGGTATTCTCGCCTTGGCTTTCTTGCCTTTAAACTACTTTGATCCGGGTGGAGCAAGGAACCAAAACATGGTGGTTTCAAGAATTGTTCAATTATGAAAACCATTGAAACTGATGAAAGGGAAGAGCTCAAGGAATCCAGAGATCTGATCCTGCGTATTCGGAGAAGGGATCTATACAAGGTACTTGATATACTGATGACACTATGTAAAATTATTGGGAAAATAGTAAGATATCCCTCTTTTTTAGGCTTGCTGCTTTAACATTCAACTATAAGATGACAAAGTTATTACAATTTCTAATTATGTGTTCACAGTTCTGCAATCAGTTTACTGTTCCCAAGGACCAGCTGGAGTACTTCAAAGATATTACTCCCCAAGATATCATATGTTCACAGGTCTGTAAACTTTATATTTTTTGATGCCCTTTATCTAGATCTCACCAAGTTACTTCTGATTCAGAATGCTGGTGGCATTGTACTAAAAGAAGAAGATGTTGCAGTGAGCAATGTAAAAATTGATATGGCACGTGGAAGAAAAAAATCCTCTAGAACGGTATAGTTGGGAATGTAATTATCATGAATTCTCTATTTATTTACTCGGATCTTTTTATGGATTTTTTGCACACAATTAATTCATTTAATGAATGTTATTTTTTCCCTGTGCATATGTTTTCTAAAGCAGCATCAATTTTTTCGAGGTACGATATTATTCCCCTACTGCATTAGTCCTCATTTATTCTTTCTATTATGTTTTTCCCTCTATGGAACTAGAAGAATTGGCCAATTTCTAATGTTTTTCCAACATTGGTTCATTGATTGCGAACTACGGATTTAAAAGCAACTTTGTTGTCACCAGGACTATGGGAGTGTTGAGAAATTCCCCATTCCAGATGCACGGATCAGTCACTTGCTGCCCGAGTGTTGTCAAGATATGATAGTGAATGTGTACTCCAAGAAGCCTGAACTGGTCTGTTGAAATCAACCATTTTGTTCCCCTCATGGATGCCGGATTGCACTCCCCAATATTCTCTAATAAACTTAAGTATGTTATTGTCACAGGTAGGAGCAGTTTCGGAGGCCTTTGAGAATTTTCAAGTGAAGATGTATGGAAAGAAAACTCAGGTTCATGGAACTCCTCAGAAAAAGAAACAAAAGAGGTAACTGCCACATTCATTTGTGGTGCCTCATTTTACTTGCAGCAGGTGGAACACGTACATACTCTATAAATACATATAGGTTTGGTTTTGGAGGTATTAGAATATGTGACCAAGGTACAGGATCAAATTTAGTTTCACTTGTATTTTTTAATTAATGTTGTTTCATAATCAATGCTTGAGATATTTGAAACTGTAAACGAATGATATTATTGGGATGTATTTTAAATGGTTGATACATTTTGGTTTTAAATTTAAATGATAATTTAGACTTTTTAGCTATATATCATGGCATTAGCATATTGCAGGTGCATTGTTAATATAGGTGAATTATAATTTTTTTTTTTAATTTTTTTTCTTTATCTACAACGTTTTTAAAATGTTGTATAAATTGGTTAAAAACGTTGTCTGATATACTAAACAACAACGTTTTTATCCAAAAAACGTTGTGGAATCATACATTCTACAACGTTTTTAAATATCTGCTAATTTTGGGAAGACAAATCTACAACGTTTTTTTTCTAAAAAACGTTGTGTATTGTGCTTAACTACAACGTTTTAAAAACGTTGTGTAAGAGTGTCAAATAGACAACACCCTTAACCACTACATTTTTCTGACAGAAACCACAACGTTTTTTCCGCGTTGTCTATTTACTGTTTTGTAGTAGTGACAGCCTTAGGTACCTACTTTGATCCCTTATAACTTGACGACCGAGCAACGTTTATGGGATCCATCAATTACAGTTTGTAGATAACATGTAGTACTACAACTATAAAGCAAAATAACACAAAAATATCACGGAATGAACAAGATATGGCCGGTCAAAGTAGGACACGGACACTGTTCTTACGTTTTCTAGGTTCGCGGTTTTAGCAGTTCGGTCAACGACGTTTGACCGTGTATATCTTGCGATCTATAATAGATCTGGGTCTGAATCTTTTTGCAACTTAAAGAACCTATATCAGGCTACATGTTACAAGTTTTAGACATCAAAAACACGTAACACACTCGGATCTATAGACCTCGACATTCGACTGCAAATCACAGTTTTCCAGATTTGCTAAAACTTTAAATTCGTGAACATTGATGTTATGGGTCATGGATTTAACAACCCAGAACATCAATTGACACCCTATTACACAACTTTCAACAATCAATTACAACATTTAACAACGAATTGAAGGATTTCAAAAATTTAGGAAATTTTATACCTTTTGAGCTTTAATTCTCATTTTCTGCCTTTGATTCTGTTATGATCAATGTGGGGCTTGATTTTCGAACTGATCTAGCAATATATTTCGAAGTGTGGTGAGAGAGATAGTTGGTGAGAGCAAGAAATGAATTTTGGCTACATTTTTGAACACTTTCTCTCTCTAAATCTATTTATGTTTAGCTTGATTCATTGCATGAGGCTACAAAGATGCTGATTTGCTGGATTGCTGGCCAAATAAGTCACATGCTAGGCTAGATTAGCTCTAGGGTTGGTCACCAACCAAGGATTTTGCCAAGATTGCAAGCTACTTAAAATAATACACAAAAGGGGCATTTCGGTAATTTCCTTTAATTTCTAGAAATTGCCTTAGGGTTTAGGATTTGAGCATACTTAGATTTAGGGTTTGGACAAATTTAGGATTTAGGTTTTAACCCTCAAATATTTAGCAACTTGGATTTCCAAAATTTTCTAATTAAAGTTTTAAAATAGAAAACTTTGATTTCTAATCTATAATTAGGACTTCCTAATTATTTTGTAATTTCCTAATCACATAACAATCTTGTTAATTAGGACTAATTTATCCTAATTAAAATCGCTAATTTAGCACTTAGGCCCACAATTGCACATTAGGTTTCAAAACCACATTTTAGGGTTTAAATAAAATAATATTTTAATTTTAGAACTTAAATTTCCCAATTAGATTAGGGTTTCTAATAACTTGACAATTAGGATTTATATTTCCTAATTAACATTGCTAATCAAGCAATTAAATTCCACCACTGAACAATTAGGGTTTCTGACGGAACAATTAGGGTTCCAAAATGGTCATTAGGGTTTTAAACCCATAAATTAGGATTTCTAATAGAAAAATTAATTTTCTAAAATAGAAATTAAATATTCGTAATTAGATTACAGTTTTCTAATTACTAAATCTTGAAAATTAGAATTAATATATCCTAATTAACATTAAAAGTATTCAATTAACGCTTTCGTTTTCCCTAATTATAAAATTAGGGTTTGAAATCCCGAAATTAGGGTTTTCTAAATTCCAAATTAGGGTTTGCTAAATAATTAAACTTTGCCCTAATTAGTAGTATAATTAATACCACATAAGCATTATAATTCTCCTTTCTATTCCCAGATAAGGGCTTCATTTTATCAGAATCTGAAATTAGGGTTTTCAGATCTGGTATTAGGGTCTTCTAATAATCAATTAGAATTTCCAGTAATTAATTAGGGTTTTTCCTAATTAATGACGTTTAACCTTGTACATAACATTGCATTCCCAATCTAAGGTTTTCGATATCCGAATTAGGGTTTCAGACTTCCGGAACTGAAACTAGGGTTTACAGAACCGATTGCTAGGGTTTCTTATCAAGACGTTAGAATTTTCTAACTGAACGTTTATGTTCTTAATATGTACATAGGGTTTGTCACATATGTAATTTATCTGGTCAACCCATAACCCTTAACCACATTCTGAACACATCATTATCCATATGCATAAAGCATATTCACGTAAACACTTAATCCTGAATAATTCACCTAAAAGCATTCACGAAATTTTGAAATCCTCAAAATTCCACCCTAATAAAATCATACGCATACACTTATTTTCTGTCTAGGTCCAGTATTTGACCTTAAATCAATCATTTGAGATTTTCATAAATTGTCTAAATTCTCGGGTTGTCACATTCACCCCTCCTTCTAAGAATTTCGTCCCCGAAATTCACCTTACCCCTTACACCTTACACCTTTGCACCTCACACCTTTTATACAGAGCGATCACACAAGATCTTGAACTTATTTTCTCGAGTATCTATCAAAGATACTCAAATTTCTCGGGTATCTATCCAAGATACTGAAATTTCTCGGGTATCTATCAAAGATACTCAAAACGCGTGCAAGGGTCAAATTCACACCCAATAAAATATTCCCTTTATATAAAAGGTTGATATTCTCAGTCTTTAGAATCAAGATTTTGATTTAACCACAAAATACTATGATTTCAAATTCTATTTGCTTCTCTTCTCTTCTCTAACCCGTCAAATTTTCATTCTCAATCTAGCCGAAATAATTGGCAATGATCTATCAATAATAATTAAATTATCTTCTCTTATCTCTCCATTTATTTCTATAATCCTCAATTCTCAATTCGTAACTATCCCTGGTTCATAAAACCAAACTTATGAGTTCATAACCTGGCCACAATCATATGAGTTTAAGAAAGGAATCACCCTCTCATTTCATATAACTATGAATCAAGAATGTCACATAAGTATGAGTTTTAAGAACTCGTACTTAACCTTATATACTCTACCTATGACCTATCTATCTGTCATACACATGAGAAAGGAATCACCCTCTTAACACGCATATAGCAAATAGCGCGACACAACATTTCAATGATTATCAGTGCCAGAAACTAAGTGGTTGTCAAACCGAACTCGGCCACTAATCAATATAGGAAGCTAAGCGAACAATTCCCCGCCCATAAAAAGAATTGATCAACCTAACCACTACATTGACCAGGAAGCTAAGTGATTTTAAAACCAAGTACAAATTCCCCGCCCATACAAGGAATCATACAACTCAGCTGCCGACATGAGTCCCCAATTGAAATCCCCACCTAAGCTTAACTCCCTTTTTCAATACGAATTCAATTCGTATTCATAATCCACAACTCTTTTATGAGTTTTCATAGTACTATTTCATAGTACAACTGATACACAACATCTTGCTGTAAACTTTTCAATCATCAGATTGACTCTTATCCCATATCATAACCTTATTAAATCACGGGGTGATCTTATTGTATATATATTACGATTCAATTCCATGTCTTGATCGTTTTCAATCATTAGATTGATTTTTTCTAGCTGTCATAACCTTTATCAGATCACGGGGTGATCTTATCGTATATATTACGATTCAATTCTATGACTTGATCGTTTTGTTTTACGATCTTCTATTCCTGCACTTTCAATCTTTTAGACTCGATCTATTCACCATTACTATTCAACTTTATTATCAGAGTTAGGGAAATCTGTGTCTTTACGCTCGCCGAGATTCATCTTTGAATCTTACCGACCAACTAACTCTATTTGAGTTAGTCTTGTCCTAATCACTGCGGTTATTGGTCTAAGGTATTCCTACCTAAGCTTCATAACCAACAGCTCTGATACCAACTATAGTATCCCCGAATCCGGGTCCCGAATCGCCTCGAATCCGGTATACTAATTCTTTCACTAATTGCGGAAGATATAAACATAAATTGTTTATACATTAAAATTACACACTTTTTCCCAAGGTCGAGTAACCTTAACTTGAATACAATTCATAATCTTTATAACACATTTATTAAACTATTTTATTACAAAATAGCTGCACTTTATATTCCAAGCTAATCTTGGCATTATCTTTTCTATCGATGATTCATTTATTTAAGAATCATATCTATTCTCATTTTAATTAAACCTTCTTTATCTATTCAACATTTCAAACTGTACTCAGCTGACAATTACATTTGACAAAACTATCAATCATAAATTATATCATTTCTAATTCAAGAAAATGTAATCATTTGCGCATCGATCAATCTTCATCATCCGTATAGCAATTAATATTTTCTAGCATCATTAACCTGCAAAAAGTTTGTGTTTGCAAGATTGAGCTCGACAACCCAGCAAATTTAACAGTCTATCATGTTTCATATAGCACACAATTCTATATGCACTACCTTTCCATTAATATGCATCTATACATGCAACATAAATTTTTTACTATGCATATCTTACATGCATCAATAATTCCTTACAAAACATTCATTCATGCATTATACATTTATACTTTATCGAGTTACATCATACAACATGTAATCACATATATATTGAGTTCCATAACCCAATTAACTTAGTCATATTTTGACTTTTAACAATTCATAGAGCATGATATGTAATTTAACATGTAACCACATTCCATCCTCAAACATAATAGAACTGAAAAACTTGCCTGCACTGTTGATTACCGCAACACGTTTTATAACGCTTTACTCGAAGACCTAATATTAGCAATATAGATCTCCAATATTAGAATGGTATCATCACAGTATACTATTGTTATATTTATATCCACAAAATAACCCTATCAGTCTATACAGCACATAAAACTAGGTATCAAGTCAAACTGTTGCAGTTTGAGCTGAACCCGACACAATTCTATCATTCCGGCGGTCTAGTCGAACGAATATCGAGTTTAATTTCAATTAAACTCTGACTTAATACTTAACAATATCGCAGATAATTTTCTTATCAGTCAAAATATTTTTCCTAGGCTCGTAATAATTTTCGGAAAATTATTACCATTAATCACCATTTTTCAATCCTTAAAACCGTATTTAAATAAATTAAATACCACATAATTCCTTAATTATTAATATTTATTTAATATAAAATATTAATGAAAATCATTACATAATTTTATAACATAATTATAATATCACAAAGTATTTTTAATACCTTAAAATCATAATTATATGATTTTTAAACACCTAAATCCATTATCCAATAATTAATATTAATATTAAAATATTAATATTTTCATGCCAAAATATCAAAAGTTATATTTTATAACTTAAAATATTTTTATAACACTTAAATCATTTTTATATGATTTTTAAATCATTATTTCTAATTTTCCAGAATTTATTTAATATATTCATTAAATAAATTAATTACCATTAATAATAAATTTTTAATGAAATTCATCACAAAATATCAAAAGTTATCAAAAATAACTTAAAATATTTTCTTATACCATAATATTATTTTTCATGATTTTTCATGAATTAAAAACTATTTTTAAATAATTTATTTAATATTGTAATCAAATAAATAAATACCATTTATATTCCAAAAATATTAATTATTTTCGAAATATATACTCAAAATAGTTAAAAACTATTTTTCAGACATTAAAATAATTTTTTATAATTTATTATGTATTTTTAATAATTAAAAACCATTTTTTCTAATTTTTAATCATTTTCCGAAAAATATTAATTAAAATTGTCGCTAAAGGCCTATAGCGACGCTTTCTGTCGCTATAGGTGTTATTCATGGCTGCCCAGATTTTCCGGCAGGGCGAGGGTGGGTGGTTTGACCGGACGTAACTCCTTGAGTATTGCGTTTCTGGGCTTGTTAAAACTTTCAGATTGTAGTACTTTTGCAATACTACAACGTGAAACCAAGTTCATGGCCAAACAACACCATAACAGAGAGATCTAAGCTTCCAAAAATAATACCAGACCTGTTCAAATTCTGGGTTTTCCAGATTTGAAAAACAGCCTTAGGTACCTACTTTGATCCCTTATAACTTGACGACCGAGCAACGTTTATGGGATCCATCAATTACAGTTTGTAGATAACATGTAGTACTACAACTATAAAGCAAAATAACACAAAAATATCACGGAATGAACAAGATATGGCCGGTCAAAGTAGGACACGGACACTGTTCTTACGTTTTCTAGGTTCGCGGTTTTAGCAGTTCGGTCAACGACGTTTGACCGTGTATATCTTGCGATCTATAATAGATCTGGGTCTGAATCTTTTTGCAACTTAAAGAACACATATCAGGCTACATGTTACAAGTTTTAGACATCAAAAACACGTAACACACTCGGATCTATAGACCTCGACATTCGACTGCAAATCACAGTTTTCCAGATTTGCTAAAACTTTAAATTCGTGAACATTGATGTTATGGGTCATGGATTTAACAACCCAGAACATCAATTGACACCCTATTACACAACTTTCAACAATCAATTACAACATTTAACAACGAATTGAAGGATTTCAAAAATTTAGGAAATTTTATACCTTTTGAGCTTTAATTCTCATTTTCTGCCTTTGATTCTGTTATGATCAATGTGGGGCTTGATTTTCGAACTGATCTAGCAATATATTTCGAAGTGTGGTGAGAGAGATAGTTGGTGAGAGCAAGAAATGAATTTTGGCTACATTTTTGAACACTTTCTCTCTCTAAATCTATTTATGTTTAGCTTGATTCATTGCATGAGGCTACAAAGATGCTGATTTGCTGGATTGCTGGCCAAATAAGTCACATGCTAGGCTAGATTAGCTCTAGGGTTGGTCACCAACCAAGGATTTTGCCAAGATTGCAAGCTACTTAAAATAATACACAAAAGGGGCATTTCGGTAATTTCCTTTAATTTCTAGAAATTGCCTTAGGGTTTAGGATTTGAGCATACTTAGATTTAGGGTTTGGACAAATTTAGGATTTAGGTTTTAACCCTCAAATATTTAGCAACTTGGATTTCCAAAATTTTCTAATTAAAGTTTTAAAATAGAAAACTTTGATTTCTAATCTATAATTAGGACTTCCTAATTATTTTGTAATTTCCTAATCACATAACAATCTTGTTAATTAGGACTAATTTATCCTAATTAAAATCGCTAATTTAGCACTTAGGCCCACAATTGCACATTAGGTTTCAAAACCACATTTTAGGGTTTAAATAAAATAATATTTTAATTTTAGAACTTAAATTTCCCAATTAGATTAGGGTTTCTAATAACTTGACAATTAGGATTTATATTTCCTAATTAACATTGCTAATCAAACAATTAAATTCCACCACTGAACAATTAGGGTTTCTGACGGAACAATTAGGGTTCCAAAATGGTCATTAGGGTTTTAAACCCATAAATTAGGGTTTCTAATAGAAAAATTAATTTTCTAAAATAGAAATTAAATATTCGTAATTAGATTACAGTTTTCTAATTACTAAATCTTGAAAATTAGAATTAATATATCCTAATTAACATTAAAAGTATTCAATTAACGCTTTCGTTTTCCATAATTATAAAATTAGGGTTTCAAATCCCGAAATTAGGATTTTCTAAATTCTAAATTAGGGTTTGCTAAATAATTAAACTTTGCCCTAATTAGTAGTATAATTAATACCACATAAGCATTATAATTCTCCTTTCTATTCCCAGATAAGGGCTTCATTTTATCAGAATCTGAAATTAGGGTTTTCAGATCTGGTATTAGGGTCTTCTAATAATCAATTAGAATTTCCAGTAATTAATTAGGGTTTTTCCTAATTAATGACGTTTAACCTTGTACATAACATTACATTCCCAATCTAAGGTTTTTGATATCCGAATTAGGGTTTCAGACTTCCGGAACTGAAACTAGGGTTTACAGAACCGATTGCTAGGGTTTCTTATCAAGACGTTAGAATTTTCTAACTGAACGTTTACGTTCTTAATATGTACATAGGGTTTGTCACAGATGTAATTTATCTGGTCAACCCATAACCCTTAACCACATTCTGAACACATCATTATCCATATGCATAAAGCATATTCACGTAAACACTTAATCCTGAATAATTCACCTAAAAGCCTTCACGAAATTTTGAAATCCTCAAAATTCCACCCTAATAACATCATACGCATACACTTATTTTCTGTCTAGGTCCAGTATTTGACCTTAAATCAATCATTTGAGATTTTCATAAATTGTCTAAATTCTCGGGTTGTCACATTCACCCCTCCTTCTAAGAATTTCGTCCCCGAAATTCACCTTACCCCTTACACCTTACACCTTTGCACCTCACACCTTTTATACAGAGCGATCACACAAGATCTTGAACTTATTTTCTCGGGTATCTATCAAAGATACTCAAATTTCTCGGGTATCTATCAAAGATACTCAAATTTCTCGGGTATCTATCAAAGATACTGAAATTTCTCGGGTATCTATCAAAGATACTCAAAACGCGTGCAAGGGTCAAATTCACACCCAATAAAATATTCCCTTTATATAAAAGGTTGATATTCTCAGTCTTTAGAATCAAGATTTTGATTTAACCACAAAATACTATGATTTCAAATTCTATTTGCTTCTCTTCTCTTCTCTAACCCATCAAATTTTCATTCTCAATCTAGCCGAAATAATTGGCAATGATCTATCAATAATAATTAAATTCTCTTCTCTTATCTCTCCATCTATTTCTATAATCCTCAATTCTCAATTCGTAACTATCCCCGGTTCATAAAACCAAACTTATGAGTTCATAACCTGGCCACAATCATATGAGTTTAAGAAAGGAATCACCCTCTCATTTCATATAACTATGAATCAAGAATGTCACATAAGTATGAGTTTTAAGAACTCGTACTTAACCTTATATACTCTACCTATGACCTATCTATCTGTCATACACATGAGAAAGGAATCACCCTCTTAACACGCATATAGCAAATAGCGCGACACAACATTTCAATGATTATCAGTGCCAGAAACTAAGTGGTTGTCAAACCGAACTCGGCCACTAATCAATATAGGAAGCTAAGCGAACAATTCCCCGCCCATAAAAAGAATTGATCAACCTAACCACTACATTGACCAGGAAGCTAAGTGATTTTAAAACCAAGTACAAATTCCCCGCCCATACAAGGAATCATACAACTCAGCTGCCGACATGAGTCCTCAATTGAAATCCCCACCTAAGCTTAACTCCCTTTTTCAATACGAATTCAATTCGTATTCATAATCCACAACTCTTTTATGAGTTTTCATAGTACTATTTCATAGTACAACTGATACACAACATTTTGCTGTAAACTTTTCAATCATCAGATTGACTCTTATCCCATATCATAACCTTATTAGATCACGGGGTGATCTTATTGTATATATATTACGATTCAATTCCATGTCTTGATCGTTTTCAATCATTAGATTGATTCTTTCTAGCTGTCATAACCTTTATCAGATCATGGGGTGATCTTATCGTATATATTACGATTCAATTCTATGACTTGATCGTTTTGTTTTACGATCTTCTATTCCTGCACTTTCAATCTTTTAGACTCGATCTATTCACCATTACTATTCAACTTTATTATCAGAGTTAGGGAACTCTGTGTCTTTACACTCGCCGAGATTCATCTTTGAATCTTACCGACCAACTAACTCTATTTGAGTTAGTCTTGTCCTAATCACTGCGGTTATTGGTCTAAGGTATTCCTACCTAAGCTTCATAACCAACAGCTCTGATACCAACTATAGTATCCCCGAATCCGGGTCCCGAATCGCCTCGGATCCGGTATACTAATTCTTTCACTAATTGCGGAAGATATAAACATAAATTGTTTATACATTAAAATTACACACTTTTTCCCAAGGTCGAGTAACCTTAACTTGAATACAATTCATAATCTTTATAACACATTTATTAAACTATTTTATTACAAAATAGCTGCACTTTATATTCCAAGCTAATCTTGGCATTATCTTTTCTATCGATGATTCATTTATTTAAGAATCATATCTATTCTCATTTTAATTAAACCTTCTTTATCTATTCAACATTTCAAACTGTACTCAGCTGACAATTACATTTGACAAAACTATCAATCATAAATTATATCATTTCTAATTCAAGAAAATGTAATCATTTGCGCATCGATCAATCTTCATCACCCGTATAGCAATTAATATTGTCTAACATCATTAACCTGCAAAAAGTTTGTGTTTGCAAGATTGAGCTCGACAGCCCAGCAAATTTAACAGTCTATCATGTTTCACATAGCACACAATTCTATATGCACTACCTTTCCATTAATATGCATCTATACATGCAACATAAATTCTTTACTATGCATATCTTACATGCATCAATAATTCCTTACAAAACATTCATTCATGCATTATACATTTCTACTTTATCGAGTTACATCATACAACATGTAATCACATATATATGGAGTTCCATAACCCAATTAACTTAGTCATATTTTGACTTTTAACAATTCATAGAGCATGATATGTAATTTAACATGTAACCACATTCCATCCTCAAACATAATAGAACTGAAAAACTTGCCTGCACCGTTGATTACCGCAACACATTTTATAACGCTTTACTCGAAGACCTAATATTAGCAATGTAGATCTCCAATATTAGAATGGTATCATCACAGTATACTATTGTTATATTTATATCCACAAAATAACCCTATCAGTCTATACAGCACATAAAACTAGGTATCAAGTCAAACTGTTGCAGTTTAAGCTGAACCCGACACAATTCTATCATTCCGACGGTCTAGTCGAACGAATATCGAGTTTAATTTCAATTAAACTCTGACTTAATACTTAACAATATCGCAGATAATTTTCTTATCAGTAAAAATATTTTTCCTAGGCTCGTAATAATTTTCGGATAATTATTACCATTTATCACCATTTTTCAATCCTTAAAACCGTATTTAAATAAATTAAATACCACATAATTCCTTAATCATTAATATTTATTTAATATAAAATATTAATGAAAATCATTACATAATATTATAACATAATTATAATATCACAAAGTATTTTTAATACCTTAAAATCATAATTATATGATTTTTAAACACCTAAATCAATTATCCGATAATTAATATTAATATTAAAATATTAATATTTTCATGCCAAAATATCAAAAGTTATATTTTATAACTTAAAATATTTTTATAACACTTAAATCATTTTTATATGATTTTTAAATCATTATTTCTAATTTTCCACAATTTATTTAATATATTCATTAAATAAATTAATTACCATTAATAATAAATTATTAATGAAATTCATCACAAAATATCAAAAGTTATCAAAAATAACTTAAAATATTTTCTTATACCATAATATTATTTTTCATGATTTTTCATGAATTAAAAACTATTTTTAAATAATTTATTTAATATTGTAATTAAATAAATAAATACCATTTATATTCCCAAAATATTAATTATTTTTGAAATATATACTCAAAATAGTTAAAAACTATTTTTCAGACATTAAAATAATTTTTTATAATTTATTATGTATTTTTAATAATTAAAAACCATTTTTTTCTAATTTTTAATCATTTTCCGAAAAATATTAATTAAAACTGTCGCTAAAGGCCTATAGCGACGCTTTCTGTCGCTATAGGTGTTCTTCATGGCTGCCCAGATTTTCCGGTAGGGCGAGGGTGGGTGGTTTGACCAGACGTAACTCCTTGAGTATTGCGTTTTTGGGCTTGTTAAAACTTTCAGATTGTAGTACTTTTGCAATACTACCACATGAAACCAAGTTCATGGCCAAACAACACCATAACAGAGAGATCTAAGCTTCCAAAAATGATACCAGACCTGTTCTTCAAATTCTGAGTTTTCCAGATTTGAAGAACAGCCTTAGGTACCTACTTTGATCCCTTATAACTTGATGACCGAGCAACGTTTATGAGATCCATCAATTACAGTTTGTAGATAACATGTAGTACTACAACTATAAAGCAAAATAACACAAAATATCACGGAATGAACAAGATATGGCCGGTCAAAGTAGGACACGGACACTGTTCTTACGTTTTCTAGGTTCGCGGTTTTAGCAGTTCGGTCAACGACGTTTGACCGTGTATATCTTGCGATCTATAATAGATCTGGGTCTGAATCTTTTTGCAACTTAAAGAACACATATCAGGCTACATGTTACAAGTTTTAGACATCAAAAACACGTAACACACTCGGATCTATAGACCTCGACATTCGACTGCAAATCACAGTTTTCCAGATTTGCTAAAACTTTAAATTCGTGAACATTGATGTTATGGGTCATGGATTTAACAACCCAGAACATCAATTGACACCCTATTACACAACTTTCAACAATCAATTACAACATTTAACAACGAATTGAAGGATTTCAAAAATTTAGGAAATTTTATACCATTTGAGCTTTAATTCTCATTTTCTGCCTTTGATTCTGTTATGATCAATGTGGGGCTTGATTTTAGAACTGATCTAACAATATATTTCGAAGTGTGGTGAGAGAGATAGTTGATGAGAGCAAGAAATGAATTTTGGCTACATTTTTGAACACTTTCTCTCTCTAAATCTATTTATGTTTAGCTTGATTCATTGCATGAGGCTACAAAGCTGCTGATTTGCTGGATTGCTGGCCAAATAAGTCACATGTTAGGCTAGATTAGCTCTAGGGTTGGTCACCAACCAAGGATTTTGCCAAGATTGCAAGCTACTTAAAATAATACACAAAAGGGGCATTTCGGTAATTTCCTTAAATTTCTAGAAATTGCCTTAGGGTTTAGGATTTGAGCATACTTAGATTTAGGGTTTGGACAAATTTAGGATTTAGGTTTTAACCCTCAAATATTTAGCAACTTGGATTTCCAAAATTTTCTAATTAAAGTTTTAAAATAGAAAACTTTGATTTCTAATCTATAATTAGGACTTCCTAATTATTTTGTAATTTCCTAATCACATAACAATCTTGTTAATTAGGACTAATTTATCCTAATTAAAATCGCTAATTTAGCACTTAGGCCCACAATTGCACATTAGGTTTCAAAACCACATTTTAGGGTTTAAATAAAATAATATTTTAATTTTAGAACTTAAATTTCCCAATTAGATTAGGGTTTCTAATAACTTGACAATTAGGATTTATATTTCCTAATTAACATTGCTAATCAAGCAATTAAATTCCACCACTGAACAATTAGGGTTTCTGACGGAACAATTAGGGTTCCAAAATGGTCATTAGGGTTTTAAACCCATAAATTAGGATTTCTAATAGAAAAATTAATTTTCTAAAATAGAAATTAAATATTCGTAATTAGATTACAGTTTTCTAATTACTAAATCTTGAAAATTAGAATTAATATATCCTAATTAACATTAAAAGTATTCAATTAACGCTTTCGTTTTCCCTAATTATAAAATTAGGGTTTCAAATCCCGAAATTAGGGTTTTCTAAATTCTAAATTAGGGTTTGCTAAATAATTAAACTTTGCCCTAATTAGTAGTATAATTAATACCACATAAGCATTATAATTCTCCTTTCTATTCCCAGATAAGGGCTTCATTTTATCAGAATCTGAAATTAGGGTTTTCAGATCTGGTATTAGGGTCTTCTAATAATCAATTAGAATTTCCAGTAATTAATTAGGGTTTTTCCTAATTAATGACGTTTAACCTTGTACATAACATTGCATTCCCAATCTAAGGTTTTCGATATCCGAATTAGGGTTTCAGACTTCCGGAACTGAAACTAGGGTTTACAGAACCGATTTCTAGGGTTTCTTATCAAGACGTTAGAATTTTCTAACTGAACGTTTACGTTCTTAATATGTACATAGGGTTTGTCACAGATGTAATTTATCTGGTCAACCCATAACCCTTAACCACATTCTGAACACATCATTATCCATATGCATAAAGCATATTCACGTAAACACTTAATCCTGAATAATTCACCTAAAAGCCTTCACGAAATTTTGAAATCCTCAAAATTCCACCCTAATAACATCATACGCATACACTTATTTTCTGTCTAGGTCCAGTATTTGACCTTAAATCAATCATTTAAGATTTTCATAAATTGTCTAAATTCTCGGGTTGTCACATTCACCCCTCCTTCTAAGAATTTCGTCCCCGAAATTCACCTTACCCCTTACACCTTACACCTTTGCACCTCACACCTTTTATACAGAGCGATCACACAAGATCTTGAACTTATTTTCTCGGGTATCTATCAAAGATACTCAAATTTCTCGGGTATCTATCAAAGATACTGAAATTTCTCGGGTATCTATCAAAGATACTCAAAACGCGTGCAAGGGTCAAATTCACACCCAATAAAATATTCCCTTTATATAAAAGGTTGATATTCTCAGTCTTTAGAATCAAGATTTTGATTTAACCACAAAATACTATGATTTCAAATTCTATTTGCTTCTCTTCTCTTCTCTAACCCATCAAATTTTCATTCTCAATCTAGCCGAAATAATTGGCAATGATCTATCAATAATAATTAAATTCTCTTCTCTTATCTCTCCATCTATTTCTATAATCCTCAATTCTCAATTCGTAACTATCCCCGGTTCATAAAACCAAACTTATGAGTTCATAACCTGGCCACAATCATATGAGTTTAAGAAAGGAATCACCCTCTCATTTCATATAACTATGAATCAAGAATGTCACATAAGTATGAGTTTTAAGAACTCGTACTTAACCTTATATACTCTACCTATGATCTATCTATCTGTCATACACATGAGAAAGGAATCACCCTCTTAACACGCATATAGCAAATAGCGCGACACAACATTTCAATGATTATCAGTGCCAGAAACTAAGTGGTTATCAAACCGAACTCGGCCACTAATCAATATAGGAAGCTAAGCGAATAATTCCCCGCCCATAAAAAGAATTGATCAACCTAACCACTACATTGACCAGGAAGCTAAGTGATTTTAAAACCAAGTACAAATTCCCCGCCCATACAAGGAATCATACAACTCAGCTGCCGACATGAGTCCTCAATTGAAATCCCCACCTAAGCTTAACTCCCTCTTTCAATACGAATTCAATTCGTATTCATAATCCACAACTCTTTTATGAGTTTTCATAGTACTATTTCATAGTACAACTGATACACAACATCTTGCTGTAAACTTTTCAATCATCAGATTGACTCTTATCCCATATCATAACCTTATTAGATCACGGGGTGATCTTATTGTATATATATTACGATTCAATTCCATGTCTTGATCGTTTTCAATCATTAGATTGATTCTTTCTAGCTGTCATAACCTTTATCAGATCATGGGGTGATCTTATCGTATATATTACGATTCAATTCTATGACTTGATCGTTTTGTTTTACGATCTTCTATTCCTGCACTTTCAGTCTTTTAGACTCGATCTATTCACCATTACTATTCAACTTTATTATCAGAGTTAGGGAACTCTGTGTCTTTACACTCGCCGAGATTCATCTTTGAATCTTACCGACCAACTAACTCTATTTGAGTTAGTCTTGTCCTAATCACTGCGGTTATTGGTCTAAGGTATTCCTACCTAAGCTTCATAACCAACAGCTCTGATACCAACTATAGTATCCCCGAATCCGGGTCCCGAATCGCCTCGGATCCGGTATACTAATTCTTTCACTAATTGCGGAAGATATAAACATAAATTGTTTATACATTAAAATTACACACTTTTTCCCAAGGTCGAGTAACCTTAACTTGAATACAATTCATAATCTTTATAACACATTTATTAAACTATTTTATTACAAAATAGCTGCACTTTATATTCCAAGCTAATCTTGGCATTATCTTTTCTATCGATGATTCATTTATTTATGAATCATATCTATTCTCATTTTAATTAAACCTTCTTTATCTATTCAACATTTCAAACTGTACTCAGCTGACAATTACATTTGACAAACTATCAATCATAAATTATATCATTTCTAATTCAAGAAAATGTAATCATTTCCGCATCGATCAATCTTCATCATCCGTATAGCAATTAATATTGTCTAACATCATTAACCTGCAAAAAGTTTGTGTTTGCAAGATTGAGCTCGACAGCCCAGCAAATTTAACAGTCTATCATGTTTCACATAGCACACAATTCTATATGCACTACCTTTCCATTAATATGCATCTATACATGTAACATAAATTCTTTACTATGCATATCTTACATGCATCAATAATTCCTTACAAAACATTCATTCATGCATTATACATTTCTACTTTATCGAGTTACATCATACAACATGTAATCACATATATATTGAGTTCCATAACCCAATTAACTTAGTCATATTTTGACTTTTAACAATTCATAGAGCATGATATGTAATTTAACATGTAACCACATTCCATCCTCAAACATAATAGAACTGAAAAACTTGCCTGCACCGTTGATTACCGCAACACATTTTATAACGCTTTACTCGAAGACCTAATATTAGCAATGTAGATCTCCAATATTAGAATGGTATCATCACAGTATACTATTGTTATATTTATATCCACAAAATAACCCTATCAGTCTATACAGCACATAAAACTAGGTATCAAGTCAAACTGTTGCAGTTTAAGCTGAACCCGACACAATTCTATCATTCCGACGGTCTAGTCGAACGAATATCGAGTTTAATTTCAATTAAACTCTGACTTAATACTTAACAATATCGCAGATAATTTTCTTATCAGTCAAAATATTTTTCCTAGGCTCGTAATAATTTTCGGATAATTATTACCATTTATCACCATTTTTCAATCCTTAAAACCGTATTTAAATAAATTAAATACCACATAATTCCTTAATCATTAATATTTATTTAATATAAAATATTAATAAAAATCATTACATAATATTATAACATAATTATAATATCACAAAGTATTTTTAATACCTTAAAATCATAATTATATGATTTTTAAACACCTAAATCAATTATCCGATAATTAATATTAATATTAAAATATTAATATTTTCATGCCAAAATATCAAAAGTTATATTTTATAACTTAAAAATTTTTTATAACACTTAAATCATTTTTATATGATTTTTAAATCATTATTTCTAATTTTCCACAATTTATTTAATATATTCATTAAATAAATTAATTACCATTAATAATAAATTATTAATGAAATTCATCACAAAATATCAAAAGTTATCAAAAATAACTTAAAATATTTTCTTATACCATAATATTATTTTTCATGATTTTTCATGAATTAAAAACTATTTTTAAATAATTTATTTAATATTGTAATTAAATAAATAAATACCATTTATATTCCCAAAATATTAATTATTTTCGAAATATATACTCAAAATAGTTAAAAACTATTTTTCAGACATTAAAATAATTTTTTATAATTTATTATGTATTTTTAATAATTAAAAACCATTTTTTTCTAATTTTTAATCATTTTCCGAAAAATATTAATTAAAACTGTCGCTAAAGGCCTATAGCGACGCTTTCTGTCGCTATAGGTGTTCTTCATGGCTGCCCAGATTTTCCGGTAGGGCGAGGGTGGGTGGTTTGACCAGACGTAACTCCTTGAGTATTGCGTTTTTGGGCTTGTTAAAACTTTCAGATTGTAGTACTTTTGCAATACTACCACATGAAACCAAGTTCATGGCCAAACAACACCATAACAGAGAGATCTAAGCTTCCAAAAATGATACCAGACCTGTTCTTCAAATTCTGAGTTTTCCAGATTTGAAGAACAGCCTTAGGTACCTACTTTGATCCCTTATAACTTGACGACCGAGCAACGTTAATGAGATCCATCAATTACAGTTTGTAGATAACTTGTAGTACTACAACTATAAAGCAAAATAACACAAAAATATCACGGAATGAACAAGATATGGCTGGTCAAAGTAGGACACGGAGACTGTTCTTACGTTTTCTAGGTTCGCGGTTTTAGCAGTTCGGTCAACGACGTTTGACCGTGTATATCTTGCGATCTATAATAGATCTGGGTCTGAATCTTTTTGCAACTTAAAGAACACATATCAGGCTACATGTTACAAGTTTTAGACATCAAAAACACGTAACACACTCGGATCTATAGACCTCGACATTCGACTGCAAATCACAGATTTCCAGATTTGCTAAAACTTTAAATTCGTGAACATTGATGTTATGGGTCATGGATTTAACAACCCAGAACATCAATTGACACCCTATTACACAACTTTCAACAATCAATTACAACATTTAACAACGAATTGAAGGATTTCAAAAATTTAGGAAATTTTATACCTTTTGAGCTTTAATTCTCATTTTCTGCCTTTGATTCTGTTATGATCAACGTGGGGCTTGATTTTAGAACTGATCTAACAATATATTTCGAAGTGTGGTGAGAGAGATAGTTGGTGAGAGCAAGAAATGAATTTTGGCTACATTTTTGAACACTTTCTCTCTCTAAATCTATTTATATTTAGCTTGATTCATTGCATGAGGCTACAAAGCTGCTGATTTACTGGATTGCTGGCCAAATAAGTCACATGCTAGGCTAGATTAGCTCTAGGGTTGGTCACCAACCAAGGATTTTGCCAAGATTGCAAGCTACTTAAAATAATACACAAAAGGGGCATTTCGGTAATTTCCTTTAATTTCGATAAATTGCCTTAAGGTTTAGGATTTGAGCATACTTAGATTTAGGGTTTGGACAAATTTAGGGTTTAGGTTTTAACCCTCAAATATTTAGCAACTTGGATTTCCAAAATTTTCTAATTAAAATTTTAAAATAGAAAACTTTGATTTCTAATCTATAATTAGGACTTCCTAATTATTTTATAATTTCCTAATCACATAACAATCTTGTTAATTAGGACTAATTTATCCTAATTAAAATCGCTAATTTAGCACTTAGGCCCACAATTGCACATTAGGTTTCAAAACCACATTTTAGGGTTTAAATATAATAATATTTCAATTTAGGACTTAAATTTCCCAATTAGATTAGGGTTTCTAATAACTTGACAATTAGTGTGACGCCCCCAAAATAGGTCCATTCCATCCAACCCATTTTGAGTCTCCAAATACATGGTACAGAAATAACTACAACTTTTACAACCCATAAACTATGAGTTTGGATACAAACATTGTCATCTAGACAATATACATACCCAACTATGTCCTCAATACAATTATTGATATACTATTTTACAAAAATGGTGAGGACTACTAAACAACTCTCTCAAGAACCATCAATTCATACCCCGACTCGTACCCGCTATATTCTCGTCTCCTGAGAAGAAAAATGGAACAAAAAGGAAAAGGGTGAGCTCAACTAGCTCAGTAAAGAATATTATGACTAAGATAATATACAACAAATTATCGTTAGTCTTCAACAGGGGAAAATCTAATAGAATACAATAGACAACAAGTTTTAAATCAATATTCGCAGCGGAAAATATTAATTCATAGAAGAGTTATGTAGAGGATGAAATCTACTAATGTCTATGAATTTAACAGTCCATCAACAGTATTTTTATCCCTATAACATCAATCAATGCACATCTTGAATCATATATTCATCCTTGCACTACAGGCCAAGGATATTCATCTGTTGGTCATGTTCATCTAAACACCTGTTCATCTTTGCATTACGGGCCAAAGATATTCATCAGAAATCATTCATCTTTGCACTACAGGCCAAAGATATTCAATAATAACATCCTTTAAGACTGAAGATGATAAAAAATATTTTTAAAGAAGCGAATCCAATGAAACAAAATGACAAGGATTAAGGATTCGTACTTTATTTTATCCATGTCCAAAAATACCTCAAAAATAATCATAGTAGTGTAAAATTCAAGAATGATCAAAACATGGATACAATCAACGCTAGTATCCACAATAGATATTTTGGACGAAAAGAAAAAAAAATAATTTTTTTCTGTGAATAGTGCCGTATTCGTGAATAGTGCCGTATACGTGAATAGTGCCGTATACGTGAATAGTAACTCCGGCACAAAAAGTTCCAAATTTGATAAAAACGTTCACCAATATTTCGGCATAATGATATTGAAGAAAATAATATCATTGAAGAAGAAGATAACATCCCTTACCTCAAAATAGCCGTACTTCTGACTGAATTTCGGTATAGTGCTGACAGAAAGTCGCACTGTATAGCAACACTCAAAGTATGCTCACAAGGATACGCTCGATAATATAGAGAAAGAAAGAAAGAAAACTTTGTTTCTGGTGTGATTTTCAATTCTAAAAATATCATCGTTAATATATTATTAAAATAATATATTTAAATGAATTATTTTATCAGAAAAAGATAAAATATTAATTTTCAACAATTGTCACATTAAAATTTTCTCCATCTATATCCACATAAAATAAATATTTTCTTTATCTTAATAATCAATAATTAATTATTCAAAAATAATATTACAGAATCACAGTACTGACAACCAGGCCGTTCCCAGGATAGAGGGGGCTTTCCAATAAGGATTTCTCCTTACTGGCGCGCAATTAGGTGACCAAACCTCTCCTTAGACAGAACTTTCTAGACATTGCCAATAATGTTATCTGATAATATTATTCAAATAATATGAATTATTGATCTGATAATGGAAAATACTATGCAGTGACAATTATTGAAACAATAATAATATAAATATCAACGCAGCAATTATTGAATCAATAAAGTAATGAACAGTAACTCCTGTAGCAATTATTGAGTAGTGCCTTCTTACGTAAGGATCAATAATTCAAAATACTGTGCAATACCGTGTGCTACTGTGCAACAACGCGTATTACTGTATTTTAACCACCGGGTATTCCAACAGTGTTAACGGTAACAATTTACGCCGTTATTTTTAAACAACTTATATTTGTCGTTTTCTTCCTCCAATCGCTTTCCGTTATGGGGCCCACACATGGCTGCGCCGTCGTACGAATATTCCCCGACAGTACGAATATTCCACGACCAAACGAATATTCCCCGACAACAATGAATATTTTATAATCACTTGCTTATTTTGAAATATTTGCATATTTTACCCATAACTATCCACTTTAATCAAATCAACCCTTACTATTCAAAATAATAATTAAAGGAAATTAAATTTTATTTATTAATTATTTGGGGTCTTACAATTAGGATTTATATTTCCTAATTAACATTGTTAATCAAGCAATTAAATTCCACCACTGAATAATTAGGGTTTCTGACGGAACAATTAGGGTTCCAAAATGGTCATTAGGGTTTTAAACCCATAAATTAGGGTTTCTAGTAGAAAAATTAATTTTCTAAAATAGAAATTAAATATTCGTAATTAGATTACAGTTTTCTAATTACTAAATCTTGAAAATTAGAATTAATATATCCTAATTAACATTAAAAGTATTCAATTAACGCTTTCGTTTTCCCTAATTATAAAATTAGGGTTTCAAATCCCGAAATTAGGGTTTTCTAAATTCTAAATTAGGGTTTGCTAAATAATTAAACTTTGCCCTAATTAGTAGTATAATTAATACCACATAAGCATTATAATTCTCCTTTCTATTCCCAGATAAGGGCTTCATTTTATCAGAATCTGAAATTAGTGTTTTCAGATCTGGTATTAGGGTCTTCTAATAATCAATTAGAATTTCCAGTAATTAATTAGGGTTTTTCCTAATTAATGACGTTTAACCTTGTACATAACATTGCATTCCCAATCTAAGGTTTTCGATATCCGAATTAGGGTTTCAGACTTCCGGAACTGAAACTAGGGTTTACAGAACCGATTGCTAGGGTTTCTTATCAAGACGTTAGAATTTTCTAACTGAACGTTTACGTTCTTAATATGTACATAGGGTTTATCACAGATGTAATTTATCTGGTCAACCCATAACCCTTAACCACATTCTGAACACATCATTATCCATATGCATAAAGCATATTCACGTAAACACTTAATCCTGAATAATTCACCTAAAAGCCTTCACGAAATTTTGAAATCCTCAAAATTCCACCCTAATAACATCATACGCATACACTTATTTTCTGTCTAGGTCCAGTATTTGACCTTAAATCAATCATTTGAGATTTTCATAAATTGTCTAAATTCTCGGGTTGTCACATATATCATGATTGAAGAGTATGAATAATGAGCTTGCTATAATTCATCAATATAATTGAGAGCTAGCACGAAAGATTTTTTGACTGAACAAGTTTTAAACATGAACAAACATTTCTGAACCAACTGGTAATGAAAGTGATAAGCCTTTCATACCAGACTTATACATGTAAGATGTACAGAGTACAAATTTCATGGCAATCAGCAATGATTAACCATAAGCTTGAAGAAACTACTCTTATTAGAGTTAAGTACAAAGAAACTTGCCTGAACCGTTGATTACCGTAACGCAATTTATATCTCTTTACCCGAAGACCTAATATTAGTAATATAGATCTCCAATATTAGAATAATATCATCACAATATAATACTGTTATATATATACAGGATAACCTAAACACATAACACATAATCTTATAAGTTTATACAGCACATAAAACTTTGTATCGGGTTAGACTATTATGTTTGAGTTGAAACCAACACAATTTTAACATCCCGACGGTCTAGTCGAAATAAATATCGAGTTTAAGTTCAATTAAACTCTGCATAAGCACTTAACAATTACTTAGAATCACATTTATATGATTTAACACTCGCCTTTTTCATTTCATAAGTTATTCGCTAACACTTAGTAAGTTAAATACTAATTCAGCAACCTGAATTCTAAATCTAGCAACCAAATTTCTAATTCAGCAATCTGGATTCACCAATCCATCAATTCAGTCAACTTCTTTTCAATCCAGCAAGCTGTATTCATCAGATTTTCTAATCCGGCAAACTGGATTCACAAATTACACAATCAAGCAAGCTGAATTCTATATCCGTTTTACAAAAAATACCAAATCAGTTTATTATTTTACAATCCTTTGGCCAAACATATATACATGTATTTCATACACAAAGTATTTTTTCATAATTTTCCAACTTCCTTTGATATTTTTTCAAAAATTAATTCTAGTGTGTAGCTTACGAAATTAGCTACCTCGTGCTTAACTCCAAACATTCCCATCTCTTGGTATAACCTTATATATGCTAATGAGATGCTCCATTTTAAATTTCGTGGCAATCGGAATTGTAGAACTCCGTTTATAGCGATTTCCGTCGGAAAATCACAAAAAATAGAATGGTCATAACTTGATCGTTTTAACTCGGAATCAGCTCAGTTTTAGACACGAGCTACATAATACCATATATTTTCATTTCTCAAAAGCCTGGAATTTTTCTGATTAAATAAATGTCCGAAACAGCCCCCGGAAAATTTTGGGCAGCAACTTTTTGTCATTTGGCAGTTTTGGAGTCCTTCACTAAAACTTAAATAAAATGAAATCTATAACTCCGATTAATGATCCGTCAATTTTTTTGCGTTCTTATCTTTCCGAACTTTAGTTTTCATCTATCACAATCAATATTTGGATATGTTAAGCTCCCGGAATTTAGCCCGGAAGTGGCTGTTTACAAAACTTTCCTTTTAACAGTTTTCTTATCTTTGTGTAGTTTGGGAGAAATCCCATAACTTGTTCAATATTCAACCTAATTAAGTAATTCCAAATGGATTTTATCCCTAACACATATATCTAGCTCCAAAAACTGACCATACTCGAAAATTCAAAGTAGAATGAGAGATAAGATCATTTCCATATCATGCTTGATTTCTCCAAAAATTTTGTTTTTCGCAGTTTTGATCATACTTCTTCCGAGCGTCATAACTACTTCATCCGGAGTCGGAATTAGTCCGTTCCGGAGTCTATGGAAAGCTTATTTAGTGTACTACAACATATCACAAGTCCAGAATTTTTAGAACACCCTTACAAATCCGGAATGTTCCTTTTAGAGACAGCAGTCCACTAGATTTTTTATTTCTTTAAGGTTTGAAAACTGATTTGCTTTTCTTGTTTTGATTAAACTTTTAATACTCAAAATAGTTAGATCTAAGCATAACACACCATTTAACAAGTAGATCTATAGTTCTCATGTTCAAGATCATAAACTTCATGGTTCAAAATAACCAAAAAACAAATACATAAACTAGTTAGGATTTTATACCTTTTGTGATAATCCTCTTGATTTTGATTTCTGATCCGCATGATCTGTTATTGATGTATTTTTACACGATCTTAACTTGGTTTCTCACAATTTTACACTCCAAGATCCGAAATATAGAGAGAGATGGGACTTGGTTGTTTTGCAAAATAAAATGGAGCTTTTCTCTCTCTTTCTAGTCTTTTAAATTGATACAATGTATCTATACATTGCAAGGTGGCATGCTAGATATAAAAGTCACATGCCAAGGTAGGTTTAGGTTTAGGTTTAGGTTTAGGGTTGGTGAACAACCAAAGGTAATGCAAGATTTGCACTCCAACTTAATTAAATACAAGAGGGTCATTTTGGACTTTTCCTTTTATTTCTAGAATTTCCATTTGTTGCAAACCCTTAGGGTTTAGGTTTTGAGAAATCTAGGATTTAGGGTTTGAAAAACTCTTAGGGTTTAGGTTAGGGTTAGGGTTAGTTCACCCACCCAAGATCATGACAAGATCTACACTCAACTTATTAAAAAATGTGACAAAATGGTATAAATGACATTTCCTTTTAATTCTAGTCTTGCCACTTGACCCAATATCTTCCAATATCTCTTAGATTGTTTGAAATCTTGGTGAAATAAGGTGGCTTCTTTATGCATTTGACACCTAGCATTCTTGTATATATCTTTACAAATTGTGGCTCAATTTATTACATGCCACCCTCTCTTTTCTTCCCTTCCATAACCGGCCATGTAGCATTACTAGATCCCACTAATTCTTGCTCTTTCTCTCCCACACTAACCATTAAAGCTTTGCTTTCAAGAATGTCCATAAGTATTGGCAAAATAATAAGATGACACATAAGAGGAGTAGGTGGAAGTTGGTGGATAGTTGGTGGAGAGTTGGTGGAAGAGTTGGTAACAGACTTTAGACAAATAAAATACCAAAATAAATCTTAGTCACATGCTCAATCTTTCCTCCTTTTTCCTTCTCTATCCACCGACCATGTAAATCAATCATAGTCCAACACTTTTATTAATATCAGATGTTCATCATGCCCTTCCTTCAATTCGGCTTATCAATAACAAAATATTTGAGCTACTCAATTAATGTATTGCTTGAGCCTCTAACTAATTTCATTGGCCAACACTTGGGCTATAAAATATATATAATCCAATACATTAAATTCTTATCCAACCCAAATAATTTAATTAGGGTTTTTACTTCCTCAATTATAACACAAATCCTTAATCATGCACACTTATTTCCTTAACCCAATTAGACTTGCTATAATTAGGTTATAAAATTAATCATTTGAGATATATAAAATAAATGTCCTAGAATTAGTAAGTATCCTAAATACCACAATTCTCTTTTTCCATAACCCTTAAGTTATTAAATCCTTCATTTCTAATATATAATTAGGGTTACACTAGTTTCTTTTGTTTGTTTATATAATAAACAAATATAAACCATCACATAATGTTCATATTCCTTACACACAACTTTTTAACCCTTAGGGTTTAATACTCCGTATTAGAATTCCCAAATTAGGGTTTAAATTCTCGATACTGAAATTAGGATTTCTGAACATATCGCTAGAGTTTTCTAACTTAATCACCATATTCATATCATGAAATTAGGGTTTCGAATTCCTGGAACAGAAACTAGGGTTTCCAGAATCGATTTTTAGAGTTTCTTATTAGACATTAGGGTTTTCGAACTGAACGTTGTGATTAGGGTTTGACACATATATAATTAGTATGGTCAACCCATGACCCTTAACCACATTTAGTACACATACATATTCACATAAATCCTTAATCCTGAATAATTCACCTATATCCTTCACCGAATTTTGAAATCCTCAAAATTTAATCCCAATAACATCAAACGCATACACTCATTTGTTGTCTAGGTATATTATTTAACCTTAAATCAATCATTTAAGATTTTTATAAATTGTCTAATTTCTCGGGTTGTCACATAGTCTCATCGATCCATCCTTATTTTTCACAAATAAAACTGGTGCTCCCCAAGGAGACACACTCGGTTGAATATACTTCATATCCAATAACTCTTGCAACTATATCATCAGCTCCTTCATTTCTGCCGGTGCCATTCTCTAAGGGGCTTTCGAAATCGGTGCCGTCCCCGGTACTAAATCTATAACGAATTCGACCTCCCGATCCGACGAAAGTCCTGGAAATTCCTCTGAAAATACATCCAAAAATTTGTTCACTACTGGTATCTGTCCTATCTTTATCCCTGCTTTCTGTGTATCGACGATATAGGCCAAATATCCTACACATCCCTTTCTTAGTAACTTCCTTTCTTGCATCATCGTCAGACAACTTGAGTGTCTCGGCGACCTACTTCCATAGAATGCTACCTTAGACTGATCTGGAGTCCTAAGGTTTATACACTTCTTTTGGCAATCTATCATCGCTTCATGGTTAAATAATCAATCCATTCCTAGAATTACCTCAAATTCTCCTAATTGAATTGGAATTAAATCAGCGGGTAACTTATATCCCCTGATGTTTACAACACAATTTCTATAGACATGGCTAACGGGAATCATTTTCTTATTAGCAACTTCTATGTTCATAGGATATTTTAATTCTTCCTGGGGTAAATTTAATCGTTGGGAGAATTCATGCGATATGAAGGAACAAGTAGCACCCGAATCAAATAATATGTAAGGAGATATATCATTGATCGGAATGATACCTGAAACCACGTCCCTGGATGTGACCGCATCCTAAACCGTCATGTTGAAAGCCCTTGCTGTTGGTCGATTCTGAGTTGGTGGTCCATTAATCGTGAGATTCCCACCGCTTGGTCCCCTTCCTCCATTTCCTCCTGTTGTGTTCTTCTTTGGGCAATTCCTTGCCTGATGATCCAATGCTCCACAGTTGAAGCATCCATTTCTCTTTGGTGCAGAGCAATTGGGAGAGATGTGCCCCTCCTGCCCGTAGTTGAAATAGACATTCTTTCCTTTTAGACATGCCCTTGAGTGATTCCTCCCACACTCCTTGCATACCTCTGTTCTCTTCTTTGTTTCCCCTGGTTTTCCCCCAGAGTTTCTCGATTTGAAATTGTTGCTGCTACTGTTATTATTGTTCCACTTCCTCTTGTTTACACCACTGATGCTGCTACCTTCCCCCCTAATTCCCTCTTTCATTCTTCTTCTTTTTTTTCCTTATTAAATTTTATTAGGGCCTCACTTCCGCCCTCAGCGATTATAGCTTTCTCCAGGAGAGTCGCGAAGCTTTTTGTCTGTAACACCGAGAGTCTGCTATATAGCCATGGTTTGAGACCCTGCTCAAACCTCCTCAATTTTCTCTCTTCGGTGTCGACCTAGTGAGGCGCAAACCTCGCCAGGTCGTTGAATTTTGTGGCATATTGAGGTACCGTCATGTCTTCTTGCTTCAGCTCTAGGAATCACATCTCCATGCGACTCTGCATACTAACCAGAAAATAGTTCTCAAAAAAGATTTTCTTAAACCCTTCCCAAGGTATCACGCCTTCTCCAGCCCTAGTTTAGTTTGCCTCCCACCAGAAGTTAGCTTCACCCTTCAGCATGTAAGTGGCAAAGATTATTTTTTGATCATCACCTACTCGGGCGATAGCGAACGCCTTTTCGATTTCCTTTACCCAAGTTTGAGCTTCGATAGGTTCAGTGGTTCCTTTGAACTCAGGGGGTCCCGCGCTCTTGAAGACCTTGAAGTCTGCCACCTGGGCCACTGGAGGGTTAATTGCATTCGGGGTTCGATTCTGAAGTGCCCCCACTAACATGTCTACAAACTGCTGCATAGGATTCGGTGGATCCCCATCATTATCGCCTGACCCCTCGGGTGTTTGACGACGTCTTCCTCCAGCCATCTATCTGTTTAAAATGAACTTAATGTTATTATCTTATCACTTACTCTACATAATATATCAATCATAAGAAGAGACTTAATCATCACATCACAAACTTAAATAAAAACATATTTATTTATAAACATAACACCCAAGGTATTTTCATTGTCTTATAACATTAAGCCATTTACATCACTTTAAACCAACATACTTGGTAAAAACTGAAACCAAGCTTATTATTCAAAGATAAGCGTTCTATACGCCAATAGTAAAAGTTCACCATAATAAACTAAAAGCCCCGACTAATGGCGTCCTCATGCTCCTCATCCGCTATCTCCAGTACCAGCCCTCGGCTTATAACACGTCTAGACCGGTGCTCCTCACTTGGAAAATGATTCACCATATGTTGAAACCTTCCATGTGCTAACTTAAATGCGTACTTCATCTTGTCTATCTTAACCTTCTTATCTCTCACCTCTCCTTCTAACTCGCCAGTTAGCTTCTCAGCCCGAACACGGTCTCTCCTCTCTTCTCCCCGGAATGTGGTAATAATCTGCTTGTTAGTTTGAAGACTCTGAATCCTCAACTCTAACCCATTAATGGTATGCCGCAAGTGGATCCTAATAGCTTCTTTCTCATCCTCTAGCCTATCCACCTTCTGCTCTGATGCCCGCAACTTGTTAGCCAGATCCCCGTTCCTAATTATCAGGTGGTGCACCAATGCCTCAAGCAATGCTGTAGTTTGCTGCTCCCCCTGATACAACTCCTTCAACTCATGGACCTTGTCGTCCAACTCCGTAATCCTATCCATCAACTCATCCAATAAAGTATCCTCATGTGTTTCTTCCGAGTCCTCCTCGGGCTCATCTTCCTCTTCAGGATACTCCTCTAGGTCTGAGTCAGCTACAGCCTCAGCTATACGCTCAGGTACAGTTATCACCAACTGCTCACTCACAACGTGGATATCTCTAACCTCCTCTTCTCCTGACATCCTTCAAACAAGAAAAAAAATCACTCGGTTAGTATTTTAAAATAGTTGTTTTTATTTTTAGGAAAAATAGATTTGGCACAACCCCTAGAACTCTACATGAGTTCATCTCTTTATTTTCTCCACTAACTTCCCTAAGGTTATAGTATAAGGTTCCCCACCAAAGATTTATAACCTATTGCTCTGATACCAACTTGTGACGCCCCCAAATCCGTGTAACATCGATTACAGGACATGGTGCTCACGATATAACATACATCATCGTCTATCTAAGTAACTCTAATAATAATAATAATAATAAATATTACATACTTATTCAAAATAAAGTCCCAAGTTTTTACAACCTTTAATAAACTGAAACTTAAACTTAGCGTTTATCGCTACATCACATCATATGCGGAAAAATAATTATTACATAACTAACTCTCATCATTTCATCTTAGACTTTCCTTTGTCTTTGCCCGAGCCCTCAGCGTTATCAGTCTTAACTAAAAAGTTTAAGAAAGAATGAGCACAAATTGCCCAGCAAGTATATAATGTAGTTTGAGAACATATATCAGAAGTAGAAGCATTAGTACGAATATTTCTCAATAGTTGAAATAAATATCAAGAGATAAACTAGAATATCAAGATAAGAGTTCTGGAATTCTCAATAACATACTAAGGGGTGTTAGATACCCTGAACATTAGTTTGTTTAATCAAAAACCATCAGACGATTTAATAATCAAATAGATTATAAACGGTCTCTGCAAGTACTCCAGGTGATCAGCCTATCGTACCCTACATTGTTCACACGTATAAAGTTTAAACGTATAAGCGTAAATGGGACTATATGCCCGACATCAGTTACCCCGTTATTCTGGTTGTTCATCTTAGTATTCATACGGGACCTCACCAAAGCAATTTGGATTGGTAAACATTCAATAGCTTCAAATAATTTGAATTGTTCAAACAATATACTACGTTTGCATCAATAACATCTAACTGAAACGAAAGCTAGAAAGCATGCTTGAATATAGTTCATTAAGTGTATACGAACTTTAAAGTATAGCAGTTACAATGGGAACTGAATAATCATCAATAACGTTTCGCATCACAATTGAAGTTATAGAACTTTACAATAGAAGAGCGTGCACGAATTATTACTTAATCACAAGCCCAAACTTACCCTCGCTGCAATCAACTGAATAAGAGTTGAATAAATTCATAATGAAAAATAGGGTAAGAAACTTGCCTTGATCGTTGTTTACCAATAACAGATTAACAGCTTACAACTATCTGCACTTCACGTGCCCTACACAATTGTATAATCATGCACATCAACTATTAGCAACGCATAGTAGTTGTAATATAAACTTTACTCTATAATTTTTAGAGTTCACTCTATGATTTTCACTTTACTATCTGCACTCTACGATTTTCAGAGTTCACTCTACGATTTTCACTGACTCTACAATTTTCAGTGTTGACTCTACGATTTTCACTCTACTATCTGCACTCTACAATTTTCAGAGTTTACTGACTTTCATTGACTCTACGATTTTTAGAGTTTACTCTACGATTTTCACTGACTCTACGATTTTCAGAGTTTACTCTACGATTTTCAGAGTTTACTCTACGATTTTCACTGACTCTACGATTTTCAGAGTTTACTCTATGATTTTCATTGACTCTGCGTTTTTCAGAGTTTACTCTACGATTTTCACTGACTCTACGATTTTCATTGACTCTACGATTTTCAGCGTTTACTCTACGATTTTCACTGACTCTACGATTTTCAGAGTTTACACAACGATTTTCATTGACTCTACGATTTTCAGAGTTAACTCTACGATTTTCATTTACTCTACAATTTTCAGAGTTTAATCTACGATTTTCACTGACTCTACGATTTTCAGAGTTAACTCAACGATTTTCATTGACTCTATGATTTTCAGAGTTTACTCTACGATTTTTACTGACTCTACGATTTTATTCCCTATAATCTAAAGATAATATGACCATGATACTTGGACATAATAACCTTCATACATCAAGGTATTTTACAAAAATATAAAATTCATAAAACTAGCATGCTAAGACCACAAACCAATTTCATAGAAAAGCGTGCAAGTACTAGTTTTATACTTTGAAAAAAAAATCTGGAATTTCCAAAATTCTGCATATTTTATTACCAACATGCATGCTTACAATTTTCATAACTTGCTCAATTTAACTACCTTTCCTATGAAATTTGGACAGGTTGTACCTCATGTTACATACTATTTTATAAAATTATTACATATGTTAATCGAGTCATATACACCATGATCCCGAGGCTCCGAAAAACCCCAAAAATCACAGATTACTAGTTAAACCCAATTTTACAAAAATCCGGGATTTTGCTTCTAGCATGCAATTAAATTATTCCTAATGTCCAGATCATCTACTCTCACATGTTTTCACATTTCACAACATCAAACTTCAACAAACGTCCACCTTTTTGATTAATTTAGCACCTTAGAGACATTTTATCAAAGGTAGAGCATGCATTGCTTAATTCTTTGATTTTCTATGAATTTGATGTATGATTAACCCATATCTTTTGTTGTTAATGATCTATAATCATCAAACAAGTAACATGGCAACACAAAGCCACAACAAATCATTTACCAATTTTATATTCATTTTCTTCTCATTTTTGTTATAAAAATAAAATGGGTTCATGAATTACCTTTTGATGAATATCTTCTTGGTTTAATATGATGCTCCTTCTCCTTACTTGTCAAATCCTCAGTAATCCTCCAAAATTAGTTCTAACTCTCTTAGGCTCTCAATTTCTCTCCATGTTTACTCACTTGGTGGAATTTTCTTAAAAGAAAAGTGTGTTTGTATATATGTATAGCATTGTTAGAGTATTTTGATTCCCATAACCCCCAACTCCCATAACCCCTAAATCAAATGATTAGTTACTCACAATACTTAATACTACAATAATATAGTTAATTAATTGGAAGAATGTGGGAGTTAGAGAAAATGAATGTGGGAGTTAGAAAAATAAAAAGAATTTTGATTTTAAGGAATAAAATAAATTACTTCCACCTTAGTTATTATGTAATATATATATACTCCCTCCCTTGTCCCAATTTAATAGTCTCATGGGTCTATCAGTTCAGCTGATTTATATTAAAAAAAAATTACATATATTATTTTAATCAATTAATCAATTAATAAACTATTTGACTATTTTACCCTTCGAAACCAAACTTTGAGAACCATATATCGATTCCTACTAAAGTCGACGTTCCGGACGTCAAGGGACTATCCGTTTAGTCAAATTCGTCTCTGAAATTCGTAGTTGACCTTTTCCTCGAAAAAGTCAACAGGTTGACTTTGACCAAAAAGTCAACTGTGACACTTTTTCGTGATTACAGTCTATCCTGACTAATTTCGACGTTCCGGACTTGAATACACAGTCCGCATCTCTAAATTCTGCTCCTAACTCCAGGTAATGATTTAATACCATCCCACGTAATAAAATAGCATAATTCCCTACTTAATTTTATTTAAATAGTTAAATAAAACTAAACCAACCATTTAAATACATCCCATCACATATCTTGAAATAACACATATATGTACCACACACATACATCTAATAAATGAAATCGCCCAAAAGTTTTATATAAATTCGTTTATTAACGATTCTTAAATTACATAAAAAATATTAAAAAAATAAAAATAAAACTCGGATATTACAGGTATACATCACCCATTCTGAGTCGCCAGATACATGGTACAAAATTCAAATACAACTTCATTTATACAACTGTTGAGTTGTCGTATAGAATACAACCACAGTTAACTATGAGTTTTAATACAAATGTATGTAACTCTCATGGTACCTCGACCACAACCTTACAATGATACTTTACATAAAAGTATAGTCAAACACTATTTTAGGAATTAAAATCTTTGGGAAGTGCTCAATGAAACATTCGTACATGGGAGGCCATGCGTCTAGGTTATGATAGATATCATATGTTCACAGAATTATCCTTGGTTGACCCAATAGACCCCAAAGAAAAACGAGAAGATTACTATCATCTTCTTTCCAATGGTGAGTCTTCTCTTGCCATATAACTATCCCCACTGTCTCCAAGTGAAAATTATATTTCAAATAAATTCCAAGATCGTATAGGTAGTGCTCGTAGATATACTCAGCAAGTGTATGTCTACAACTCTGTCCTATGATAACACGAGGTTGTATGTCATTAGACATCTTATATGATAGTGGCAAAACACCCTTCCAAAGTTGGTTTCACCTCACCCTATTTGGTTCACCAAAATTAAATATCAAATGACGTATATAATATGACACACTTATCTAAAGTTCTCAATAAAATTATTTCCATACTATTTAGGGAGAACCTCAATAGCTATAGACACCGTTATATTCCCCTGTTATCCCCGCTCGACCTAGATACACTCTTATTACCTGAAAGGAATTGTGAAGCAAAAAGGGTGAGCACAACTAGCCCAGTAAAGAATATCACGACTAAAGATAATTAAATTATCAATTGCTTTCATCAATAATAAATCAGAGATTTAGAACATATGGTAGATGATAAAACTTTTCAACCATAGTTGCAGCGGAACAAGCAATCCATTAGAAGAGTCAAATAAACCATCAGATATATTATCTTCTCTATGTTAAAAGTCCACCGATAATATTTTATCCCTATAACATCAATCAACAATTCATGTCCACAATCATATGAATAACTCATAATCATAATCGTGATTCTAAATTCCTCTTCGCACCCAGGACGAAGATAATTTGCATCAACTATCTTTACCTGAAACATCAAAAATCATGGTTATACCAAATCATAATTTCTGCTCATAATCATACAAATTAAATCATATTTGCTCTACGGCCAAAGATATTCATTATTATCATATCCATGAATTAATATTTCATTATTGAGACTCAGCTCAATAATTAATCCACTTCATCGAATCATCCCTGCACTATAGGCCAAGGATATTCTTTAGTATCACGACCACGAATTATCCATGCACTACGGGCCAAAGATAATCGTGTTTTCATCAACGGTCCTGATCATGCCATAAAATAATTCATCTTTGCACCCTTAGCCGACAAAAATCCATAGCCATAATCATACCAAAAATTATCCATCAATGCACTACGGGCCAATGAGGACTTTTTTCACATCATTTATAACATTAAGGTCATGATTATACTGAATAATCCCTGGTCATAATCATACAAAGTCCATCTATGTACTACATGCCACAAATGACTTTCAACATAATATAAGCATGAGGATGATGACAATGACATAAAGAATCAATCAAATGAGATAAAGAATAAATATTAAACATTTATAATACAATTTATTCAGCGTTCAATAATAACCAAATGTTATCAATCACTTAATAATCTCGTAATCTAATGTCGTTAATATTATAACAATATTTTAATCATTTCTTAAACTTATAAATAATATTTCAATTGTTTACGCTTTATCAAATAATACATTTAATCATTCAAAAATGCCATACTCATAAAAGTTCATCATCAATGATCAAATCCCTCATCAAAAATTGGCATATACCCTATATAGGATTTTCAAGCCATAAAATCTTATTTTCCAATTTTATTACTTCACATAACATATTTAATTCATTTACTCATAACTAGTACATTTTCATGAAAAATACCAAATCAGTCCCAAAAATATTTTTTTTCTGGGATTTAGCATAATATAGTCCCATCTTGAACATATATTTTTTTAGAATTTTTAAAATTCATTTACTATTTTTCATATGGCTAAAACTGCCGAATATTTAAACATTTCTCAAAAATTATACTTTTGTCCAATAATTCCAAAATTTACAAGATATACTCATGTTATATACATGTACTCCCAATAACAATTTCACTAATTTTGGAGTTAACCACAAGGAGTTACAAGGGTTTACTTTTAAAATAGTCGTTTCCCATAAAATCCATAACTCTTAATCTATACATCCAAAAATTTCCATTTTTGGACACAATCTAGAAAACTCATCAAAATATCATTTCAAATATTTACAGAATTTTTGAGGGTCAAAAATATTACGAAACTGCCCCTGGCAGAAACCACTTTTTAATGAAAATACTATTCGTATGAATACGAAGGATCATTCGCCATGCATGCGGTAATCCACATAGACAGGTTATTTCAACAGAATAATAAAGAATGGAACCAATTCATGCGTAAACACACAGACAGAATATTCTAACAGAATAATAAATAATGGAATAACAGAAAAATTCAACAGGCATGCGATAGATCGCACCGACAGGTTATTCTCAACAGAATAATAAATAATGGAACCAGGTCATGTGTAACGCACAGACAGGATATTCTGACATAATAATAAAGAATAGAACCAGGTCTAGCGTAAACGCACAGACAGAATATTCCGACAAAATAATAAAGAATGGAATACCAACAGAAATCACCATACATGTGATAGACCGCGCAGACAGGTTATTCCAACAGGATAATTAAATAATAGAATAACAGAAGAATTCACCAGGCGTGCGTAATCCGCACTGACAGGTTATTCCAACAGAATAATAAGAAATGGAATAACAACCCTTACGAGTATTGAAAAAAAATAACTCTCTTCATGAATACGAAAGAATAATATCCCTTACGAGTACAACAAATAACCCTTACCTTTGAAAAGAAGAGTATTCCGACTGGTAGGGCGAGGATATACTCGAAGAAAACCTGCACTACGCTCAAAGCTTTCTTAAACTTTAAAGAAATACGCTCAAGAGTATAGAAGAAGAACTCTCTCTATAGTTTCTCTCTCTAGAGTTTCAGTGAGTTCATAAGAAATAATGAAGGAATGAGCTTCTATTTATAGAAGAATGGACTGCATAGTAACTAATTCATGAACGGTCCAGATTGATTTACTTTTAAACGGACAGTCCATATTTAAAGCAAAATAAAATATAATATATTCTATTTATAATCTAATAAAACGAATAACTTTATAAAAATATTCTGTTTTATATAAAAAGATTTTACTATGCAAAACACTATGCATAATAAAATATAATATATTCTATTTATAGAATAACTTTATAAAAGTATTCTGTTTTATATACAAAGATTTTACTATGCAAAATACTATGCATAATAGAATATAATATATTCTATTTATAGAATAACTTTATACAAGTATTCTGTTTTATATAAAAAGATTTTCTGTTTTATTACATTAATAATACTAATAAAACAAAACTGAGTGACTTATCACGTAAACATCAATAATCAATACCGTGTGCTACTATGCAACCACGCGTATTACTGTATTTTTACTACCGAGTAGTTCAACAGTTTTAACAGTAAAACTTCCGCAGTTATTCTCATAAAAATATTTTTTTCGTTTTCTCCATCCGACAATAATTCTGTTGCGGGGTCCACCAATGATTGTACCGTCGTACGGACATTCCCCGAAAAAAAGAATATTTTATATCAACTTGGTTACTTTGCAAAAAATTTCACATTACCCTTAACTTTAAACTTTTATCAATTTAACTATTTACCCAAATAGAAAAAAATTGAATACTTTTATTTCATAATATTTAGGGTCTCACACACACCATAATATTCCAAAATATATTTCAAGAAAATTATTCTTTATTCATAAAAGTTGGGTCTTACAACCTTCCCTTCTTATGAAATTTCGTCCTCAAAATTAGAGTACATACCTGGTATGTCGAAGAGATGAAGATACCTTGGGGATAAATCAATTTTTGGTCACTGTACTGGGGTCCGATTTTCATTGTGGTTACCAAAATTTTTTTTGTTACAATTGAATAATCGTACTCTCAAAAATTATAAAATGGTCATTACTTCAAATTTCCTTCCGAAAAAACGGACGAAAAAGCTGACTGTGCAAGCTGACCCCTTTCTTTGCCTACGTGGAGTACAAGAAATGCAAGGAGGCGGGTAAAGTACTGTAGTTATTATAATAAGTAATGTAGATAATAATAATATTAATAATAATAATGTAAGGAGGCGTCTCTTTTCTCTAAAACTAATAATAATAATAATAATAATAATAATAATAATAATAATAATAATTTCAAAATAATAATAAAATACTATTAATAATAATAATTTTAAAATAATAATAATAATTTTTAATAACAATAATATTATTAATAATAATTTCAAAATAATAATAATAATAATTTTTAAATAATAATATTAATAATAATAATAATTTTTAAATAATAATAATAATTAGTTTTTTTTATTTTAATGGAGAATAAAAAACGATTTGTCAAATTTACCCTTACAAAAATAATTTAAATTAATAAAATAATAAAAATATTTTTTTTTAAATACACATCAACTTCATATAAAAATATTTTTATAATTTATATAATCATTTTTAAAATTTTAAAAAATTAATATTTTAATATTCGTAAGAGTGTATATTGAATGATTAGATTATAGTAGTATACTTTTATAATTAAATTTAAAAAATAAATATTTGTTCTTATAAAGGAGTTTTAAATTTTTGTCTCATATAATATGTCATTAATTAATACTTATTTTAATATATATATATATATATATATATATATATATATATATATATATATATATATATAGAGAGAGAGAGAGAGAGAGTACGGAGGAAATAATATTGTTTGTGATATATAAAACAGTTATTGTAGAATAGTATTATTATTGCTTAGGATAAAGTAATTTTTATTTATTTATTCTAAACAAAAATTATGTGATACTAATAATTAGACAGAAGATGGAATAACAGATTTAATTATGTTATTTAATTAGGGGAGGAAATAATAATTTTTAAATAATAACAATAACAATAATAATAATTTTAAATTTTTTTTAAAAGATTATATAAATTATAAAAATATTTTTATATGAAGTTGATGTGTATTTAAAAAAAATATTTTTATTAATTTAAATTATTTTAGTAAGGGTAAATTTGATAAATCATTTTTTATTCTCCATTAAAATAAAAAAAACAAATTATTATTATTATTTAAAAATTAGTAGTATTATTATTATTATTATTTAAAATTTATTATTATTATTATTTTGAAATTATTATTAATACTATTATTATTATTATTATTTTAAAATTATTATTATTAATAAAATTTTATTATTGTTTTGAAATTATTATTATTATTATTAGTTTTGGAGAAAAGAGACGCCTCCTTGTATTATTATTATTATTATTATTATTATTATTATCAACATTACTTATTATAATAACTACAGTACTTTACCCGCCTCCTTGCATTTCCTGTACTCCACGTAGGCAAAGAAAAGGGTCAGCTTGCACAGTCAGCTTTTTCGTCCGTTTTTTCGGACGAAAATTTTAAGTAATGCCTATTTTGTAATTTTTGAGAGTACGGTTATTCAATTGTAACAAAAAAGTTTCGATAACCACAATGAAAACCGGACCCTAGTACAGTGACCAAAAAGTGATTTATCCCGGATACCTTGACTTCATCTCAGATTCTAACCCCCAAGTTATTTTCTCCACATCGTGGTTTCTCCACAAAACTTTGACTTGAGGTATAATCTTGGAGTGTAGAACATGATCCTTCTTATCCAAGATTTTAACAGGCAACTTTTCATACGTTAAATCTTCCTCTTTCTCGTCTGGTTCTAACTCAATAATATGGTTCATATCTTTTACATATTTACGTAACATAGATATTTGAAAAACATTATGAAAACGGGACATACTTGGCGGTAAGGCGAGTCTATAGGCCACAGTTCATACTCGCTCGAGAATTAAAAATGGGCCAATGAATCGAGGATTGAGCTTTCCTCTCTTTCCAAATCTCGTAACTCCTTTCCATAGAGCAACGTGTAACAACACATGATCTCCAATATCGAATTCTATATCCTTTCGATGAAGATCAGCATAACTCTTTTGTCGATCTTGTGAAGTTTTTATATGTTATCGGATCGTTTGAATCTTTTCTGTAGTCATACGTACCAACTCCGGTCCTGACAACGTTGCTTCACACACCTCATCCCAGCATACTGGAGAACGACACTTTCTCCCATACAACGCCTCAAATGGAGCCATGCCAATACTTTCTTGATAAATGTTGTTGTAGGAAAACTCCACCAATGGTAAGAACTTGTCCCAACTTCCTTTGAAGTCAAGGACACAGAGTCTTGATAGATCTTCAAGAGTTTGAATAGTCCTCTCCGACTGCCTGTCCGTCTGATGATGATATGCCAAGCTAAATCGTAAATTCGTGCCCATAGCTTTCTACAAACTAACCCAAAATCGTGAAGTGAATCTTGGGTCTCAATCAGAAACTATGGATACTGGCATACCATGCAGTCTTACAAACTCATTTATGTACATACGAGCAAGACGTTCAAGTGTATAAGTTTCTCGTATAGGTAAGAAGTGAGCAGACTTGGTCAATCTATCAACAATGACCCAAGCTGCATCTATGCCTTGAGAAACCTTGGGAAGACCAGTAAAGAAATCCATTGTAATATGTTCCCACTTCTATTCTGGAATTTCAAGTGGTTGCAATGGACCTTTTGGTACTTGATGCTCCACCTTGACTCGTTGATAAGTTAAACACCTTGAGATAAACTCCGCTATCTCTCTCTCTATATTGCTCCACCAAAATGTATGTCGAAGATCACGATACATTTTGGTACTCCCAGGATGGATTGCAAACAGTGTGTTGTGCACCTCCATCGTGATTTTATACTTTAAATCAGGGTCGTTAGGAACACAAAGTCTGGAGTTGACTCGAAGTATTCCTTCTTCATTGATTCTTACTTCCGGCATAGCACCTTCTTGCACTTTCTTCCTCATACACATCAGATCTAGGTTTGTAGCTTGAGAAGCTTTAAATTTATCAATTAAAGTCGGTTCTACTCGTATATTCACCATCATCACATGGGTCCTTGGAGTCTTTAACTCTATCTCCATCCTTTGCAAGTCACACAAAATGGGCCTTTGTGTTGACAATATCGTACTCGTACCCGTATATGATCTTCTACTCAATGCATCAGCTACCACATTCGCTTTTCCAAGATGGTATTGGATGGTATGATCGTAATCTTTCAACAGTTCAAGCCAACGTCGTTATCGCATGTTGAGTTTCTTTTGAGTGAAGAAATATTTGAGGCTTTTATGATCCGTATAGATCTCCACCTTCTCTCCATACAGGTAATTCCTTCAAATCATAAGTGCGAAGACAACAGCTGCCAACTCTAGATCATGAGTAGGATAATTTTTCTCAAATTCTTTGAGTTGCCGAGAGGCATATGCTATGACTTTCCCATGTCGCATGAGAATACATCCTTTGCCCGAAACATCACTGTAGATGAAAAATCCCTCTGAGCCAGATGGTATTGTCATAACAGGTGCTGAAATGAGTCTTCTCTTAAATTCTTGAAAACTCTTCTCACATTCCTCGCTCCAACCGAACTTTGTATCTTTTCGAGTCAGCTGAGTTAATGGAGTAGTGATTTGAGAAAATCCTTCCACGAATCTCCGATAATAACCAGCTAAGCCGTGGAAGCTACGTACTTCGGTCACTGACTTTGGTTGCTCCCAGCTTTAAATTGCTTCAATCTTCGCTGGGTCAACAGATATTCTATGATTTGATATCACATACCCAAGGAATGCAACTTCCTCAAGCCAGAACTCACATTTCTTTAACTTGGAATAAAGCTTGTTTTCACAAAGCTTTTGGAGTAGCAGCCTCAAGTGTTGCTCATGATCTTCACGGCTTTTGGAATATATGAGAATGTCATCAATAAAGACAACCACAAAGTGATCCAAATATTCCTTGAATACTCGATTCATCATATCCATGAAGGCAGCAGGAGCATTAGTCAATCCAAAAGACATAACCAAGAATTCATAATGTCCGTACTGAGTTCTAAAGGCAGTCTTTGGAATATCCTCAGTTTTAACCTTTAGCTGATGATATCCAGAATGAAGATCGATCTTTGAAAAGAATTATGCTCCTTGCAACTGGTCAAATAGGTCATCAATGCGAGGTAAAGGATGCCTATTCTAGATTTCTAGATGGTGACATGGTTCAATTCTCGATAGTCAATACAAAGTCGCATACTCCCATCTTTCTTCTTCACGAATAGAACAGGAGCACCCCAAGGAGACGTACTAGGATGAATGAAACCAATGTCTAACAATTCCTACAATTGGGTCATTAACTCCTGAAGTTCAATAGGAGCCATTCGATATGGGGCTTTGGAAATGGGTTTTGTACCAGGTTCAAGGTCGATACAAAATTTAATTTCACGCTCTAGGGGTAGGCTAGGAAGTTCTTCAGGGAATACGTCAGGAAATTTATTCACAATAGAAATATCATTCAAAACTGACATATTTTTGTTTAAATCTGTGACATGAGTTAAGAAAGATTGACATCCGTTTTTCAATAAACGAATAACTTTTTGGCTTGAAATGACCGTGATTGATTTTAATGGTTTGGTCACTTGAATTCGCATAATAGGTTGATTAGGAATATGAAAACTAACAACCTTATGAAAACAATCAATTTTTGCATGATGAGTAGTTAACCAATCAATCCTTAGAATTACGTTAAACGCAAGTATTTTTAAAGAAATAAGATCGACATGTAATGTGCGGTTACCGATTTGAATCAAACAAGACTTATAAACCGCGGATGTAATGAAGGTTTCTCCCAATGGAGTTTCAACCGATAAGTCAAAGTCCAAATTCTCCGGAGTCAAATTTAAACGTTGAGCGCAAGTAGGAGAAATAAAATAATGGGTAGATCCGGTATCAAATAAGGTATATACTTCACTAGAGTTTATGATAAGCTTACATGTGATGACCTCGTTCGGGTTCCTTGCTTTCTGGGAGGTTACAAAAAACGCTCTCCCTTGAACTACCGGTTTTGTCTTGTCTGGGACGAACTTTGATGCCTCCATCCCAGTTGGACTTGACTTCGGTGCACGACAAAATTGGGCTAAGTGACCTTCTCTTCCATAATTGTAACATGTTTTGGACTACTGCGTACAGTTTGGACTGATGTGTCCCTCCCCTCCGCATTTGTAACATACGGCCGGCGGTCATTCTCCTTCCTTAACAATAGGTGATGGTGCTGACGTCCTTCCATCATTATTAAATCTCCTCTTCTTGAAACTCCCACTTTTATTGTCTTGGCCATGATTACCACTGAAGTGATTACCATTTCTGGCATGTTGATTCCCTCCACGTTTGTTGTCACCGCTTCGATGACTGTTACCACTGGTATTTTCATTCTGCCGACTTCTTTCTCTTGGTTGTGTTGACCAGTTATCGCGCTCCAATAACTGAGCCCTATTTACAACATCAGAATACAAACACAGTTTGTGATAAATAAGATATTGACGTTTCTCCGGTTTCAAACCTCTTAAAAACATCCGCGTCATTCTCTCCTCGTTATCAACCAAGTGGGATGCAAACCGGGACAACTCAGCAAACTTAGCTTTGTACTGCGCCACAGTCATATTGTTCTGCTCTAACTTGATGAAATCTACCTCTTTAATGTGACGAATACTTTTGGGAAAGTACTTGTCATTGAACAGTTCTTGGAACTTCTCCCAAGACATCTTCAGTGCGGCAGGTTGAGTACGCTTTACTGATTTCCATCAATAATCTGCCTCTCCTCGCAACATAAAGGTGGCAAAAGGAACCTTTTGCTCCACGGAGCATCCCAAGACATCAAATATCTTGGTGATCTGCTTTATCCATGCATCCGCCGTAAGTGGTTTTGACTCTCCAATAAACTCTGGTGGTCCCAACTTCTTGAACTATTTAGTGGTGACCGTCCGAGAGTTTCCAATGTTTCCACCTACATTTTGGACAGGAGTTTCTCTTGCCTGATGTTGTACAAATTGCAGAAAGCTCCTAAACATTCCGTCGTTCGCCATTTGGTCGGTGTTGTTGTTCGTCTTCATGTTGCACATTATCCTGGGTATTAATCTGTGATGACTCCACGATCTCATGTGCTTCATTGTTTATCTCATTATTTTTGGATGCCATTTTCCAATACTGCCACAAAACAAGGGTTAATTAATATATCACATATTTTCCCTATACTCTGACCGACCAGTTAAATACCAAATAAACTTAGGTAGGTCATACCAGCGAAGAAATTCCCCGTCTCTCCCCTCCTAGTTCTTATCTCACATCTCAGCCAGAGATCATATCCCTAAGCTTTGATACCAACTGTGACATCCCCAAAATAGGTATACATCACCCATCTTGAGTCGCCAGATACAAGGTACTGAATACAAATACAACTTAATTCTACAACAGTCGTGTAAAATACGACAAAATATAGGCTGTGAGTTTTAATACAAATATTGTCATCTAGACAATATCCACACTCGATGGAGTCCTCAATACATTTATTATCACACTATTTCAAAAAAATAGTGAAGACTACTAATTCACCATCTAGGACCATCACTCTGTTCCCCGACTAGTCCCAGCTACGTTCTCATTTCGTGAAGAGAACAGTGAAAGAAAAGGTGAGCTCAACTAGCCCAGTAAGAAATATTATGACTAAGATAATGCAGAATAAATTATCATTAGCCTTCAACAATGTTAAACTGATAGAATATAATAGACAACAAGTTTAACTGCAGCGGATCAAGCAATCCATTAGAAGAGTCAAGTAAGGTATAAAATCTACTATCTTCTATGATTGAAAAGTTTTTCATCAACTTTATCGCTGAGACTCAGCTTAATAAATAAAATTGAATCATCCCTGCTCCACGGCTAAGGATATTCATGTAATCATCAATGGTCATGACTATACTGAATAATCCCTGGTCATAATCATACCAACAACTGTCCACCAATGAACTACTAGTCAATGAGGACTTTTACCACATCATTCGTCACATTACGGTCATGATTAAACCGAATAATCCCTGGTCATAATCATACCAAGTCCATCTATGCACGTAAGCCAAAGATGACTTTCATCACAATATAAGCATGAGGATTATGCCAATGACATAATAATTCAATAAAACAAGTTCAAGAATAAATTTTAAAGATTTATAAATTAATTTATCTAGGAACCAATAACGTCCAAATTGAAAACATGATACTGCTTTGTAGAGTAAAATTCAAGAATGCTTAGAAGAATATTTCGATGAAAAGATACTGGATGAAGCGCAAATATCAAGGATATTCCACTAATTTCATGGAGTATAGAAGCCAAAGCTTTAACCAACTGAGTATAATAGAATATATGAAACTGCATATGGATTTTCGTCTGCCATGCGGTAATCCACGTAGACAGATCATTTCCATAATTTAATAAGGAATGAATACGAATGATCATTCACCGTGCATATGTTAATCCACATAGACAGGTTATTCCAACAGAATAATAGAGAATGGAATAACAGAAGAATTCACCATGCGTGCGATAGACTGCACAAACAGGTTATTCCCAACAGAATAATAAATAATTGAACCAGGTACGGCGTAAACTCACAGACAGTTGGTTATCTTTAGCCTTCAACAGTGTTAAACTGATACAATATAATAGACAACAAGTTTAACTGCAGCGGATCAAGCAATCCATTAGAAGATTCAAGTAAGGTATAAAATCTATTATCTTCTATGATTTAAAAAGTTTTTCATCAACTTTATCGCTGAGACTCGGCTTAATAAATAAAATCGAATCATCCCTGCTCCACGGCCAAGAATATTCATGTAATCATCAATAGTCATGACTATACTGAATAATCCATGGTCATAATCATACCAACAACTGTCCACTAATGAACTACAGTCCAATGAGGACTTTTACCACATCATTCGTCACATTACGGTCATGATTATACTGAATAATCCATGGTCATAATTATACCAAGTCCATGTATGCACGTAAGCCAAAGATGACTTTCATCACAATATAAGCATGAGGATGATGATAATGACATAATAATTCAATAAAACAAGTTCAAGAATAAATTTTAAAATTTATAAATTAATTTATCCAGGAACCAATAATGTCCAAATTGTCAACATTATACTGCTTTGTAGAGTTAAATTCAAGAATGCTAAGAAGAATATTTCCATGAAAAGATACTAGATGAAGCGCAAATATCAAGGATATTCCACTAATTTCATGGAGTATAGAAGTCAAAGCTTTAACCAACTGAGTATAATAAAATATATGAAACTGCAAATGGATTTTCGTCCGTCATGCGGTAATCCACGTAGATAAATCATTTCCACAATTTAATAAGGATTGAATATGAAGGACCATTCACTATGCATGTGGTAATCCACATAGACATGTTATTCCAATAGAATAATAGAGAATGGAATAATAGAAGGATTCACCATGCGTGCGATAGACTGCACAGACAGGTTATTCCCAACAAAATAATAAATAATGGAACCAGGTCCGGCGTAAATGCATAGACAGGATATTCTGACAGAATAATAAATAATGGAACTAGGTCCGGCGTAAACGCACAGACAGGATATTCTGATAGAATAATAAATAATGGAAGCAGGTCTGGCGTAAACGCACAGACAGGATATTCCAACAGAATAATAAATAATGGAACCATGTCCGGCGTAAATGCACAGACAGGATATTCTGACAAAATAATAAAGAACGGAATATTAAAAGAACTTCATCGTGTATGTGGTACTTCGCATAAACAGGTTATTCCAACAGAATAATAAGAATGGAATAACAACAAAATTCACCAGGCATGCAATTGACTGTACAGACAGGTTATTCCAACACACTGATAAAGAATGGAATAACATAAGAATTTTACCATGTATGCGGTACTTCGCATATACAGGTTATTCCAACATAATAATAAAGAATGGAATAATATAAGTTCTCTTCATGAATACGAAAAAAATAATACCCCTTACGAGTACAACAAATAATATCCCCTACCTTAGAAAAAATGGATATTGGAGTAGTGAAGTAGCAGAATATTTTTCTTATTTCTCTCTATAGTTTCTCTCTCTAGAGTTTCAGTGAATTCGTAAGAAATAATGAAGGAATGAGCTTCAATTTATAGGAGAATAGACTGAATAGTAACTAATTCATGAACGGTCCATATTGATTTACTTTTAAACGGACGGTCCATATTCATTTACTATTAAAACTTAAAGTAACGGTCCATACTGAATTACTATTAAAACTTTAAACCAGCGATCCATATTGATTTACTATTATAACTTTCCACTAGCGGCCCATATTGATTTACTATTATATCTTCAACCAACGGTCTGAAAAATTAGCACATCTCCTCATAGAATAATATTGTACTCAAAAATGATTTGGACCGGAAAGAAATATATCTTACGGGTGAATAGTACCCCGTGAATAGTAACTCATTAATAGTAACTCGCAAATAGTAACTCATGAATAGTACTTCGACACGAAAAGTACCCCGAATACCCGATTGGTCAATATAACCTCCAGTCATAAATTATTATCAAAATAAATGTCGATTTCAACTAACACTAATAATCCCAACACAATGGAACTATCAATTTCATCTTTAATCAACACGAACTTATTCATCATTAATATTATAACTCCTAATATTTAACAATCAGGTCGTTCTTAGGAAAGAGGGGGCTTTCCGATAAGGATTTTTTCTTATTGACGCGCAATTAGGTGACCAAACCTCTCATTGACAGAACTTTTAGACATTGTCAATATTGTAAATAATAATATGAATAACTTTGCCATCTCAATTAATTATTTAATAATATAACATATTATACAGATGATATTGTGACAATAATTGAATCAATAATATGAGAGATATGATGCAGCAATTACTGTAGTAGTAATTGAGTATAACTGAGTGATTTCTTACGTAAGCATCAATAACCAATACCGTGTGCTATTATGCAACCACGCGTATTACTATACTTTTACTACTGGGTAGTTCAACAGTTTTAACGGTAACACTTTCGCCGTTATTTTTATAAAAATATTTTTATCATTTTCTTAATCCGACAATAATTCTGTTGTGGGGTCCACCAATGATTTTTACCGTCGTGCGGATATTTCCCTACAAAAAAAATATTCCCTGACCAATCGAATATTATACAACAAATTGCATACTTTGCAAAATTTATAAATATTACCCACAACTATAACATTATATCAAATCCACACCATAATATTAAAAAAAATATTTTGAGAAATTTAAATCTTATTCATAAAATTCGAGGTCTCACACATGAGATAAAAGGTTGTATGAAGTCGGGAAGATGGGTCCATGACCAGATCTTCAAGTCTTCAAATTCTATCTAGTGTACTGTCTTGCGTAGTAGTTACTTGGGATTTGAGCTATGGTTCTTGTGGGACACTTCTGTATGAAATGTGGGTTGAAATGTTGTTGAGACAGTGTGAATGTAGTTTTGAGGTGGTAAAATGATGATTTTGCCCCTCACCGGGGTTATCTCCGACTCTGGATTGATGTAGTAGTCGTTGCTTAGGGTTATCTCTGAGATTGGGTTGTTGTACACTTTGAATGTCCTCAGGGTTATCTCTGAGGTGTTCTTGACCTCTCAGGGTTTTCTCCAGAACTGGAACTGCATCCCTCGGGGTTATCTCTGAGGTTGGAACTGAATCTCCCGGGATTGTCTCCGAGACTGAAAACTGAGTATATCGAGGTTATCTCCGAGACTAAAAACTGAGTATCCTAGGGTTGTCTCTGGGATTGATATGATTTGACTTGCAGGGTTATCTTCAGAAGACTAGTTTGCCCTCCTGCAAGGTTAGTAACAAGAATGCTAAATTTCGAGTGTCTACACTCGATACAGATGATTTCTAATTCTCTCTCTCTCTTAGAGTCTGCATAACATTTACATAAGGCTGGCAGTCAATATTATTCATGTGGGAGATTGTTAGAATTTGAGCCTAAATTAACGTGGGTGTCATTAATTATTTTTAATGATTCCATATATTAATGTGTTCTACTCTATGAGTAGATAAAATTAAGTATTTGGAAGCTCAAATCCATGGAGTGATAAATGAGATATTAACTCCCAAAGATCACACTTAGAAATGATAAAAGATAATAAATACATGTAAAAAAAACCAAGTCCCATATAGGTTAAGAATTAAACTCTTAATGTGTTTATATATAAGAGAATTGCTCTTTTGTTTGGACCCCAAGGGGAACCCCACTTTTGTGGAAGGGAGAGGACCTAGCCAAGGCTTAGTTCGAACCCACATGCGCCGCTGCCGCCGACTAGGCGGCCTGGCCTGGCTCTGGCTCTGGCTCTGGTCTGGGTCCTTGTATATAATTTTTTAGACAAAATTTATTTATTTAATTCTATTATCAAAACTGTGTCGTTTTGATAAACAGTATTTATTATATTATCAAAACTGTGTCGTTTTGAGAAGCGGTATCTACTGAAAGGGTATCAGTCTGAAACTACGACGTTTTGTCGCGCCTTTTCTAGTAAGCCTAAAAATGTGTAGTTTTAGTTCTGTTAATGCTTAAACTACGTCGTTTTATGGGTCCGAATAGATGCGCCCATTCTGCAAATGATCAAAACTACGTCGTTTTGACCAAAGGATGCCAACCATGCCATTTCAGTGGCATCCTATGCCTTTTCAAGGACTAAGTACCCATCTGAAGGGTCACTAACCCCTTCTATAAATAGATAGTAGGGTGCAGCACTCTCATTCACAAGCAATTAAGCATAATTAGTCATTTTAGTATTCTATTTTCCATCAGTTTCATAGTTATAAAAACAGAGAATTAGAGAATTTATTTTTGGTTCGTAGAGTTTACTTTTTGTAGTACTGCTAAAGTATACGATGTCAATGTATTCTGGGAGACAAGTGCTATCAATTCTGAGCACCATACAGAGGGGATAATTGTCTTAAGGACATAGTACCAAGTACTAGCCTTGACAAATCTTTTTCCACAATTCAGATTTATTTGAGATAAGTTAATATATATATATATATATACAGTCCGGATCTTAAGCTCACCCCTTATCTAACATATCTTGTTCACCCCCCTTTAGCGATGGACCGGGAGGCATTCGGTTCGTCGCTATATGTTTGGTCTGTCACTATATGTTGTTCGTCGCTAAAAGTTAAGACGACGGTTCTATATATAACAATGGACCTAATCGTCGTTCGGTCCATTGCTAAAGGGGGTGGGCAAGGTATATTAGATAAGGGGTGAGCTTAAGATCTGGACAGCAACCGGTTGCTGTGGAGCAACCTCTTTTTTGGCATGTTGAAATTTATTTTTTATTATATTTTGCTCCAACCAAAATTTCAACAAGCCAAAAAAGGGGTTGCTCCACAGCAACCAGTTGCTGTGGATAGAACCCCATATATATATATATATATATATATATATATATATATATATATATATATATATATATATATATATATATATATATGGGAGCGGATCAGGTCCGGACTCCCGCATTTTGTTAAAATACGAACCTTTTTTTATTTTTTGCTTTTTTTTAAAACAACTAAAAAAAGTTTAATATTTTATGGAACTGAATTTTTTACATAATACAGTGTTTTGGGTGTGATTTGGATACATATAACAAAACATGTATGTACCGACTGTACATACATATTTTGTTATATGTATCCAAATCACACCCAAAACACTGTATTATAAAAAAATTCCAGTTCCATAAAATATTAAAAAAAAATTTAGTTGTTTTAAAAAAAAGCAAAAAATAATAATAATAATAATAATAATCAATTTAACAATTAAAAGCTCAACTGTATGCAATGATCAATTAGCACAAAAAGATATGAAATTAAATCTTACCCAAATACCAGCTCAAAAATATCAGAAATTAATTGCTTAGTTGCTCAACGTTTGCACAAATCAAATCAAGTTGCTCAATAATATCAGTGATTGGTGCAAGAATAAATAAGTGAGTTGCATCATATCTCATATATGAAATCCTATTTATATAGCCCACGATAGTTACCGTTAATATTAAGAATTACATCTGTTTTTATTAGTCCACAAAATCTGGTTTATTTAAAAACATTCTCCAACGGTAAAGATATGAATCAGTCCACAACATTAATATTTATCCAATTTAACAAAACAAATTATTGTTAGTTATTTAGTTTGGATAAATCAAAATACCTCTTAAAAAGATAACCCACTAATCAACTTAGACTTTATCTCTCCATACATCAAGTAGCGTGTAATAGTGGTGTGTAACATCACTTATCTTTTCCAAGAATCAAGGTCTTTAAAGTTCAAAGATATTCATGATTATTCCTTGAAAACCGCATATGCAACAAATCATAAGGATATATATCTTCCGTCCTTTAGGCTTTCTAGGCAAACTTAAATACAAAGAAATTCACATGTTGCTAAAAATAAATGTCCCAAAACCTTTTAAATGTATGTACATGTAACACATGTCATGTAGTTGCTACCTTTAGACTTTCTAGGCATGCATAATTATATAGATATCCACGTGTAGAAAAATATGACCCAAGGATGTCAAGTAAATATTTATAATAACAAGCATACGTAAACCTTTAGAAAAACCTTTTTCATTTAGATTTTAAATCATTTTTCATTTAGGACATATAACAATATACAAATGATATGTCCTAGAGCCTTTAAATGAAAAATTAATTATTATGCAATTGACCTTACACTTTTGTTTCCAAAAACAATTCTTCACCCACTTGAATATCCAATTAATGATCCTTATCATCAGATACCTGAAATGTCATCAAACAATTTAGCATACTAACAATTCATCATCAAAAATTAAGGATAAAATATGACTAGGTCAACATTCTCCCCCTTTTTGATGATGACAACCAAAAACCTTTTAATTCCCATTTGCTCCCCCTATGTTCATGCATATAAGATAATTAGCTCCCCCTAAATTCATGAATAAATATCATTTTAGGAATCTCATAACAAATAAATAAAAATTCGATTTCAAAAACCTGAAATTTTTAAACAACCCATATTATCTGGGCACGTACCTGCAATCATATTAGTTCAGTACACACCAACTATCAAACTTCTAACATATCAATTAAAATTTAAACAAAATAAGTCTGAAGCACAAATCCAAGTGTGACGCCCCCAAAATAGGTATACATCACCCATCTTGAGTTGCCAAATACATAGTACAGAATTCAAATACAAACTTAATTATACAACATGAGCTATGAGTTTTAATACAAATATTGTCTTCTAGACAGTATTCAAACTCAAAATACGACAAAACATAATCTGAGAGTTCTAACACGAATATTGTCATCAAGACAATATCCACACTCAAATTCAATCTTATTACATTTATAATCACACTATTTCATAGAATAGTGAGGACTACTAATGTTATCATCTGGACCGTCACTCCGTTCCCCGACTAGTCTCTGCTACGTTCTCATTTCCTGAAGAGAAAAATGAAAGCAAAAAGGGTGAGCTCAACTAGCCTAGTAAGAAATATTATGACTAAGATAATGCTGAATAAATTATCGTTAGCCTTCACCAGTGTTAAACTGATACAATATAAAAACCATCAAGTTTAACTGCAGCGGAACAAGCAAACCATTAGAAGAGTCAAATAGAGAATAAAATCTACTATCTTCTATGATTTAAAAGGTTTTTCATCACTTTTATCGCTGAGACTCTGCTTAATAAATAATCCACATCATCAAATCATCCCTACACAACAGGCCAAGGATATTCTTTAGTATCACGACCACGAATTATTCATGTAATACGGGCCAAAGATAATCGTGTTTTCATCAACGGTCCTAATCATGCCATAAAATAATTCATCTTTGCACCCTTGTCCGAAGAGAATATAATCATACCAAAAACTGTCCATCAATGCACTATGGCTAATGAAGACTTTTTTCACATCATTTGTAACATTATGGTCATGATTATACCGAATAATCCCTGGTCATAATCATATCAAGTCCATGTATGCACTACAGGCCACAAATGACTTTCAACATAATATAAACATGAGGATGATGACAATGACATAATAATTCAATAAAACAAGTTCAAGAATTAATTTATCCAAGAACCAATAACATCCAAATTGTCAACATGATACTGCTTTGTTGAGTAAAAATTCAAGAATGCTCAGAAGAATATTTCCATGGAAAGATATTGGACGAAGTGCAAATATAAAGGATATTCCACTAATTTCATGGAGTATAGAAGCCAAAACTTTAACCAAAAGAGTATCATAGAATATATGAAACTGCAATGGATTTTCACCCGTCATGCGGTAATCCACGTAGACAGTTCATTTCCACAATTTAATAAGAAATGAATACGAAGGGTCTTTCATCATGCATGTGGCAATCCACATAGACAGGTTATTCCAACAGAATAATAAAGAATAGAATAACAGAAGAATTCACCATGCATGCGATAAATCACACAGACAAGTTATTCCAACAGGATAATAAATAATGGAACCAGGTCATGCGTAAACGCACAGACAGGATATTCCAACAGAATAATAAATAACAAAACCAGGTCATGCATAAACGCACCGACATGATATTCCAACAGAATAATAAATAATGGAATCAGGTCATGCATAAACACACTGACAGGATGTTCCAATAGAAAAATAAAGAATGGAATAACATAAGAATTTCACCATGTATGCGGTACTTAGCATAGACAGGTTATTCCAACATAATAATAAAGAATGGAATAACAAAAGAATTTCACCAAGTATAGGGTAGACCGCGTATACAGGTTGTTCCAACAGAATAATAAAGAATGGAATAACAGAAGTTCTCTTCATGAATACAAAAGAAATAATACCCCTTATGAGTACAACAAATAATATCCCTTACCTTATAAATTAGAGTACTCTGACAGGTAGGGCGGGGATATACTTGAAGAAAACTTGCACTACGCTAAAAGCTTTCTTAAACTATAAAGAAATACGTTCAAGATTATAGAAGAAGAATTCTCTCTCTAGAGTTTCAGTGAATTCGTAAGAAATAATAAAGGAATGAGCTTCTATTTATAGGAGAATGTACTGAATAGTAGCTAATTCATGAACGGTCCAGATTGATTTACTTTTAAATAGATGGTCCATATTGTTTTACTATGCAGAACACTATGCAGGCACTATGCAACACTATACATAATAAAATATAATATATTCTAATTACAGTCTAATAAAATAAATAACTTTACAAAAGTATTATGTTTTATATAAAAAGATTTTACTATGCAAAACACTATGCATAATAGAATATAATATACTCTATTTATAGTCTAATAAAATAAATAACTTTATAAAAGTATTCTGTTTTATATTAAAAGATTTTACTATACAAAATACTATGCATAATAGAATATATTATATTCTAATTATTTTCTAATAAAACAAATAACTTTATAAAAGTATTCTATTTTATATAAAAAGCTTTTCTGTTTTATTACATTAATAATACTAATAAAAAAATTTATATAATATATATATATATATATATATATATATATATATATATATATATATAAACTTCTGTGACTTCATAAAAAGACACATCAATATATTTAACAATATTTATCATCATTATTATAATTCACAATAGTAATCGACCAGGTCGTTCCCAGGAAAGAGGGGGCTTTCCAATAAGAATTTCTCCCTATTGGCGCGCAATTAGGTGACCAAACCCCTCCTTGGCAGAACTTCTAGATATCGTTAATATTGCAAATAATAATATTAATAACTTCATTATCTTAATTATTGATTTAATAATATATAAAATATTGACAATAATTGAATCAAATAACGTGAGATACTATGCAGCAATTACTGTAGCAATAATTGAACAAAACTGAGTGACTTCTCACGTAAGCATCAATAATCAATACCGTGTGCTACTATGCAACCACGTGTATTACTGTACTTTTACTACCGAGTAGTTCAACAGTTTTAACGGTAAAACTTCCACCGTTATTTTTATAAAAATATTTTTGTCGTTTTCTCAATCCGACAATAATTTTATTGTGGGGTCCACCAATGATTGTACCATCGTACGGATATTCTCCGAAAAAAACAATTCTCCCCAACCAATCGAATATTATACAACAACTTGCATACTTTTCAAAATTTATAAATACTACCCACAACTATAACACTATCTTAAATCCACACCATAATATTCAAAAAAATATTTCTTGAAAATTAAATCTTTATTCATAAAATCTGGGGTCTCTCACCAAGTCTTTTTAGTCTACCACAAAACATAAATTTCTCCTCTTTGTCATCAAACAAAAAGGGAAAAAACCACTATTCGAGTTCTACCACTGCTGCACGTTGTTCATCCCTCTTGGTGAAGTAAGGGCGATGATTGGCACGGTGAATCCTTTCAGCAAGGGTAAAATCAATAGAAAAATGAGGAGGACGGGGAATGAAAGTTCCAGGCGGTAACGACACGTCAAGGAATTCACGAATGTACTCAGCTAGCCAGTTACAATGAACCCATTTCGTAACCGTGGAATGCTTACCCTGCATATGTAGCTTAGATCCTAAATCATTGAAACGCGTAGACATGAACTCAGCTAACTCTCAAACCTGATTGCTAACAAACTTGATCTCTTGACTTAATTGACAAGCATTTCGGTTAAATCTCTGTTGCATCACCTCTGCCAAAGCAGTGGTTTGCAATTCAAACCCTGCTTATATAAGTCAATAAACTCATCCACAATGTTCTGATACATTTTGTTAATCTCGGGAGCACCTAAAGGAAATTTTCCTTTCTCCAACATGGACATACGAGTGTTAAGGCCAACCATCTCAAGTTGCATTTTTTCTTGATTACTAAGAACAAGTTTCAACATTTCAACAATTTCAGAAGAAGATTGAGTAGGGGGCACGACAGGAGAAGATGGAATTGAGATTGTAAGAATAGAATTATCAGAATGGACACGAACAAACTGACCATCAATCAAAGTAATACGAGACTGCTTGGGAGTATGAACACTGAATGAATCATTCACCACAATAGAAATTTTGTTTTCAAAAGAAATTTTTAAATGATTGAAGAAAGTAGTGAGACTAGCACTATAAGGCAGACAAGTTTTTAATTTTCATAAACAACTCATTATTTGATGAAGAATCAGTTGATACAAATTGAAAGAAACACCTTTTAAATCATAGCAACAACAATGAAATCCTGATAAGTAAAATCAACCCCTCCACCTAAACGGAGCAAAAGATTAAACCAAATCAAATGATGAAGAACACAAGAAATAGGGGAGACATCTATGGTTTTTGGAGTAAAAACATCATTCAACAAAGGAATATCCATAACAACATGTAATTGTTTCAAAGGAGTGAATGGAGAATGTACAGCCCCTTTTCGAGTAAATGGACAATCACCAGTGAATGGGATGTTTAAAATAATACCAAAATCCATAACAGTGAAATATAAAGACTTTCATTTAACAAAAGAGGTGTAAAACTCCCCATGACAGTCTAGATTAGTATGAACAAGTCTAGGATAAGCAACTGAAGGAGGAAAAAGCATGGAAGACATACCACAATATTCAATCATATTTTTCAAAGGAGACTCTTGAAAAAAAAATTGATCCACAGATTTTTCATAAACCAAATTATTTTGGAAATATCACAGTTTTAAACCGTACCTCATATGCATTACTTCGAAAGAAATTTTCAGGAAGTTTAGAGGCAAGATAAGAGTTTACCGAAATTGGTGGGGGTGTGAACTCAGTATTATAAGATGGAATGGTTGACTGTCATCGCCGACAGGGTCCAAAAGATTTTGGTAAGGAGGGACTGAAAGTTGATTCATCAGAAGAAGAAGAGTCCACATACTCCATTTCCTCAGACACGACCTTCTTCAGATTTCTTTGCCTTCGTGAAGGTCTGACACTTGATTGGGGAGGAACCGTCGTCTGATCGTCGTCAGAATCCATCATCGATCGCTTATGTGTTCGAGTTCTCATGATGTTTGAAGATAGAGTTAGAGAAGATAAACGTATAAGGAGAGAAAGATAATTAGAAAACAAAGAGTTAGAGAAGTGAAGAGTGAGAGATAGAAGATTAAATAAAATGAACAGATGCATGTATGAAGTACACCCCTACACACCTACGTCTCCCAAGAAACTCAGCCGACTTGTCTTTTCAATTTTCAAAAAAACTCATCATGACATATATTTAGAATAGCGTGTCCACGATTTAAAAACTTTAATGGGAAGCCAAAAAATCACACTACCGAATATCCCAGATTTTAGCATTTATTAAGATAAGCATGCATAATAGGATAACATAACGATAATGCATATTTAAAAAGATTCAAACGATACACATTCTAATTTCTCTTCGCAGCATACAAAATCTATCCTCACTTAACGGTTTAGTAAAAATATCTGCGATTTGATTCTCAGTAAGAATAAAAATTAATTTAATTAAACCTTTTGACACATTATCTCTTAAAAAATGATGTCTCGCTTCAATGTGTTTTGTACGTGAGTGTAACACAGGATTTTTAGAAATATCTATTGCACTAGAATTATCACAATATATACGCACACATTCACATAATATATCAAAATTACATAGGGTTTGTCTCATCCATAAAATTTGAGAATAGCAACTTCCTGCAGCTAGGTATTCTCCCTCAGTAGTTAAAAGAGTCACTGAGGTTTGCTTTTTACTATGCCATGATACGAGACTTTGTCCCAAGAAAGTACAAGCACCACTCGTACTTTTTCTATCAATTTGACACCCTGCATAGTCAGCATCTGAATAACCTATTAGTTCAAAGTTATTACAAATTGGATAAAATAACCCTAAGTTAATTGTTCCACTTAAATATTTCAAAATTCTTTTAACAGCATTTAAGTGTGATTCTTTGGATTTAGCCTGAAATCTTGCACATAGACAAATGTTATACATTATATCGGGTCTAAAAGTAGTTAAATATAGTAAGCATCCAATCATACCTTGATATTTTGTTATATCAACATCAATACATTTCTCATCAGTGGTGAGCTTTATTGATGTGCTCATTGGTGTACCTTTTGAGTTAGATCCTTCAAAGCTAAATCTCTTGAGTAGTTCTTTTGTGTTTTTGGTTTGATGGATATAGATTCCTTCCTTTGTTTTCTTGATTTGAAGTCCCAAGAAGTAATTAAGCTCTCCCATTAAGTTCATGTCAAATTCTTTATGCATGCACTTGGAAAACCACTCACAAAGAAAATCATTAGTAGCACCAAATATTATATCATTTACATATATTTGAACAATAATGATATCTATATTTATATGCTTAATGAAAAATGTAGAATCTATTTTACCTCTAACAAATTTTTTTGACAAGAGAAACTTACTTAACCTTTCGTACCAAGCCCTTGGAGCCTGTTTCAAACCATAAAGAGCTTTCTTTAATTTGTAAACATGATTAGGATACTTTTCATGCTCAAATCCAGGTGGCTATTTAACATATACTTCTTCATTGATGTATCCATTAAGGAACACACTTTTTACATCCATTTGATGAAGTTTAAACTTTTTGTAGCATGCAAATGCTAACATAATTCGGATTGATTCCAACCTTGCTACTGGTGCATAGGTTTCTTCATAGTCGATCCCCTCATGTTGGTTGTATCCTTGAGCTACCAACCTTGCTTTGTTATGAATGATTGTACCGTGCTCATCAAGCTTGTTCTTGAAAACCCATTTAGTACCAATAATGGAAACATCTTTTGGAGGAGACATAAGTTCCCACACTTGGCATCTCTCAAATTGTTGAAGTTCTTCTTACATTGCTAATAGCCATTTCTCATCAAGAACTGCATCATTTGCATTCTTTGGCTCAACCTGTGACAACAATGCAGAGAATGCACAATGATTTTATAAACCTCTTCGTGTGGTTATACCTTTATTGATATCTCCAATGATATTTTTTGGAGGATGATTCTTGATGTATCTAGATGTTCTTGGCATTTGGATAGTATGCATAACTTCCACTTTATCATTAGAGTCATCTTTAGCATCTTACAAATTTTTAGGTTCACGTTCATGCTGGTCATCTTTTTCAGTTTGCTGAAATTGTTCATTCGGTCTCCTATTTTGTTCGTTTCGGTTTGCTGAAATTCTAACTGTCTCCAAATTTCCTGAATCATTTTCACTTTCTTTTGGAAGATCATTGTTAGTCTCATTGAAAGTGATATGAACCGATTCTTCTACACTTGACTTTCTAATATTTAAAATGTGATAAGCCTTACTATTTTGAGAATAGCCAATAAATATTCCTTCATATGAATTAGCATCAAATTTTTCCAAATTATCACTTGTATTTAAGATAAACATTTAGAACCAAATATTTTGAAATAACTTATGTTTGGAATTTTATTATTGAAAAGCTCGTATGGTGTTTTCAAAATAATAGGACGAATGAGTACTCTATTTAAAACATAACACGGTGTACTTACTGCTTTGGCCCAAAATTTCTTTGGAAGCTTACTCTCTTGTAATAGAGTTCTTGCCATTTCTTGTAGAGTCCTATTCTTCCTTTCCACCACCCCATTTTGTTGAGGAGTCCTTAGTGCTGAGAATTCATGGCTAATACCTCTTTGATCACAAAAGGTTATGAAATCTTTTTGAAATTCAGTACCATGGTCACTTCTAATTCTAATGAGTTTGTAGCTATACTTTGTTTCAAGATTCCTTATTAATCTTTCAAACTCTTTAACTGCTTCATCCTTAGTTCTCAAAAATAATATCCATGTGTATCTAGAAAAATCATCAACTATTACAAATGCATAAAATTTACCATTAATACTAGAATGTCTTTCTGGTCCAAATAAATCAAGATGAAGTAATTGTAAGGGAGAGGAGGTTGATACCATATTCTTTGCCATTACAGAAGTTCTTACTTGTTTTCCCAGTTGACAAGGAATGTATATTCCTTTCTTTTCAAACCTTATTTTTTGCAGTCCTTTTACAAGATTCCTTGTAGATAACTTTTTGATTAGATCCATATGAACATGTCCCATCCTCTTATGCCATAGATAAGCCTCATATTGTACTGAAGTAAGACATAGAAAATCAATAGTATATATTTCCTTCTCTTTTTGCAACTAGAGTAGTATTGTTAGTACCATGGAATATTCTGCATTTATCTTTTTCAAAATTCACATGATGGTCGTTATCCATTAATTGACTTATACTTATTAAATTAAATTCAAGACCGTTAACAAGGTGAACATTATTTATACTTACCTTGCCATTACCAATTTTACCTTTGTCGATTATTTCGCAGGTTCTATTATCTCCAAACGTGACCATTCCATTCTTTTTCTTGATATCTAGTTCCATGAACTTTAATTTATCACATATAATGTGACGAGAACATTCGCTATCAAGAATCCATTTTTGAGATGAAACACTTGCCTTTAAACATACCTGTCAAGAAAAGATAATTCATCATTTTGGTACCCGTATCTTTTTGGGTCCATTTATATTAGTAGCAAGTAAATCACTCATATTAATTCATACATTTTTAACCTTATTTCGTTTCTTAAAACAATTTATATCTAAATGACCTTTAATAGCACAATATTTACAAGTTGTGAAAGGAGAACAAAAATTTAAACTAAAACGTGATTTTGATTTTAACATTTTCATATTACTCTTTTTATATATAGAATTAAAACCAATTCCTTGTCTTTCAAAACTAGGTCTTTGTTTACCTAATATGACATTTAGATTTTCTTCACCTAGAACAAATTTAGCAAGAGATGATTTTAGTGAGTCTATTTCTTTTTGATGATCATTATTAGGAAACGTTTTAACCGGAGATTTATCACTAAATGCATCAATACACACATCTCTCATTTTTAGCTCATTAGTCAATTTTTGGACTTCATTATTTAAGAATTTTACCTTATTGAAAAGTATTTTATTATAATTGTCTAAATAATCAATCTTTGCAATCAAAACCTTTTCTTCTTTATATGTAGATTCCTTTTCAATTTCTTTCTTTTCATCTATTAGTGAATCTACTTCATCCATTAATGTACTAACTAATCCTTTTAAGAATGCATTCTTTTCTCTTAACTTCTTATTTTCTTGTTCTAAAGAGTTTAGTTCATTAAGAGATACCTGGTTAGATTCACCTTCAATTCCCACGAAGCATACTTGAGCTATCTCATCTTTAGCATCGATCTCTACTTCGGATTCTTCATCACTCCAAGTAATAAAGGTTTTGTTCTTCTTGTTGTCTTTGTAGTTTGTCTTCCCTTTATTCTTTAATTGAAAACTGTCTTTCTTGAAGTGACCAAGACGTCTACATTCGAAGCACGTCTCTTCAGTTTGCTTTCCTTTGAATTTATTCGAATTGAACGTGTTTCTTCTCTTGTTTTTCCTCTGTAGTAACCCCTTGAGTTTTCTTGACATCATAGCTATTTCTTCATAAGAGTTATCATCAAGCTCCTCCTCATTATCTGCAGTAAGAGCTAAGACCTTTCTTTGAGGAGTTTCCTCATCATCATCATATCTCTTTAACTGATGTTCATATTCTTCTAATTCACCAAATAAAGTTAAAGTATCCATGGAAGAAATAGTTGCAGAATCTTGAAGAGTAGTGATTTTAGAAGAAAACCTTTTGGGCATAGCCCGAAGTAACTTACGGTTGATCTCACTTTGAGGAATAGTCTTGTCCAGTAATTTTAAGGAGTTTATAAGGACTAGAAATCTTGCTTTAGCTAACTTAATGGTTTCATCTTTTTCGAGCTTGGACATTTCATAATCGTGCATAAGCATGCTTAGCTTGACTTCTCGTACTTTGGAAGTACCTTCATGACTTACCACTAAAGTATCCCACATCACTTTGGAGGTGTTGCATGAAGAGACTTTATCTATCTCGGATTGAACCATGCCGCTGAGAAGCGTGTTCATTGCCTTAAAATCATATGAAACCATGTAGATTTCGGTTGAATCCATTTCTAACAGAATCTTTGGTGTCCCATCATCTCTTCGTGGAATAACTGGTCTGTTCTCCATAACCCACCATTCCCAAGGATCTCTTTTAAGATAGATGTTGCCTAAATTTTTAATAGCACTTTATCACGCAAGTATACGCGTTCGATTGTAATATTCAGCAAGCAAGGATATCGTTCCCACGAGGAAATAGACTAATATTTATCAATTACTAATTCTAATGCAATTAATCCTACTTTAAACTAAGAAAATTTTGTTTGTGATTTGAAATTTAAACTTAACAAAACTAATAATTAAAACCAAAATTTCACAAGAATAACCGCAGATTTAACTGGTTAAGATTACAACTTCCCTTGGTATTTCATCTAAACTAATCTACTTCCCATTTAAAATAAATCAATTAATATGAATCAGTATCCAAGAATGCTTTATGAATATTCACACACTTCTTCCAAAGACACGTGAACAAATCCTCCTAAATCAAATCTTTAAGATGCGGAATTACAAGGAACACCCCAATTAATCAACTCACTATATTCCTATGTGAATCAAGTTAATTAGGGTTTACGCATAAATTCTTTCAATGGATACAAAAGACACATAGGTATATTCATATCCTACACGCTAATCATATTAACCCTATTCAGATTATATGAACAGATGCTATCATATCCAGATCTCAATCTATACTCCATCTTCCAATTTTATATAGATTATCACAGTAATTGTTGGCCAAATAATTAATCAATAAACATAAGATATAATAAACAATTCAATAAAAACTAACTTTCATTCAATGGGAAGCTTGCAATTTAGACTACATACCAAGTTCCGTTGCAATCTTAATTAAAATTTAGTTCATGATAATAATGAAGAAAAACATCATCCAGATTAATAATCCAAACATCCCAGATAATTACAAAAGATAAAACTAGAGAAGAAAAGAAGAAACTCTAAATTTGCTCCAATACTCTCTCTTTAATCTTCAGCCCTTGTAATTCTCCTTTGTGTTTTTCTTGTTGTTCTCTCTGCAAATCTCTTGAAAAATTAGTTGATACGTCTTTTCTAAAGTCTTCTCCTATTTGTACTGGTCTCAGCCCTCATTCAGACTCCTATTTGGCTTCAAAAACCCACTTGGCAGTAGAAAAACGCATCTTTTTCCGCATTGGAGCGCCTAGGCGCTCAACATAGTCCATTTCCAAGCGCCTTGGCGCTTGACCAAGACCACGTAATTACAAAAATGCCACTCAGCTTTAATTTTCATAATTTTTGACCTTTTTCTTCTCCGAAATGACCAATTTGTCCCTCCAGCTCCAACCTACAACAAATAAACACAAAACACATAAAAAGATACTAAAAAACAATAAAAGATAACAATAATTAAGTTTAATAATATCGGATTCATAGGTATAAAACCTACTCATCAATAGATCCTCATTCGAAATTTCCAGAAGTTGTAATTTTCTGTTCCAAACAGCAAAGGAGGTCTATTGGTTGATTGTCCTTCTTGATTGTTGTTCCCGAACTGTGCCATGTCAGAATATTTCCTTACAAGTCACCTTTAAGACCAAGATAAATAGAGCCAAGCTTTGATACCAAATGAAATTTAAATAGGCAAACTTAGAAGGGGGGTTGAATAAGTGTAGGAACAATCTATAACCAATTTTTAAACTTTAGATCAAGCTATTAAATTTAGGCTACTATATTGATGTATTTAGTTTACTAAATCAATATGGCCCACTGAATTGACTAAATATCTTGCTGAATTTATAACTTAAATAAAATACTTGGTGTTAAATAATTATCTTAAAATAATGCAAATATTCTAATTTTAATTATTAAGATAATTAAATAGCTTATGTAAGTAATTAAAGTAAAGCAAGTAATAATATCAACATCAAGATTTTTTACGTGGTTCAACTATTATCCTCTATAATAATAGCATAGTCCACGCCCAATACCAACTAGTATTGGAGACTCACTTTATTTATTTCCTTATAAATAAATACTGATTACAAAACAGATTCTTACAATAAATTAATAACAATTAATTTCTTTTGAGCACTCTTGCTCCTTGTGCACCTATGCACTCTTCAAGCACATTTGCTTCCTTGAACCTGTTTGTAAACCTTTTCATTAATCCAGTAGGATTAACACCTTTAGACTACACTTAATCTAAAACAGAAAATTTAATACAAATATAGAGAGGTCTATGATCAATGCAAGAATAATCAATTTAACGATTAAAGGTTCAACTGTATGCAATGATCAATTAGCACAAAAAGATATGCAATTAAATTTTACCCAAATACCAGCTCAAAAATATCAGAAACTAATTGTTTAGCTACTCAACGTTTGCAAAAATCAAATCAAATTGCTCAATAATATCAGTGATTGGTACAAGAATAAATACGTGAGTTGTATCATATCTGTGACGCCCCCAAAATAGGTCCATATGACCCATTCTGAGTCGCCAGATATCACACTATAGAAATCAAATACAAACTTCATTTATACAACTGTTGAACTGTCATGCAGAGTACAACAACACATAAGTTGTGAGTCTTAATACAAATATATGTAACTCTCATGGTGCCTCGACCACAAAACCTTACAATCATACTTTACATAAAAGTACATTCAATAATTGTTTTAAAAATTAAAATCTTCGGAAAATGCTCAATGAAACATTCGTATATGGGAGGCCATGCATCTAAGTTATGATAGACATCATATGACTCGAGAATTATCCTGGTTGACCCAATAGTCCCCAAAGAAAAATAAGCAGATTACTATCATGTTATTTCCAATGGTGAGTCTTCTCTTGACATATAATTATCTCCATTGTCTCTAATTGAGAATTATACTTCAACCAAACTCCAAGATTATATAGGTAGTGCTCGTAGATATACTCAGCAAGTGGTGTGCACAACTCTGTCTTATGATAACACGAAGTCGTATGTCATTAGTCATCTCATATGATAGTGGCAAAATACCCTTCCAAAGTTGGGTTCGCCTCACCCTATTTGATTCACCAAATATAACAATTAAATGTCGTATAAAAATACAACACACTTATCTAAAGTTTTCAATAAAATTATTTTCATACTGTTTAAGGAGAACCTCAATAGCTATAGACCACTGTTCTAATCCCCTGTTACCTCCGCTCGACCCAGCTACACTCTTATTACCTGAAAGGAATTGTGAAGCAAAAGGGTGAGCACAACTAGCCTAGTAAAGAATATCATGACTAAAGATAATTAAATTATGAATAGCCTTCGTTAGTAATAAATCAGAGATTTAGAACATATGGTAGATGATAATACTTTTCAACCATAGTTGCAGCGGAACGAGCAATCCATTAGAAGAGTCAAATAGACCATAAAGTCTATTATCTTCTCCATGTTAAAAGCCCACCAACACTGTATTATCCCTGTAACATCAATCAACAATTCCTGTCCATGTTGAGTAAAATCTAGTTACACACAACACGCAAGTATACATGGTCAACAAGTAATAAAGTGATAAGTTGAGTATCGTTCCCACAGAGAATTCTAATTAATAAATTCCAACTACTAATACTATATCAATTCAATTTTATTCAAACAATGATAAATTATGATTTTTTGAATTACTAACACAAAATTAAACACTTAAAGATATTGTCCTAAAATAAGTGAATTAATAAACTAATACTTGAGTGAATAACTTCCGATAAATAAAGATTAAGACTTCAATATCCCCAATTATGAAGTATAAATCAATTATCTAATCATCCCAATTATTATGTCTACTGAATTGTTAACAGGAATTCTCAAATGCCAAAAACCCTTTTCCAAGTGATCAATTGACTTCTATTTAAACCAGATTAATCTTGCTATATTCCTATGCAAAATAATTGGATTAAACTCTTCCCAATCCCAATTCCTTATATGTTACATATGGTGAACAGATATTTCCATTCAATTCACAAACCTAATTATTCACTTTACAAATAACTAAGTCACATGATATCATGTCCAATTCTAACCCTAGAATTCCTCTTCCAATTCCTTCTAGAATAACAAGGTAATTATTGGCCAAATAATTAATCAATAAAATCAAAACATGATAAACAATTCACTTCAACATAAATAATTAGAATGAGTTAATAACTAATTTATAGTCATAAAAGGTTCAATTGAAATCTTAATTAAAGAATTAGTTCATCACGGAAATAAAAACCATTAATTGTTAACAAATCATTCTTAAAGAATTACAAATTGAAAATAAGGAGAAAAAAAATAAACTCTGTAGCCAATCCTTAATCTCCAAGCAATCTTGTATAGCCCTCAATGGAAGAACTTGTTGAATCCTTGAAAGAATAATCAAAAATCTCCTCATTTATTTCAGCACTTAGTTTCTTTTTATATCTCCCCACAATCCTCCTCCAATTAGGTTTTACATTAGCTCCCAATAACCAAATTAAGTCCAACCAGAAGTCAAACGCGCTAATCCAGTCAATGCCAGCCGAGGCTCAGCGCCCCGGCGCTATAGATAGTGTAATTTCCAGCACCCCGGCGCTGGACTTCTCCAAAATTACCAAATTGCCATTAAATGCTTGAATTTCCCATAATTGCCCCTCCAGCTTCCAAATCTGCAAAACAAGATATAAACACAATAAAAATGCTACTAAATAACTTAAGAATGCAATAATTTAAGTCCAAATATATCCAATTCATGGGTATACTACCCATTCATCAAATACCCCCAAACTTAAATCGTTGCGTGCCCTCATGCGACAAAACATAAGGTCACAAAACAAAACTAAACATGCTAATTCATCATGCAAAAGCAGATCAATAATATCCCAACAATCAACGGATCTAAATCTGTTATTACTGATATTGTGCGTGTGTGTCCAACAACCATGCTAACCCATGAAAGATAAAAGTATGAAAGATAATAACTTTCTTAGTGAGCATCATACCGTGTAAACTGGAGAACTCATCGAATATACTTGTTTCAACTGAACTCCAACACTTACCCGAATTCAAAAGTCAACATGGAATACTTATGCTTTTCTTTTCTTTTTTTTTCTTTTTTTTTTATTTATTTATTATATAAATGACTGTGCAATGTCTCATCCCATTAGGCTAACAGTGTTACCCCTTAGCGAGCTTTCGACCAACGACTCCCAGACCATATAAGACCTTAGGGCGCTAGGTTTTGAGATACCCCTTCGGGCGTACTTGCTCAAGTAACAAAGGCCCCGAAACAAGACTAGTCACTCTGTATATTATATTTTTTTTTATATAGACGGTTGGTGAGTGCATTTTACGCTCCGTCTCACGCTTGTGTTTATAGGGAGTGTTTCTCAACCCAACACAAGACTCAACATTTTTTTTAGCTTATATATTCCAAATATTTTCCCCCAAACTCGAGTTTATGCATAAATTCAGTCTCCTCTAGTTATTCAAATTGTTCTTCCCTATCACTAGCAATCCTTCTTTAGAACTCTATTATCTAACCATTTAAACTATCATAGCCAACATGGTCGTTTTGTCAAAGTGCTTTCCTATAATATCAATGTCAAACAGATAAAGATCCAATTCATGTTAAGAAAATCATATCACTGAATCAACAATCCTTACTAGACTTGTTAATGCAATTCTACTTTCATCATTGGCCCCAGATATACGCACTATCAAAAACTGGAATTAACATGCAATCTTAAATGCAACTTTACTAATAATCAATCCACAGACGAATAACAAGCTACCACTTTTAAAAATAAAACTTAACCACCCCCAAACTAATCTAGAGCAATGTCCTCGTGCGAAAAATAAGGCAAAATAAAACAGAGGACTTCCCTGACGAGCTTATTCCTCTGGGGGAGCATCATCGTCTTCGCTCATCTCTTGATCGGAAGGGGGAAATACTGGCAAAATGGGAGCCGTTGGGAAATGGCTAAGTGGAATGCCCGGATGGGTTTGGACGGTCAGTGCATTCTGTGCAGCAAATTGGTAAACTAAAAACTTGAAAATCACGTCCTGACGTTCCGATAAACGCACATTCTGGGACTCCATGTTATAAAACCAGCCGTCTATCTCCCGCTGGACAGCTTCGGGGACCACACCTCGATGGGCTGTTGTTGACGGGCCGTAAGAAGGTGGAGCCTGAGGTGGTGGGGCTTGTGGAGATGTAATATGGGGGATAATGAAACCCAGTCCCCTAGGGTGATTAGCTCCACCTGACCACACTTTATAACGACGGATCAAGTTGTGGTCCAACACAGGCATAGGAGTTTGAATCATCTCGTCTGCCATTTGACCCCAAACTTAGCACATAATACGCAGATCAGTGACGGATGTGGTAACCCTCCTGTGGTCCCTCCGCGAGATGCGCGGAGCATAGATTGCTGAATAAGATGGCCGACATCAATTCTTAGGCCTTTTACGATGGAGTATAATAGCACAGCCCTTTCTTTGGTTACGTGACTCACATATGTGCAGGGCATCAATTTAGCACGGATGAAGGCATACCATGCCTTTCCATATAGACTGAGGTGAGATAATGGGAAAGTCATGCTTCCACGCTCATGTAGGGTCCATGTAGTGCCCGGTTGACACAGCTCCCGAATAATCTGTTCATAGTTCGGCCCATCATTCACTAGACTAGCATATTCATCATGAAGGCCCTCTAATGGTAGTTGATAGCACCCATTTATATCCTTCTCGCCGATTTCCACGGTTTTACCTCTGAAAAATACCCCATAATGGTCATGCTCGGGTAAGTTGGCGTAAAATTCTTTGACAACTGCAATCACTGCCGGGTCAGGCTGTTCGGTGAGGGAGAATCAGTTTCGTTCAGCAATCATCACTGCGATTTCTCCATCCTTGGTTTGATCGGGACGGAGACCACGTTCGGGGACTAGTGAGCGGGTGGCCATGCGGCTGTAGCGTTCTTGATCCGCGACACTAACAAAACGCCGGCTGTCAAATTTTGGAGGTGAAATTGAAGCGGCCCCGGACCCTTCGCCACGGTGACGTTTGGATGCCATGTAGAGAGTTCTGCAAATAAAAACATACTCATAGTTTAGCTTTAAAAAGAATTTACGGTTGGATACATGTGTGCATAGCATTACCCCGAAACTGTATAAAATATTGGCGTTATGAGTACACAGGCGGGGATGAGGCATGAAACTGGCAAGTATATTAAACTACACATGATTATTGACTTAGACAATTTGTCAAACACCTAGGCATCAACTGATAACTTGAGTACAACCATCACTAATTCCCTATCTATGCATGTCATTCCTGTAGCATTCACTAACCTCGTGTGGATGAGTATGCCAAACAGTAGTGAGTTATCTATGAATTCTATTGGATTTCCCAGATGCACAGAATAAGGAAGAAAAATCTGGATTCGTAATAATATGAATACACATCAAATCATACCGTTGCTACCTTTAAAGAATTTGGAGGAGTATAATTCGGCACACAAGAAGCAAACAACCAATGTCGAACGAAGTGATTGATGCGTAGTAGATGTGTGGGAGAAATATTATCCAAGGTTCAATTACCTTGTGATATGGAGAGGGGGAGAGGCGTATAGGAGAATGGGAGAGGAATGATGCGTAACTGACCTAATTTGCCGGCGTGTGAATGGAGTGGGGTGAGAAGGAAACGGTCGAGATTTAAAATATTAAGGCCTAACCTGATCCCAGCGCCGGAGCGCTGGGTTTTACCTTGTATGGAGCGCCGGGGCGCTGGATGACAGAAACGGTTAGGATGGTCTAGCGCCGGGGCGCTGGAAATGAACTGGAAGCCAGCGCCGGGGCGCTGGGCTTTGCTTTCAGGTTCTGGTGCCTAGCGCCGGGGCGCTGGAATCCTTAGGAATGGGAGCGCCGGGGCGCTGGGCAATGTCTGTGCACCGTTCATACATGGAAAATTATTAAGAATTAGGTTAGCAAAAGTGTATTCTTCAATACTAACAAAAAAATAAAAGTAAAATAAATTAAAATTAAATTAAATAACGTCAAGATTATAGAACTTAATGGGTTGCCTCCCAAGAAGCGCTTGGTTTACAGTCGTCAGCCCGACTTTTCGGTGTTGTTCAGTTGTCCACTGGTTCGGAGAGGTACTGGACCGTAGCTTGACGTTCGATTGGTCCACTCCAATAATGTTTCAGACATTGACCATTGACCTTGAATATACGCCTTGAGTTCGGTTCCTCGACCTCAATGTTGCCGTGTGGAGTCACAGATATAACTACAAATGGCCCGGACCACCTGGATTTCAATTTTCCCAGAAATAGACGCAAGCGTGAGTTGAACAGTAGTACTTGTTGGCCCGGTTCAAATGTTCTATCAAGAATTTTTTCTATCGTGCCAAGCTTTGACTTTCTCCTTGTAGAGCTTAGCGTTTTCGTAGGCATTGAACAGGAATTCAGCCATCTCGTTCAACTGCAGTAACCTTTTCTCACCCGCTGCTTCTAGATCAAAATTTAGTTTTCGAATGGCCCAGTGTGCACTGTGTTCTAGCTCGACCGGGAGGTGACACGCCTTTCCAAATACCATTCTGTACGGGGACATGCCGATCGGATTTTTGTACGCTGTGCTATAGGCCCATAGGGCGTCGTCAAGACGCAATGCCCAATCTTTTCGTGACGGATTGACTACTTTTTCCAGAATCCTCTTAACTTCCCTATTCGACACCTCTGCTTGGCCATTGGTTTGTGGGTGATATGCAGCTGCAATTTTGTGACGAACCCCATACTTGACAAGCAATTTGGTAAACTGCTTGTTACAGAAGTGAGTTCCCTCATCACTTATTATAGCTCTCGGTGTCCCAAATCGGGTAAAAATGTTCTTCTTTAAAAATCGGATAACAACATTGGCATCATTCGTGGGTAACGCTGCGGCTTCTACCCATTTGGAAACATAATCGACTGCTAACAAGATGTAATGATTATTAAAAGAAGATGGAAATGGTCCCATAAAATCGATTCCCCACATGTCGAATAGTTCCACCTCTAGAATTGTGTTAAGTGGCATTTCATTGCGCTTGGAGATATTACCTACGCGTTGGCATCGATCGCATTTCAGCACAAAGAGATAAGCATCTTTGAATAAAGAAGGCCAGAAAAATCCCGACTGTAGTACTTTTGCTGCTGTTCTAGCACCGGAATAATGACCTCCATAATCTGAGGAGTGGCAGTGGCCTAATATACTATCCATTTCTTCATGAGGTACACAACGTCTTATCATTTGATCTGCACATGCTTTAAACAGAAATGGTTCATCCCAATAGTATTGCTTCACATCGTGGAGAAACTTCTTTCGTTGTTGTGAGGTCAAATCCGGCGGTAACACTTTGGCAACCACATAGTTGACATAGTTAGCATACCAAGGCAATATGGTAGTTACCCGGAACAGTTGCTCATCCAGAAATTTTTCATTAATCACTAAGTTATCTTCTTTCTGTTCCTCTTTATTTTCTAACCGAGACAGATGATCCGCCACTTGGTTTTCTGTACCTTTTCTGTCCCGGATCTCCAGATCAAATTCTTGTAACAACAATACCCACCGTATTAACCGCGGTTTAGCATCTTTCTTTTTAATCAGATATTTAATAGCCGAATGATCAGTGTAGACAATTACCTTGGTGCCGAGGAGATAAGCTCTGAATTTGTCAAAAGCAAACACCACTGCAAGTAATTCTTTTTCGGTTGTTGTATAGTTCAGCTGGGCATCCGTCAATGTCTTACTAGAGTAATAGATAGTATGAAAAATCTTATCATGACGTTGTCCCAATACGGCTCCCACCGCGTAATCACTGGCGTCGCACATCAATTCGAACGATAAAGACCAATCGGGTGCTACAATGATTGGTGAAGAGACCAATTTCTTCTTTAATACCTCAAATGCCTCGATGCATGCCTGATCCATCTTAAACGGTACATCTTTCTCCAAGACTGAGCATAGGGGTTTCGAAATCTTTGAAAAATCTTTAATAAAGCGTCTATAGAACCCTGCATGTCCCAAGAAGCTTCGAATGCCTTTCACAGATGATGGAGGAGGCAGTTTCTCAATTGTATCAATTTTCGCTCTATCCACCTCCAATCCGGATGCGGAAACCTTATGTCCCAGAATAACCCCTTCTTGTACCATAAAATGACATTTTTCCCAGTTAAGCACTAGGTTAGTCTCCACACATCTTTTTAACACCAAGATCAGATTCTTCAAGCACGAGTCAAAACTATCACCAAACACGGAGAAATCATCCATGAACACCTCTAAATTCTGTTTGACCATATCGGAGAAGATTGCCATCATACAGCGTTGAAAGGTTGCTGGCGCATTACATAAACCAAAAGACATACGCCGGAATGCAAACGTACCGTATGGACATGTGAACGTGGTCTTTTCTTGATCTTCCGGCGCTATGGAAATTTGATTGTACCCAGAATATCCATCTAACAGACAGTAGAATTGATGTCCCGCTAACCTGTCCAACATCTGATCAATGAACGGCAAGGGAAAATGATCCTTGCGTGTGGCTTTATTCAACTTGCGGTAATCCATGCATACTCTCCAGCCTGTAACAGTTCTAGTCGGGATGAACTCATGAGCTTCATTTTTTACCACAGTCATGCCCCCTTTTTTTGGTACACACTGTACAGGACTTACCCATGAACTGTCTGAGATTGGGTAAATAATACCGGCATCCAACCATTTTATAATTTCCTTCTTCACCACATCTTTCATAATCGGATTTAACCTTCTTTGTATCTCAATGGTTGGTTTTGGTCCCTCTTCCATTAAAATCTTATGCATACAGAAAGATGGGCTAATACCTCGAATGTCCGCTATAGTCCACCCAATCGCTGTTTTGAACTCGCGCAGAACCCGCAGCAATTTTTCTTTTTGGGTGTCAGTTAACTTTGTCGAAACAATAACTGGTAGAGTCGAATCTTTCCCTAGATAATCATATTCAAGATGAGAGGGAAGTGGCTTTAATTCCAAACTGGTGGCTCTTCTATCGAAGGTTTGCACTTTTTACCTTCAATTTTGGGCCTATCGAGGGTGTCGAATAATTAATTACTTTTCCGGTAGAATGATGATGTGTCTAGCCATTTGACCTGCTCATTGTCCGCATCAACACTATCGTTGTCTGTTCCAAGCAACATAGATTATATCGGATCCTCTGAGTAATTACCGCAAATCTTGTGATTAACTATCTCCTCCATTAAATCCACCCGCAAACACTCACCTTTTTCCTTTGGATAGGACATTGATTTCAACACATTAAAAGTGACCTGTTGATCGTCAACTCTCATCGTCAATTCTCCTTTTTGCTCGTCGATTAACGTTCTCCCCGTTCCTAAGAATGGTCATCCGAGGATGATAGGAAGTTCTGTATCTGCTTCACAATCCAAGATAACGAAGTCTGCTGGAAAGATGAATTTATCCACCCTTACTAATTCGTCCTCAACGATACCTCGTGGATATGTAAATGATCGGTCTGCCAACAGTAAACTAATATTTGTCGGTTTTGGTGCCTGGAGCCCGAACTGACGGTAGACTGATAATGGCATCAAATTAATACTGGCCCCCAAATCACACAGTGCTCTTCCCGAAAACTGATTACCAATATCGCATGGAATAGTAAAGCTACCTGGATCTTTCAACTTTGGAGGTAACTTGTTTTGAATAATTGCGCTACATTCTTCAGTTAGCGCCACTGTTTCAAAATCCCCTAGTTTCCTTTTCTTTGATAGCACATCCTTCATGAACTTAGCGTAGCTCGGCATTTGTTCTAAAGCTTCGGCGAATGGGATGTTGATATGCAATTTTTTAAAAATATCCAAAAATCTTGAAAACTGCTTATCTAACTTGGATTTCTGAAATCTCTGCGGATATGGTATGGGTGGCATTGTTGTCGTTGGCCCGGGTGCATTATCCTCTCCTATTTCCTCTTTATCTTTATCTTTCCCGGTTTTCACAACTTCTTCTATTTTGGCTGTTGCGTTTTCCCCCTTTTCCTTATCCTTAACTGTTTGCAACTCCTTCCCACTTCGTAAGATTACTGCTTTGCAGTGTTCATTTCTGCCTGGATTTATTTCTGTATCACTCGGGAGCGTTCCTAATGGACGGGTATTCAATGCATGTGTTATTTGCCCCAATTGATTTTCCAGATTCTTTAACGATGCACCATGGCTTTGCAAAGTCAGATCTAATTGATTCAATTTCTTGTCTGGTTCCTCGTTCTTTTTATCCGATGCTCTAATGAATTTTTCCAAGGCTGCTTCCCAACTTGATATCCTCTCTGGTTGTTGAGGTTGATTTTGAAATCCGGAGGTGTGTTGTTGTCTAGGTGGTTGAGCTGCAGCTTGATTGTTACTCCAAGAGAACCCTGGATGATTCTTCCAACCTGGATTATAAGACTTTTGAGTTGGATACGGTTGAGTTGAGCGATTATAATTTCCTACGAACTGTGCTGATTCAGAATTTATGGCACATTGATCCGTAGTATGACCCCCAACACACAACTCACAAACCATCGTTACCTACTGTGTGGCTTGTGGATGCCATGTTTCTATATGCTTAGCTATTGCAGTCACTTGTGTTGTTAATGCTGTCAGCGCGTCCACTTCATACTTTCCCGATGCTTTTGGATGGTTGGTCCTCGTCATGGGCCACTAATAGTTATTAGTGGCCATTGTTTCTAACAATTGATACGCCTCATCAAAATTTTTGGACATGATCGCTCCTCCCGCTGCTGCATCAATACTAGACCTCGTGGACGCGTGCAAACCATCACAAAATATCCCTAATTGCATCCACTACGGGATTCCATGATGAGGGCACTTACGGATCATATCCTTAAACCTTTCCCACGCCTCATATAACGATTCTGCCTCAAGTTGTACGAAAGTATGAATATCGTTCCGTAGTTTTGCCGACTTCGCTGGTGGGAAGAACTTGGCTAAAAAAATTTGAGCTAAGTCATCCCATGTGGTGATTGAACCAGGAGGCAAGGAGTGTAACCAGCTTCGTGCTTTATCTTTTAAAGTAAACGGGAACATCCTCAACCTTATAGCGTCTTCCGATACATTGTTAAATTTGAAGGTATCGCAAACCTCCAAGAAGCTCAAGATATGTTCATTAGGATCATCTATCGAAGTACCCCCAAACTGGCATATATTCTGTAGCATCTGAATTGATCCCGGTTTTATCTCGAAACTGTTTGCATTGATTGTCGGTCTCTTAATACTTGACTATAAATCTGTGACGTTTGGCAGGGCGTAATCCCTAAGTGATTTATGTTCGTTCTCTTCTATGTTCATGAGTATTTCCTGGGTTGCCAGTTCTTCTTCCAAATGTACAACCTCACTATTCAACCGCACTGTCTGGAATTTCTTCTCAAGGTTGTCTGTATTCGTAAGAAGTTCCTTCCTAGCTTTCGATCTAGTGTGCATACACGAATTCCTGCCAATCCACGAAAAACTAATATGAAATTAAGTAGCGTTCGAATTAAAACCGAATTGATTATAACTAATATGAAATTAATATTAATAAAAATTCCCCAGCAACGGCGCCAAAAACTTGTTGAGTAAAATCTAGTTACACACAACACGCAAGTATACGTGGTCAACAAGTAATAAAGTGATAAGTTGAGTATCGTTCCCACAGAGAATTCTAATTAATAAATTCCTACTACTAATACTATATCAATTCAATTTTATTCAAACAATGATAAATTATGATTTTCTGAATTACTAACACAAAATTAAACACTTAAAGATATTGTCCTAAAATAAGCGAATTAATAAACTAATACTTGAGTGAATAACTTCCGATAAATAAAGATTAAGACTTCAATATCCCCAATTATGAACTATAAATCAATTATCTAATCATCCCAATTATTATGTCTACTGAATTGTTAACAAGAATTCTCAAATGCCAAAAATCCTTTTCCAAGTGATCAATTGACTTCTATTTAAACCAGATTAATCTTGTTATATTCCTATGCAAAATAATTGGATTAAACTCTTCCCAATCCCAATTCCTTATATGTTACATATGGTGAACAGATATTTCTATTCAATTCACAAACCTAATTATTCACTTTGCAAATAACTAAGTCATATGATATCATGTCCAATTCTAACCCTAGAATTCCTCTTCCAATTCCTTCTAGAATAACAAGGTAATTATTGGCCAAATAATTAATCAATAAAATCAAAACATGATAAACAATTCACTTCAACATAAATAATTAGAATGAGTTAATAACTAATTTATAGTCATAAAAGGTTCAATTGAAATCTTAATTAAAGAATTAGTTCATCACGGAAATAAAAACCATTAATTGTTGACAAATCATCCTTAAAGAATTACAAATTGAAAATAAGGAGAAAAAGAATAAACTCTTTAGCCAATCCTTAATATCCAAGCAATCTTGTGTAGCCCTCAATGGAAGAACTTGTTGAATCCTTGAAAGAATAATCAAAAATCTCCTCATTTATTTCAGCACTTAGTTTCTTTTTATATCTCCCCACAATCCTCCTCCAATTAGGTTTTACATTAGCTCCCAATAACCAAATTAAGTCCAACCAGAAGTCAAACGCGCTAATCCAGTCAATGTCAGCCGAGGCTCAGCTCCCCGGCGCTGGACTTCTCCAAAATTACCAAATTGCCATTAAATGCTTGAATTTCCCATAATTGCCCCTCCAGCTTCCAAATCTGCAAAACAAGATATAAACACAATAAAAATGCTACTAAATAACTTAAGAATGCAATAATTTAAGTCCAAATATATCCAATTCATGGGTATACTACCCATTCATCAGTCCACAATCATGTGAATAACTGATAATCATAATTGTGCTTCTAAATTCCTCTTCGCATCCAGGACGAAGATAATTTTTATCACCTGTCTTTTCCTGAAACATCAAAGATCATGGTTATACCAAATCATAATTCATGTTCATAATCATACTAATAAATTCATCTTTTCACTACGGGTGTGACGCCCCAAAATAGGTATACATCACCCATCTTGAGTCGCCAAATACATGGTATAAAATTCAAATACAACTTAATAATACAACTGTCGTGTAGAATACGACAAGACATAACTGAGAGTTTTAATAAGAATATTATCATCTAGACAATATCCACACTCAATGGAGTCCTCATTACATTTATTATCACACTATTTAACAGAATAGTGAGGACTACTAATGAAACAACCCGGGTCAAATCCCGAGTCCAAAATAAATCTTGGGTCAAATCCCAAGTCCGAATTGAATCAAATCCATCAAAATAACGCCTCAAACTACTGGCCCAATAGTATCTTCTTGGGTCATCTTAGCCCATCACAGGCTCCCAAAAGGTCATGACTTGAAGGTACTATTGGTAGTAACTTATTTCCTTATATGCAGACACATTTTTTTCCAATCTTTCGATGTGGGACTGGGGTGTTACAAACTCCCCCACTTAAATTTCTGACGTCCCCGTCAGAACCTATCACACACACGACATAAAGATCATTCACACACACGGCACAAAGATCTTTGCCTCTCTAGCCATTGTGGGATAATACCGGTTGACTTCGTGTCCCCACCTCCGGACCTCCATCTCTCTATTGTGGGATAATACCACCAGCCTTCGTGTCCCCACCTCCAGCAACCCGATTGAATGACCCTACCCGACCTTTCGAGAGTCGGCTCTGATACCATATGAAACAACCCGGGTCAAATCACGAGTCCGGAACAAATCTCGGGACAAATCCCAAGTCCAAATCGAATATAATCCATCAAAATAAGGCCTCAAACTACTGGCCCAATAGTATCTTTTTGGGTCATCTTAGCCCACCACAGGCTCCCAAAAGGTCATGACTTGAAGTTACTATTGGTAGTAACTTATTTCCTTATATGCAGACACATTTTTGAAGTTGTAGTTTGCTTTATGTACCATGTATTTGGCGACTCAGAATGGGTGTTGTATACCTGTTTTGGGGGCGTCACAGTTGGTATCAGAGCTTAGGGATATGGTCTCTGGTGAAGATCGGGGAATAGAACTAGGAGGGGATAGATGAGTAAATCCTTCGCTAGTGTGTTTTTGTTTTTACTCTGGGTTCCGGCGTCTTCACTGGTGCTTTGCATTGAAAATCATGTGTGATTTAGCTAAGCTCAAGATCTGATTTTGTTTTGTATTTCGTTTAGACTGGATTCCTGGGTTTTTGCTTGGGAATTTTGTTGTGTTACGTCCAAATTAGTTCGAATTGGGGTTGAGGATAGATGTTCTGTTGTGTTCTGCTGTGTTATGTCGCGAATTTCATGATTCATGTCGTTGCCACCGTTCGAATTGGGGTTGAGGATAAAAACATACATATTATGTGACACCCCCAAAATAGGCATACATCATTCATTCTGAGTCGCCAAATACATGGTACATAAATCAAATACAAACTTCTTTTATACAATACGACAACAGTGTAGCTTAGAGTTTTTACAAAAATATTGTCTCATACACAGTATTCAAACTCAAATGAAGTGCTCATTATATTTATTATCACACTATTTCGTAAAATAGTGAGGACTAATAGCCACCATCTCGGACTGTCACTCTGTTCCCCTACTAGTCCCAACTACGTTCTCATTTCCTGAAGAGAACAATGAACGTAAAAGTGTGAGCTCAACTAGTCCAGTAAGAAATATTATGACTAAGATAATGCAGAATAAATTATCGTTATCCTTTAATAATGTTAAACTGATAAAAATACACTAAACATCAAGTTTAACTGCAGCGGAACAAGCAATCCATTAGAAGAGTCAAGTAGAGCATGATATCTACTATTTTCTATGATTTAAAAAGTTTTTCATCAACTTTATCGTTGAGACTCAACTTAATAAATAAATCACATCATTGAATCATCCCTGCACTACAGGCCAAGGATATTCATGTAATCATCAATGGTCGTGGTCATACCAACAACTGTCCATCAATGCACTACGGGGCACTGAGGACTTTTACCACATCATTTGTAACATTACAGTCATGAATATACCGAATAATCCCTGATCATAATCATACCAATCAATAGTACATCTATGCACGTAAGCCACAGATGACTTTTATCACAATATAAGCATGAGGATGATGACAATGATATAAGAATTCACTTAAAAGAAAGCAAATGATGCTTTTTTAAAAGATTTATAATTTAATTTATCTAGAATTCAATAATATCCAAATTGTCAACATGATACTGCTTTGTGGAGTAAAATTCAAGAATAATATTGTATCAAAAATGATTTGGACATCAAAAAAATCAATTTTTGTCATGAATAATTCCCAGGGTGAATAGTACCCGAGTGAATAGTACCCCGCGAATAGTACTTTGTGAATAGTATCCGGGAATAGGGCTGAGCAAGTAACCAAATTGGAACCAAAACCGCACCAAAAACCGCATAAACCGCACCAACGGTTCCGGTGTATGTTGTGGTTTTAGGTGGGTTGAAAAACCAAATTTACGGTTTCAGTTTAGTTATTAGTCAAAACTGCATGCATAAACCGAAACCACGCCAAATAATCATCATGTTTTCTCAAATTTGCTACAAGTATATATAATTTCTCTACTATAAAATATTCTCCTCGTTTTATTTTAGAAGACATATATTGCAAGGTTTAATAAAGAATAAATAGTATAAATTATGTTTTCAAATCAAGAGTGGCTTGATATTTCTGAAATCAAATGTGATAACATAGTATTAATTAACCATATAATTGTTGATGCCTGGATCTCTTTTGCTAAATTAGTTCCATGATTGTGTTCACTGCATAATATGTTTGCGTGAATGATTTTACTAACTATTTTACAGGTTTATTATTTTAATTGGTTTTGGAACCGAAACCGCACAAAATGAAACCAAACCGCACTGCACCAATCACAAATGGTTTTATGTGCGGTTTTGAATTTTTCAAACCGCACCTAAGCAATTTTGTGTGCGGTTTGAGCTTCAAACCGCACCATGTTCACCCCTACCCGAGAATAGTGCTTTATAAATAGTAACCGTGAATAGTACTTTATGAATAGTACTCCGTGAATAGTATTCCAGCATGAAAAGATCAATAATTATCAAGAATGCTTAGAATAATAATTTCATGAAAAGATACTGGATGAAACGCAAATATCAAGGATATTCTACTAATTTCACGGAGTATAGCAGCAATACTTCAATAGAATGAGTGTATAATAAGGAATACGAGATGAAATAATATTACTCACATACTATAGAGTATGGAAGAAAATATTATTCCTTATGAATACTGAAAAAAATATATCCCTTACCTCAAAAGAAGACTGGATACTGGAATAGTGAAGTAGCATACTTTTCTTCTTCTTTCTCTCTATCGCTTTTCTCTCTATAATTGCTCTTGTGAGTCTTACTGAATTAGTGAGAATGAAAGAAGAATGAGCTTCTATTTATAGGAAAATATAGTTTCGATAATTGCACGTTTTGGGAAAATATACTACTCATCATGCTTTTCGTAAGGTTGCTAGCTTTCATATTCCTAACCAACCTGTTATGCGAATTCAAGTAACCAAACCACTAAAGTCAATCACTGTCATATCAAGCCATAAGTAAATATCCTCAAGCCTTTCTCTGGTGACTTCCTTGTGTGGAATGCACCGAAGCCGAACTTTCCGTAGGGGACGTTGTGAATAACGGTGGCAAGTTGATAGGTATCAATGTGGCGTACTTGTAGGGTTTCGACACAAAAACGCAGCGAAAATATAAAATAATCAAAGCAATTTTAGAAACCCAAAAACAGGATCCATGCGAAAAATAATTAATTTAGTGGTTAGAAAATATACCGATTAAGAAAGCTCGAAACTGATGCGATCGAATCTCCAACGCAATCCAAACGAACTGCGTCTCTACGGTATCCACACGAACGCTCCGCGAATCGTCCTACAATCTGCAGAAGAAGGAACCGCGGTACTAGCCACCAAGGATGAGAATTTTCGCAACTGTTTTCTCTAGTCTCTCTCTAAGAGCGATTAAGGATTTGTATTTTGACGTAATCCCTAAAATGACTGATATATCATATATATAGCAATTAGGAGGAATTAATCAAAACCTAATATTATTAAAATCCAAATTTATATATATATATATATATATATATATATATATATATATATATATATATATATCTTAATTAAGTCTTACTTAATTAATATACCTATATATATAAATTATCCTATTAATTTAAATTCGTAATTTAAAAACTATCAATCATATTAACATATTTAAATCTTTATAATTTAAATTAATTCCCTTTTAATTATGTTCTATGTGTGTGACCCTATAGGTTATTATTCCGTTGACAATAATTTTAAAATCATATTATAAAATTATAAACAGTGAGCGACATCTAGTAATGCATCACTGCTACCCAAGTAATAATAAGATCGATGATTTGATGCAACATTTTCGTGACCAATGTTTCAATGTAATTTAATCCTTTTAAACTTAATATCCTAGATTAAACTGGAATCATGGAATATGTCATACTCTTCATAATTTAATCTAAGTTTTTCTTGATCAATGAGTAGAATATATGAAATAAATCACTATTTGAGCATGGCCATGCATTTAATAGTCCTACTCAATCAAGACGCCTATGGATATCACCCCTAATAAATAGGAGGGTTAAATTCCATCTAGATCACTCATATTTCTCACACGCTTCATGATGTACCCAATAATCACCTTTATAGTCCACCCTATTAAAGGTGACCTTTGATGATATCTAAGTACATAAATTTTCGTGTAATAATATAGTGATTTCAGGTCAGAGGATCATTACATCATTGTCACTATGAGAATCGCTAATGACACTTCGCATAATGCTCCATATAGAATTCTCATGGTGGGTCTGTCTAGTACATCGTTCTCTAACACATACCTATGCATTGACTTAATATCTCATATATTTATGACCAATGAGATTTGGTCATCAGTCAATCCACATACTAGCCTCAATATATCATTGGTGTCCTATCAACAATGATACTCGACTAGGGAAATTTAAGAGCAATGATACTAATTGTAATTATATAATCCCATATTCAAGTCACATACTTGAAACTATATAATTTATATCACTATTCTAAGGAATTTTATTATGTTAACATTTATATAACGCAGTAAATAAAACCATAATAAAATCATTCATTTATTCAATTAAATATAATATCAAAATGTTAAGCAATTATATCAAATAATTGGCCTCTAGGGCATAAACTCTAACAGTACTATCCAAGTTTTGGATGAGAGTCACAATTTTGAATGATATTTCTATTGTTAATAAATTTCCTGACGTATTCTTGAAGAACTTCCTAGCCTACCCCCAGAGCGTGAAATTGAATTTTGTATTGACCCCAGTACAAAACTCATTTCTAAAACCCTCAAATATTTCTTCAACCAAAACGAACATATAATGCGCCAAAGATGTTGGCTCGAGGTGTTGAAGATTACGACTATACCATTCAATATTATTGTGGAAGAGCGAACGTCGTAGCTAACGCGTTGAGTAGAAGATCGTATGCGTTTACGGGTGCGATGTTGTTAACACAAAAACCCATTTCGTATAACTTACAAATGATGAAGATAGAGTTAAAGACTTTAGGGACCCACGTGAAGATACCGAATATACGAGTAAAATCGACTGTAATAGATAAAGTTAAAGTCGTGCAAGCTACATACTCAGAGCTGATGAATGTGAAGAAGAAGGTTCAAGAGGGCGTTATTCTAGAAGCAAGAATCGATAAAGAGAAGAAATCTCTACCCTCAATTTAATTGGCCCATTTGAAATCCTTGATCGAGTAGGAACTGTGGCCTATAGACTCATTTTACCTCCAAATATGTCGCGTGTTCATAATATTTTTCAAGTATCGATGTTACGTAAATATGTGGATGACCCGAACCACGTTTTTAAATTAGAACTAGATGAGATAGCAGAAGACTTAACGTATGAGGAGATACGTGTTAAAATTTTGGATAAGAAGTATCGTATTCAACACTCAAAGGTTATACCTCAAGAGTTAGAATCTAAAATGAAGTCAAGGTATCCTCGTCTCTTCGGCATACCATGTACATACGTAAATTTCGAGGGTGAAATTTCATAAGGAGGGGAGATTGTGAGACCCCAAATTTTATGAATAAAGATTTAAATTTCTCGAAATATTTTTTTGAATATTATGGTGTGGATTTGATATAATGTTATAGTTGTAGGTAATAGTTATAAATTTTGCAAAGTAAGTAAGTTGTTATATAATATTCGATTAGTCGGGGAATATTCGTTTTAATAGGGAATATTCGTACGACGGCACAATCATTGGTGGACCCCACAACGGATTTATTGTCGTAATAAGAAAACGACAAAATTATCTTTTTATAACGGTGAAAGTGTTACCGTTAAAACTGTTGAACTACTCGGTAGTAAAAGTACAGTAATACGCGTGGTTGCATAGTAGCATACGGTATTGATTATTGATGCTTACGTAAGAAGTCACTCACTTATACTCAATTATTGCTACAGTAATTGTTGCATCATATCTCTCATATTATTGATTCAATTATTGTCACAGTATCATCTGCATAATATGTTATACTATTAAAGTAATAATTGAGACGACAAAGTTATTCATATTATTATTTGCAATATTGACAATTTCTAGAAGTTCTGTCAAGGAGAGGTTTGGTCACCTAATTGCGCGCTAATAAGGAGAAATCCTTATGGGAAAGCCCCCTCTATCCTGGGAACAACCTGGTTGTTAAATATTATGAGTTATAATATTAATGATGAATAAGTTCGTGTTGATTAAAGATGAAATTGATAGTTCCATTGTGTTGGAATTATTAGTGTTAATGGAAATTGACTTCTCTCATTTTTAGCTCATTAGTCAATTTTTGGACTTCATTATTTAAGAATTTTACCTTATTGAAAAGTATTTTATTATAATTGTCTAAATAATCAATCTTTGCAATCAAAACCTTTTCTTCTTTATATGTAGATTCCTTTTCAATTTCTTTCTTTTCATCTATTAGTGAATCTACTTCATCCATTAATGCACTAACTAATCATTTTGAGCATGCATTCTTTTCTCTTAACTTCTTATTTTCTTGTTCTAAAGAGTTTAGTTCATTAAGAGATAACTGGTTAGATTCACCTTCAATTCCCACGAAGCATACTTGAGCTATCTCATCTTTAGCATCGATCTCTACTTCGGATTCTTCATCACTCAAAGTAATAAAGGTTTTGTTCTTCTTGTTGTCTTTTTAGTTTGTCTTCCCTTTATTCTTTAATTGAAAACGGTCTTTCTTGAAGTGACCAGGACGTCTACATTCGAAGCACGTCTCTTCAGTTTGCTTTCCTTTGAATTTATTCGAATTGAAAGTGTTTCTTCTCTTGTTTTTCCTTTGTAGTAACCCCTTGAGTTTTCTTGACATCATAGCTATTTCTTCATCGGAGTTATCATCAAGCTCCTCCTCATTATCTGCAGTAAGAGCTAAGACCTTTATTTGAGGAGTTTCCTCATCATCATCATATCTCTTTAACTGATGTTCATATTCTTCTAATTCACCAAACAAAGTTAAAGTATCCATGGAAGAAATAGTTGCAGAATCTTGAAGAGTAGTGATTTTAGAAGAAAACCTTTTGGTCATAGCCCAAAGTAACTTACGGTTGATCTCACTTTGAGGAATAGTCTTGTCCAGTAATTTTAAGGAGTTTATAAGGACTAGAAATCTTGCTTGAGCTTGCTTAATGGTTTCATCTTTTTCGAGCTTGAACATTTCATAATCGTGCATAAGCATGCTTAGCTTGACTTCTCGTACTTTGGAAGTACCTTCATGACTTACCACTAAAGTATCCCACATCTCTTTGGAGGTGTTGCATGAAGAGACTTTATCTATCTCGGATTGAACCATGCCGCTGAGAAGCGTGTTCATTGCCTTTGAATCATATGAAACCATGTAGATTTCGGTTGAATCCATTTCTAGCAGAATCTTTGGTTTCCCATCATCTATTCGTGGAATAACTGGTCCGTTCTCCAAAACCCACCATTCCCAAGGATCTCTTTTAAGATAGATCCTCATTCGGAATTTCCAGAAGTTATAATTTTCTGTTCCAAACAGCAAATGAGGTATATTGGTTGATTGTCCTTCTTGATTGTTGTTCCCGAACAGTGCCATGTCAGAATCTTTCCCTACAAGTCACCTTTAAGACCAAGATAAATAGAGCCAAGCTTTGATACCAAATGAAATTTAAATAGGTAAACTTAGAAGGGGTTTCGAATAAGTGTGGGAGCAATCTATAACCAATTTTTAAACTTTAGATCAAGCTATTAAATTTAGGCTACTTTATGTATTTAGTTTACTAAATCAATATGGCCCACTGAATTGACTAAATATCTTACTGAATTTATAACTTAAATAAAATACTCGGTGTTAAATAATTATCTTAAAATAATGCAAATATTCTAATTTTAATTATTAAGATAATTAAATAGCTTATGTAAGTAATTAAAGTAAAGCAAGTAATAATATCAACATCAAGATTTTTTACGTGGTTTAGCTATTACCCTCTATAATAATAGCCTAGTCCACGTCCAATACCAACTAGTATTGGAGACTCACTTTATTTATTTCCTTATAAATAAATACTGATTACAAAACAGATTCTTACAATAAATTAATAACAATTAATTTCTTTTGAGCACTCTTGCTCCTTGTGCACCTATGCACTCTTCAAGCACATTTGCTTCCTTGAACCTGTTTGTAAACCTTTTCTCTAATCCAGTAGGATTAACACCTTTAGACTACACTTAGTCTAAAACACAAAATTCAATACAAATATAGAGAGGTCTATGATCAATGCAAGAATAATCAATTTAACAATTAAAGGTTCAACTGTATGCAATGATCAATTAGCACAAAAAGATATGCAATTAAATCTTACCCAAATACCAGCTCAAAAATATCAAAAACTAATTGTTTAGTTGCTCAACGTTTGCAAAAATCAAATCAAGTTGCTCAATAATATCAGTGATTGGTGCAAGAATAAATACGTGAGTTGTATCATATCTGTGACGCCCCCAAAATAGGTCCATACGACCCATTCTGAGTCGCCAGATATCACACTACAGAAATCAAATACAAACTTCATTTATACAACTGTTGAACTGTCGTGCAGATTACAACAACACATAAGTTGTGAGTGTTAATACAAATATATGTAACTCTCATGGTGCCTCGACCACAAAACCTTACAATGGTACTTTACATAAAAGTACAATCAATAATTATTTTAGAAATTAAAATCTTTGGAAAATGCTCAAGGAAACATTCGTATATGGGAGGCCATGCATCTAAGTTATGATAGACATCATATGACTCGAGAATTATCCTTGGTTGACCCAATAGTCCCCAAAGAAAAATAAGCAGATTACTATCATGTTATATCCAATGGTGAGTCTTCTCTTGGCATATAATTATCTTCATTGTCTCTAATTGAGAATTATACTTCAACCAAACTCCAAGATTATATAGGTAGTACTCGTAGATATACTCAGCAAGTGGTGTGCACAACTCTGTCTTATGATAACACGAAGTCGTATGTCTTTAGTCATCTCGTATGATAGTGGCAAAATACCCTTCCAAAGTTGGGTTCGCCTCACCCTATTTGATTCACCAAATATAACAATTAAATGTCGTATAAAAATACAACACACTTTTCTAAAGTTCTCAATAAAATTATTTCCATACTGTTTAAAGAGAACCTCAACAACTATAGACCACTGTTCTAATCCCCTGTTACCTCAGCTCGACCCAGCTACACTCTTATTACCTGAAAGGAATTGTGAAGCAAAAGGGTGAGCACAACTAGCCTAGTAAAGAATATCATGACTAAAGATAATTAAATTATGAATAGCCTTCGTTAGTAATAAATCAAAGATTTAGAACATATGGTGTAAGACCCCAACTTTTTATAAATAAAATCAAATTTCCTCTAATGATTATTCTTGATTAATAAGGTGGTAATTTGATATAATAATTTGGTTATGGGTGAAATGTGCAAAATTTACAAAATAAGCAAGTGGTTATAAAATATTCATTATTGTCGAGAAATATTCGTTTGGTGGTGGAATATTCTTTTTGTCGGGAATCTCCGTACGACGGCGCAGTCATTTGTGGGCCCCATAATGAAAAATGGTTGGATGAAAGAAAACGACAAAGATTAACTTTTATAAATAACGGCGTAAATTGTTACCGTTAACACTGTTGGGTTACCTGTGGTTAAAATACAGTAATATGCGTGGTTGCACAGTAGCACACGATATTGCACAGTATTGTTGAATTATTGATTCGTACGTAAGAAGGAACTACTCAATAATTATTACAGTAATTACTGTTCATTATTTTATTTTATTTATTCAATAATTGCTGCATTGATATTTATATTATTATTGTTTCAATAACTATCACTGCACAGTATTTTCCATTATCAGATCAATAATTCATATTATTTGAATAATATTATCAGATAAAATTATTGGCAATGTCTAGAAAGTTCTGTCTAAGGATAGGTTTGGTCACCTAATTGCGCGTCAGCAAGGAGAAATCCTTATTGGAAAACCCCCTCTATCCTGGAACGGCCTGGTTGTCAGTACTGTGATTCTGTAATATTATTTTTGAATAATTAATTATTGATTATTATGATAAAGAAAATACACATTTTATGTGGATATAGATGGAGAAAATTTTTAATGTGACAATTGTTGAAAATTAATATTTTATCTTTTTCTGATAAAATAATTCATTTAAATTTATTATTTTAATAATATATTAACGGTGATATTTTTACAATGAATGTGGGATATATGAGTATAAGAGGAGGAAGAGTATTTTTGTGGCATTAAATGTTTAACACATATTTTGTGTGTCGGTGGACACAATTCTTGACCAAAAATTGATTATAGACTGTAAAATCGTCCGTTTGTGAATTTCGGATTATTTCTGTTTGAAATTTGGAAAACTTTTCTTCTGCAAAGTTGTAGAGAATTGAAATTCCTATAAAAAATCGCGGGATTTGAATTTTCTAATAAAAGGGCTATTTATTGTGAATTATTGAAGTTCCGGAGTTCCGAAATAATTAATTTTTGGAAGTTTTAATTATTATTTTTAAGAAAAACGTTTTTCAAAGGTTGGTGGGCATCTTTAACATGTGTTGTGGCTAATTTCTTTGTTCAAAATGGTGGGCTAAGGAAAATTATATAAATAAATTAATATTTTATTAATTTAGTCTTCTTTGGCGTTCTAGCATTTTCCTATAAATAGAGGGCTAAATTAGAATTGAAAATCACTCCAGAAACAAGTTTTCTCTCTATTTCTCTCTATATATATTGAGCGTATTCTTGTGAGGATTTTGGATACTTTGAGTATTTTTATACGGTGCAAGTTCCCTTCAGCACTATACCCAGTATTCCAGCTAGAAGTATTAATCTTTCGAGGTAAGGGATGTTGTTTCTTCTTAAATGATATTATCTTCTTCAATATCATTATGCCGAAATATTGTTCTGAACTTTTTATCAATTTAGAAATTTTTCATGTCGGAGTTACTATTCACGAGTTACTATTCATGAGTTACTATTCACGAGTTACTATTCACGAGTACTATTCACGAAGCGTGATGATGTTTTTGTGAAATTTATATCTTTTGGTGTCGGAGTTACTATTCACGTGTACGGTACTATTCACGTATACGGCACTATTCACGAATACGGCACTATTCATCAAAAAAAATGAAATTTCTTCTTTTTGTCCAAAATATCTATTTTGGCTACTATCTTTGATTGTATCCATGTTTTGATCGTTATTTTTGAGTTCTGCTTTAAAATCAGTTGTTATGAAGTATTATTGATCTTGGACAAACTGTTGTACGAATCCCTAATATTTGTCCTTCTATCTCACTGGATTCGTTCTTAAAAATGTTTTTCATCATACTCAGTCCTTAATGGTGATACTTGATGAATATCTTTGGCCTGTAGTACAAAGATGAATGATTAAACTGATGAATCTCTTTGGCCCGTAGTGCAAAGATGAACAGGTGTTGAGATGAACATGACCAACTGGTGATACAAATGAATATCTTCGGCCTGTAGTGCAAAGATGATTAAAGATATATATTGATTGTTGTTACAGAGATGAAATATTGATGATGGACTTTTAAATCTTAGAAGACAGTAGAATTCATTCTCTACGTGACTCTTCTAATGGATTGTTGTTTCCGCTACATTTGTTGATCTAAAACTTGTTGTCTATTATATTTTATCTGATTTTTCCCTGTTGAAGACTAACGATAATTTGTTGTATATTATTTTAGTCATAATATTCTTTATTGGGCTAGTTGAGCTCACCCTTTTCCTTTTTTGTTCCATTTTTCTTCTCAGGAGGTGAGAACATAGCAGGATCGAGTCGGGGTATAGAGTGATGGTTCTAGGAAGATGTTTTAGCAGTCCTCACTATTTCTATAAAATAGTGTTTGAATAATTGTAATGAGGACTTATTTGCGTGTGGATATTATCTTGAAGACAATATTTGTATTTAAACTCACAGTAGGTATTGTCGTATTTCACACGATATTTGTATTATTGAAGTTGTAGTTTGCTTTATGTACCATGTATTTGGCGACTCGGAATGGGTGTTGTATACCTGTTTTGGGGGCGTCACAGTTGGTATCAGAGCTTAGGGATATGGTCTCTGGTGAAGATCGGGGAATAGAACTAGGAGGGGATAGATGAGTAAATCCTTCGCTAGTGTGTCCTACCTAAGCTTATTTGTTGGTCGGTCATAATATAGGGATATTATGTGATACGTTAATTTGTTTAATTAACCCTTGTTTATGGCAGTATTTAAGAATGGCTACTGATAACGTTAACAATGGAGTTTATGAGACGGTGGAACAACCTTTAGTCACAAACAAGGAGAACGTGCAACAGGAAGACAATACTCCTCCTGTAAACAATGTTACCGAGTAAACGATGAATGATGGAAGGTTTAGTAACTTTTTGTAGTTCATGCAAAATCAGACGAGGGAGACTCGTGTGCAAAATACGGGTAGAAATGATAGCAACGCGCGGTTTGTCACAGTTAAGCAGTTCAAGGAGTTGGGACCACCAGATTTCCATGGAAAGCCAGATCCGATCAAGGCAGAAACGTGGGTCAAGCAAATTACCAAGATATTCGATGTCTTGGGGTGCACAGACGAACAGAAGGTTCCATTCGCCACCTTTATGTTTCGTGGTGAAGCAGATTACTGGTGGGAATCTGTGAAGCGTACCCAGCCAGCCGCACTCAACATGTCTTGGGAAAGATTTCAGAAACTTTTCAATGACAAGTACTTTCCTGAAAGTATTCGTCATATAAAAGAGGTAGAGTTTATTAGACTTGAACAGAACATCATGACAGTGTCTCAGTACAAGGCGAAGTTCGCAGAGTTATCCAGGTTTACACCTCATTTGGTGGAGAATGAGGAACGTATGACGCGGATGTTTCTGAGAGGTTTAAAACCCGAGATTCGTCAATACCTTATATCTCATAAATTTTCTTTATATTCAGATGTTGTAAACAGGGCTCAGTTGTTAGAGCGAGATAGTGAGTATACTCAACCAAGGGACCACAACCAGGGTCATATCGGTGACAGCAGTCATCAGAACGATGATAACCAGCGAGGAGGAAAGAATACGGACAAAGGCGGCAACCACTCTGGTGGTAATCGAGGCCATGAAAATAGAAGAAGCGAGTCAGGATGAGATTTTAAAAAGAGGAGATTCAACTATGATAATACGAAGACGTCAGCACCAGCAGCAACTGGTTCCAAGGGAAGAGAACGACCACCGGTCATATGCTATAAGTGCGGAAAAGAAGGACATATCAGCCCAAACTGCCCACAACAGTTTAAGGTATGTTATAACTGTGGAAAGGCTGTACGGTAGCGAAACTAAGACCAGTGGGGATGGTGACTCAAAAGGTTGTCCCAGAAAAGTCAAAGTCAACAGTTCTTGGAAGAGCGTTTTTCGTGACTGGTCAGAATGCGAGGAACCCGAACGAAGTTAGTACGGGTTAGTTAATTATAAATTCTTACGAAGTTAATACCTTATTAGATACCGGTTCTACCCATTCTTTTATCTCTCCTGCTTGTGCTCAATGTTTAAACTTGACTCCTGAGAAATTAGATTTTGATTTATCTGTTGAAACTTCGTTGGAGTGAAACCTTCGTTATATCTACAGTTTATAAATCTTACTTGATTCAAGTTGGCACCATCGCATTACCTGTTGACCTTATTTTGGGGATTGATTGATTAACTACTCATCATGCCAAAATTGATTACTTTCGTAAGGTTGTTAGTTTTTATATTCCTAACAACTTGTTATTCGAATTCAAGCAACCAAACCATTGAAGTCAAACACTTTCATATCAAGCCATAAAGTCATTCGTTTATTGAAAAATGGATGTCAAGTTTTCTTAGCCCATGTTATGGACTTAAACAAAAATACGTCAGATTTGAATGATATTTCTATTGTTAGTAAATTTCCTGATGTATTTCCTGAAGAATTTCTTGGCCTACTCCCAGAGCGTGATATTGAATTTGTATCGACTTTAAATCCTGTACAAAACCTATTTCTAAAATCTCATATCGAATGGCTCCTATTGAACTTCAGGAGTTAAAAACCCAACCATAGAAGTTGATACCCGAGCCTCTATCTTATGACTTCCTTTGTGGAATGCACCAAAACCAAACTTTCCGTAGGGGACGCCATATTCGTGCGGTAGTAAACTGATAGGTGCTATTGTGATGTGTTATCCAAGATTGGGATATGAGTCACAGTTAAGAGCAACCTAAGTCAGTAATCGAAATACGTAGCATTTTAGGCTTAGTTGGTTATTATCGGAGATTCGTGGAAAGATTTTCTCAAATCACTAGTCCATTAACTCAGCTGACTCGTAGAGATACAAAATTTGAATGGAGCACGGAATGTGGGAAGAGCTTCGAAGAACTCAAGAGGAGACTCATTTCGGCACATGTTCTGACCATACCATCCTGGAAAAACGAACGTGGTAGCTGACGTGTTGAGTAGAAGATCGTATACAAGTACGAGTACGATATTTTCAAAGACTCATTTCGTATAACTTACAAATAATAGAGATGGAGATGAAAACTCTAGGTACCCACGTGATGATATACGAGTATAATCGACTTTAATCGATAAAGTTAAAAAAGTTCATGCTACACACCGGAGCTGATGAATATGAAGAAGGAGGTACAAGAAGTTGTTATTCTAAAAGCGAAAATTGGCGAGGTGAGGAAAGCTCAAACCTTCGATTTATTAGTCCATTTGAAATCCTAGATTGAATAGGAATTGTGGCCTATAGACTCGTTTTACCGCCAAGTATGACGCGTGTTCTTAACGTTTTTCACGTATCGATGTTACGTAAATATGTGGACGACCCGAATCATGTTATTGAGTTAGAACCGGACGAGATGGCTGAAGACTTAACGTATGAAGATATATCTGTCAAGATTTTGGATAGGAAGGAGCATGTCTTACGCACGAAGGTCATACAACAAGTTAAGGTTTTGTGGAGAAACCATGCTATTAAGGAAATGACATTGGAGTTGGAGTCAGAAATGAAAGTGAGGTACCCTCACCTTTTCGATACACCAGGTACGTACGTCAATTTCGAGGATGAAATTTCATAAGGAGGGGAGGTTGTAAGACCCCAACTTTTTATAAATAAAATCGAATTTCATCTAATGATTATTCTTGATTAATTAGGTGGTAATTTGATATAATACTTTGGTTGTGACGCCCCCAAAATAGGTTCATTCCATCCAACCCATTTTGAGTCGCCAAATACATGGTACAAAAACAACTACAACTTTTACAACCCATAAACTGTGAGTTTGAATACAAACATTGTCATCTAGACAATATACATACCCAACTATGTCCTCAATACAATTATTGATATACTATTTTACAAAAATGGTGAGGACTACTAAACAACTCTCTCAAGAACCATCAATTCATACCCCGACTCGTACCCGCTATATTCTCGTCTCCTGAGAAGAAAAATGGAACAAAAAGGAAAAGGGTGAGCTTAACTAGCTCAGTAAAGAATATTATGACTAAGATAATATACAACAAATTATCGTTAGTCTTCAACAGGGAAAAATATAATAGAATACAATAGACAACAAGTTTTAAATCAATATTCGCAGCGGAAAATATTAATTCATAGAAGAGTTACGTAGAGGATGAAATCTACTAATGTCTATGAATTTAACAGTCCATCAACAGTATTTTTATCCCTGTAACATCAATCAATGCACATCTTGAATCATATATTCATCCTTGCACTACAGGCCAAGGATATTCATCTGTTGGTCATGTTCATCTAAACACATGTTTATCTTTACACTACGGGCCAAAGATATTCATCAGAAATCATTCATCTTTGCACTATAGGCCAAAGATATTCAATAATAACATCCTTTAAGACTGAAGATGATAAAAAATATTTTTAAAGAAGCGAATCCAATGAAACAAAATGACAAGGATTAAGGATTAAGGATTCGTACTTTATTTTATCCATGTCCAAAAATACCTCAAAAATAATCATAGTGGTGTAAAATTCAAGAATGATCAAAACATGGATACAATCAAAGCTAGTATCCACAATAGATATTTTGGACGAAAAGAAAAAAAATAATTTTTTTCTGTGAATAGTGTCGTATTCGTGAATAGTGCCGTATACGTGAATAGTAACTCCGGCACAAAAAGTTCCAAATTTGATAAAAACGTTCACCAATATTTCGGCATAATGATATTGAAGAAAATAATATCATTTAAGAAGAAGATAACATCCCTTACCTCAAAATAGCCGTATTTCTGACTGAATTTCGGTATAGTGCTGACAGAAACTCGCACCGTATAGCAACACTCAAAGTATACTCACAAGGATACGCTCGATAATATAGAGAGAGAAAAAAAAAACTTTATTTCTGGTGTGATTTTCAATTCTAACTTAGCCCTCTATTTATAGGAAAATGTTAGAACGCCAAAGGAGACTAAATTAATATAATATTAATATTTACAAAACATTCAAGCCAACCGCCAAGGAATCTAATTTTAGCCATCAAACACATGTTAAAGATGCCCACCAACCTTTGAAAAACGTTTTTGTTGAAAATAATAATTAAAACTTCCAAAAATCAATTATTTCGGAACTCCGGAACTTCAATAATTCACAATAAATAGTCCTTTTAATAGAAAATTTGAATCTTGCGACTTTTTATAGGAATTTCAATTCTCTACAACTTTGCAAAAGGAAGTTTTTCCAAATTCCAAACAGAAATTATCCGAAATCCACAAACGAGTGATTTTACAGTCTACAATCAATTTTCGGTCAAGAATTGTGTCCACCGACACACAAAACATATGTTAAACATTTAATGCCACAAAAATACTCTACCTCCTCATATATTCATATATCCCACATTCATTGTAAAAATATCATCGTTAATATATTATTAAAATAATATATTTAAATGAATTATTTTATCAGAAAAAGATAAAATATTAATTTTCAACAATTGTCACATTAAAATTTTCTCCATCTATATCCACATAAAATAAATATTTTTTTTATCATAATAATCAATAATTAATTATTCAAAAATAATATTACAGAATCACAGTACTGACAACCAGGCCGTTCCCAGGATAGAGGGGGCTTTCCAATAAGGATTTCTCCTTACTGGCGCGCAATTAGGTGACCAAACCTCTCCTTAGACAGAACTTTCTAGACATTGCCAATAATGTTATCTGATAATATTATTCAAATAATATGAATTATTGATCTGATAATGGAAAATACTATGCAGTGACACTTATTGAAACAATAATAATATAAATATCAACGCAGCAATTATTGAATCAATAAAGTAATGAACAGTAACTCCTGTAGCAATTATTGAGTAGTGCCTTCTTACGTAAGGATCAATAATTCAAAATACTGTGCAATACCGTGTGCTACTGTGCAACAACGCGTATTACTGTATTTTAACCACCGGGTATTCCTACAGTGTTAACGGTAATAACTATGACGTTATTTATAAACAACTTATACTTGTCATTTATTTCATCCAATCGCTTTCCTTTATGGGGCCCACAAAAGACTGCGCCGTAGTACGAATATTCTCCGACGGCAAGAATATTCCATGACCAAACGATTATTCCCCAACAACAATGAATATTTTATAACCACCTGCTTATTTAAAATATTTGCGAATTTTACCCATAACTATCCACTTTAATCAAATCAACCCTTACTATTCAAAATAATAATTAAAGGAAATTAAATTTCATTTATTAATTATTTGGGGTCTTACAACCTCCCCTCCTTATGAAATTTCTTGCTCGAAATTGACATACGTACCTGGTGTTTCGAAAAGGTGAGGATACCTCGCTTTCATTTCCGTTTCCAACTCCCAGGTCATTTCCTCCATAGCATGATTCCTCCACAAAACTTTAACTTGTGGTATTACCTTCGTGCGTAGGACATGCTCCTTCCTATCCAAGATCTTGACAGGTACCTCCTCATACGTTAAATCTTCGGCTATCTCGTCCGGTTCTAACTCAATGACGTGGTTCGGGTCTTTCACATATTTACGAAACACAGATATATGAAAAACATTATGAACACGAGACATACTTAGAGGTAACGCGAGTCTATAGGCTACATTACCTACTCGATCAAGAATTTGAAACGGACCAATAAATCGTGGATTAAGCTTTCCTCTCTTCCCGAATCTTGTAACTCCCTTCCATGGGGCAACACGCAACAATACATGATCCCCAACACTAAATTCTACGTCCTTTCGATGAAGATCCGCATAACTCTTTTGTCGATCTTGTGCCGTTTGTATACGTTGTCGAATCGTTTGGATCTTCTCCGTAGTCATACGTACTAACTCGGGTCCCAACAATGTTGCTTCACCCACCTCGTCCCAACATACTGGAGAGCGACACTTTCGTCCATACAATGCTTCAAATGGGGCCACACTAATGCTTGCCTGATAACTGTTGTTGTAGGAGAATTCCACCAATGGTAAATATTTATTCCATCTTCCCTTGAAGTCTAGGACACAGAGTCCTAATAAATCTTCAAGAGTTTGAATAGTCCTCTCTGATTGTCCGTCCGTTTGAGGATGGTATGCCGAACTGAATCGTAACTCTGTACCCATAGCTTTTTGCAAGCTAACCCAAAATCTTGAAGTAAATCTTGGGTCACGATCCAAAACTATGGATATTGGCATGCCATGCAATCTTACAATCTCATTTACGTACATTTGAGCAAGACGTTTAAGGGAATAAGTCTCCCGTATCGGCAAGAAATGAGCAGACTTGGTTAATCTATCAACAATAACCCAAATAGCATTGATGCCTTGAGAAACCGTAGGAAGACCCGTAACGAAATCCATAGTAATGTGTTCCCACTTCCATTTCGGAATCTCAAGTGGTTGCAATGGACCCTTTGGCACTTGATGCTCCGCCTTTACACGTTGACAAGTTAAACACGTTGAAATAAAATTTGCAATCTCTCTCTTCATATTGTTCCACCAAAATGTATGTCGAAGATCACGATACATTTTGGTACTTCCAGGATGAATTGCAAACGGTGTATTGTGTGCCTCCATCATGATCTTGTACTTCAAATCAGAATCGTTAGGAACACAAAGTCTGGAGTGGACTCGAAGTATTCCTTCTTCATCAATTCTCGCTTCTGGAATGGCACCTTCTTGTACTTTCGTCTTCATATGCATCAGCTCCGGATCGGTGGCTTGAGCAACCTTAACTTTTTCTATTAAAGTTGGCTCTATGCGTATACTTGACATCATTGCACTCATTCCTGCATATGATCTTCTACTCAATGCGTCAGCTACCACGTTTGCTTTTCCAGGATGGTATTGAATAGTGTGGTCGTAATCTTTCAACAACTCGAGCCAACGTCGTTGCCGCATGTTGAGTTCTTTTTTAGTAAAGAAATATTTGAGGATTTTATGATCTGAATATATCTCCACTTTCTCCCCGTATAGATAGTGCCTCCAGATCTTTAGCGCGATAACGACTGCTGCCAACTCTAGATCATGAGTAGGATAATTCCTCTCATACTCTTTAAGTTGTCGCGAGGCATAGGCTATGACTTTCCCACGTTGTATGAGAACACATCCTAACCCTTTGCCCGAAGCATCGCTGTAGATAACAAATCCATCCGAACCAGATGGTATTGTTAGAACAGGTGCCGAAATAAGTCTCCTCTTAAGCTCTTGAAAACCCTTCTCGCATTCCTCGCTCCATACGAATTTTGTATCCTTCCGAGTTAGCTGAGTTAATGGAGTAGCAATTCGAGAAAACCCTTCCACGAATCTCCGATAATAACCAGCTAAGCCCAAAAAGCTACGTACTTCAGTGACCGACTTCGGTTGCTCCCAAATTTGTATTGCTTCAATCTTCGTCGGGTCAACAGATACTCCATTTTTTGACACCACGTGCCCAAGGAATACTACTTCCTCAAGCCAGAACTTGCATTTCTTCAACTTAGCATATAACTTGTTTTCATGAAGCCTTTGGAGTACCAGCTTCAAATGGTGCTCATGATCTTCACGGCTTTTGGAATATATGAGGATGTCATCAATAAAGACAACAACGAATTGATCCAAATAATCCTTGAATACTCGGTTCATCATATCCATGAAAGCAGCAGGAGCATTAGTCAATCCAAAAGACATGACTAAGAATTCATAATGCCCATACCGAGTCCTGAAGGCAGTCTTTGGAATATCCTCAGTTCTAATTTTCAGCTGATAATATCCAGAACGAAGATCGATTTTTGAAAAGAATTGTGCTCCTTGCAACTGGTCAAACAAATCATCAATACGAGGTAGAGGATACCTATTCTTGATGGTGACATGGTTCAATTCTCGATAGTCAATACAAAGTCGCATACTCCCGTCTTTCTTCTTTACGAATAAAACAGGAGCACCCCAAGGAGATGTACTAGGACGAATGAAACCGATGTCCAATAACTCCTGTAGTTGGACTTTTAACTCCTGAAGTTCAATAGGAGCCATTCGATATGGGGTTTTAGAAATGGGCTTTGTACCAGGTTCAAGATCAATAAAGAATTCAACTTCACGTTCTGGGGGTAGACCGGGAAGTTCTTCAGGAAATACGTCAGGAAAGTCAATAACAACAGGAATATTATTCAATTTTGACGTGTCTTTATTCAAATCCATAACATGGGCTAAGAAAGCTTGACATCCGTTTTTCAATAAATGAATAGCTTTATGATTAGATATGACAGTGATTGATTTTAATGGTTTAGTTGCCTGAATTCGAACAACAGGTTGATTAGGAATATGAAAACTAACAACCTTACGAAAACAATCAATTTTGGCATGATGAGTAGTTAACCAATCAATCCCTAAAATCACATCAAAAGCAAGTATCTTTAAAGAGAACAGGTCAACAGGTAAGGTGATGGTGCCAACTTGAATGAAACAAGATTTATAAACAGTTGATGTGATAAAAGTTTCTCCTAACGGAGTTTCCACAGATAGGTCAAAGTCTAATTTCTCCGGAGTCAAGTTTAAACGTTGAGCGCAAGCAGGAGAGATAAATGAATGGGTAGCACCGGTATCAAGTAAGGTATAAACTTCGCAAGAATTTTTAAATAGCTTACGCGTGATCACCTCGTTTGGGTTCCTCGCATGTTGACCAGTCACAACAAACGCTCCTCCAGGAACCATTGACTTTGGCTTTTCTGGGACAGTCCTTTGAGTCACTGTCCCCGCTGAACTAGGTTTTGCTACCGTACAATCTCGAGCGATATGTCCTTCCTTTCCACAATTATAGTATACCTTGAACTGTTGTGGGCAGTTTGGACTGATATGTCCCTCTTTCCCGCACTTGTAGCATATGACCGGTGGTCTTTCTCCTCCCTTAGAACCAGTTGCTACCGGCACTGTCGTCTTCACATGGTTGTTGTTAAATCTCCTCTTTTTAAAATCTCCCCCTGACTCGCTTCTTCTATTTTCATGGCCATGATTACCACCAAAGTGGTTACCATTTTTGTCCGTCTTTTTCTTTCTCCACTGGTTATCGTTATTTTGTTGACTACTATCTCCGGTATGATCCTGATTGTGGTACATCAGTTGACCGTACTCGTTATCTCGCTCCAACAATTGAGCCCTGTTAACAACATCTGAATAGAGAGAAAATTTATGAGAGATGAGATATTGTCGTATGCCGGGTTTCAAACCTCTCAGAAACATCTGCGTCATACGTTCCTCATTCTCCACCAAATGAGGTGCAAACCTGGATAACTCTGCAAACTTTACCTCGTACTGAGACACCGTCATGTTATTTTGTTCTAATCTGATGAACTCCACTTCCTTCATATGACGAACACTTTCAGGAAAGTATTTGTCATTAAATAGTTTCTGAAACGTCTCCCAAGACATGCTGAGTGCGGATGGATGGGTACGCTTCACAGACTCCCACCAGTAGTCTGCCTCGCCACGGAACATAAAGGTGGCGAATGGAACCTTCTGTTCCTCCGTGCATCCCAAGACATCGAATATCTTGGTAATTTGCTTGACCCATTTCTCCGCCATGATCGGATCTGGCTTTCCCTTAAATTCTGGTGGTCCCAACTCTTTGAACTGCTTGGCTGTGACAACCCGTGAATTGTTATCATTTCCTCCTGTATTTTGAACACGAGTCTCCCTCGTCTGATTTTGCATGAACTGCAAAAAGCTTCTAAACATTGCGTCGTTCATCGTCTGATCAGTGGTGTTGTTCACAGGAGGAACATTGCCAGCCTGTTGCACGTTCTCCTCGTTGGTGAGTACTGGCGTCTCCACGGTCTCATTTCCATTGTTAATATTCTCAGTCGACATTCTCAAATACTGTCATAAAACAAGGGTTAATTAAGGAAATCAATATATCACATAATATCCCTATATACTGACCAACTAACAAATAAGCTTAGGTAGAACACACTAGCGAAGGATTTACTCGTCTCTCCCCTCCTAGTTCTATTCCCCGATCTCCGCCAGAGATCATATCCCTAAGCTCTGATACCAACTATGACGCCCCCAAAATAGGTCCATTCCATCCAACCCATTTTGAGTCGCCAAATACATGGTACAGAAACAACTACAACTTTTACAACCCATAAACTGTGAGTTTGAATACAAACATTGTCATCTAGACAATATACATACCCAACTATGTCCTCAATACAATTATTGATATACTATTTTACAAAAATGGTGAGGACTACTAAACAACTCTCTCAAGAACCATCAATTCATACCCCGACTCGTACCCGCTATATTCTCGTCTCCTGAGAAGAAAAATGGAACAAAAAGGAAAAGGGTGAGCTCAACTAGCTCAGTAAAGAATATTATGACTAAGATAATATACAACAAATTATCGTTAGTCTTCAACAGGGAAAAATCTAATAGAATACAATAGACAACAAGTTTTAAATCAATATTCGCAGCGGAAAATATTAATTCATAGAAGAGTTACGTAGAGGATGAAATCTACTAATGTCTATGAATTTAACAGTCCATCAACAGTATTTTTATCCCTGTAACATCAATCAATGCACATCTTGAATCGTATATTCATCCTTGCACTACAGGCCAAGGATATTCATCTGTTGGTCATGTTCATCTAAACACCTGTTCATCTTTGCACTACGGGCCAAAGATATTCATCAGAAATCATTCATCTTTGCACTACAGGCCAAAGATATTCAATAATAACATCCTTTAAGACTGAAGATGATAAAAAATATTTTTAAAGAAGCGAATCCAATGAAACAAAAGGACAAGGATTAAGGATTAAGGATTCGTACTTTATTTTATCCATGTCCAAAAATACCTCAAAAATAATCATAGTGGTGTAAAATTCAAGAATGATCAAAACATGGATACAATCAAAGCTAGTATCCACAATAGATATTTTGGACGAAAAGAAAAAAAAATAATTTTTTTCTGTGAATAGTGTCGTATTCGTGAATAGTGTCGTATACGTGAATAGTGCCGTATACGTGAATAGTAACTCCGGCACAAAAAGTTCCAAATTTGATAAAAACGTTCACCAATATTTCGGCATAATGATATTGAAGAAAATAATATCATTTAAGAAGAAGATAACATCCCTTACCTCAAAATAGCCGTACTTCTGACTGAATTTCGGTATAGTGCTGACAGAAACTCGCACCGTATAGCAACACTCAAAGTATACTCACAAGGATACGCTCGATAATATAGAGAGAGAAAGAGAGAAAACTTTGTTTCTGGTGTGATTTTCAATTCTAACTTAGCCCTCTATTTATAGGAAAATGTTAGAACGTCAAAGGAGACTAAATTAATATAATATTAATATTTACAAAACATTCAAGCCAACCACCAAGGAATCTGATTTTAGCCATCAAACACATGTTAAAGATGCCCACCAACCTTTGAAAAACGTTTTTGTTGAAAATAATAATTAAAACTTCCAAAAATCAATTATTTCGGAACTCTGGAACTTCAATAATTCACAATAAATAGTCCTTTTATTAGAAAATTTGAATCTCGCGACTTTTTATAGGAATTTAAATTCTCTACAACTTTGCAGAAGGAAGTTTTTCCAAATTCCAAACAAAAATTATCCGAAATCCACAAACGAGTGATTTTACAGTCTACAATCAATTTTCGGTCAAGAATTGTGTCCACCGACACACAAAACATATGTTAAACATTTAATGCCACAAAAATACTCTACCTCCTCATATATTCATATATCTCACATTCATTGTAAAAATATCATCGTTAATATATTATTAAAATAATATATTTAAATGAATTATTTTATCAGAAAAAGATAAAATATTAATTTTCAACAATTATCACATTAAAATTTTCTCCATCTATATCCACATAAAATAAATATTTTTTTTATCATAATAATCAATAATTAATTATTCAAAAATAATATTACAGAATCACAGTACTGACAACCAGGCCGTTCCCAGGATAGAGGGGGCTTTCCAATAAGGATTTCTCCTTACTGGCGCGCAATTAGGTGACCAAACCTCTCCTTAGACAGAACTTTCTAGACATTGCCAATAATGTTATCTGATAATATTATTCAAATAATATGAATTATTGATCTGATAATGGAAAATACTATGCAGTGACAATTATTGAAACAATAATAATATAAATATCAACGCAGCAATTATTGAATCAATAAAGTAATGAACAGTAACTCATGTAGCAATTATTGAATAGTGCCTTCTTACGTAAGGATCAATAATTCAAAATACTGTGCAATACCGTGTGCTACTGTGCAACAACGCGTATTACTGTATTTTAACCACCGGGTATTCCAACAGTGTTAACGGTAACAATTTACGCCGTTATTTTTAAACAACTTATATTTGTCGTTTTCTTCCTCCAATCGCTTTCCGTTATGGGGCCCACACATGGCTGCGCCGTCGTACGAATATTCCCCAACAGTACGAATATTCCACGACCAAACGAATATTCCCCGACAACAATGAATATTTTATAACCACTTGCTTATTTTGAAATATTTGCGTATTTTACCCATAACTATCCACTTTAATCAAATCAACCCTTACTATTCAAAATAATAATTAAAGGAAATTAAATTTCATTTATTAATTATTTGGGGTCTTACATTGGTTATGGGTGAAATGTGCAAAGTTTACAAAATAAGCAAGTGGTTATAAAATATTCATTATTGTCGGGGAATATTCGTTTGGTCGTGGAATATTCTTTTTGTCGGGAATCTCCGTACGACGGCGCAGTCATTTGTGGGCCCCATAACGAAAAATGGTTGGATGAAAGAAAACGACAAAGATTGAGTTTTATAAATAACGGCATAAATTGTTACCGTTAACACTGTTGGGTTACCTGTGGTTAAAATACAGTAATATGCGTGGTTGCACAGTGGCACACAGTATTGCACAGTATTGTTGAATTATTGATTTGTACGTAAGAAGGCACTACTCAATAATTGTTACAGTAATTACTATTCATTATTTTATTTTATTGATTCAATAATTGCTGCATTGATATTTATATTATTATTGTTTCAATAATTGTCACTGCACAGTATTTTCCATTATCAGATCAATAATTCATATTATTTGAATAATATTATTAGATAACATTATTGGCAATGTCTAGAAAGTTCTGTCTAAGAAGAGGTTTGGTCACCTAATTGCGCGCCAATAAGGAGAAATCCTTATTGGAAAACCCCCTCAATCTTGGGAACGGCCTGGTTGTCAGTACTGTGATTCTGTAATATTATTTTTAAATAATTAATTATTGATTATTATGATAAAGAAAATACTCATTTTATGTGGATATAGATGGAGAAAATTTTTAATGTGACAATTGTTGAAAATTAATATTTTATCTTTTTCTGATAAAATAATTTATTTAAATATATTATTTTAATAATATATTAACGGTGATTTTTTTACAATGAATGTGGGATATATGAGTATATGAGGAGGAAGAGTATTTTTGTGGCATTAAATGTTTAACACATGTTTTGTGTGTCGGTGGACACAATTCTTGACCGAAAATTGATTATAGACTGTAAAATCGTCCGTTTGTGAATTTCGGATTATTTCTGTTTGAAATTTGGAAAATTTTGTTCTGCAAAGTTGTAGAGAATTGAAATTCCTATAAAAAGTCACGAGATTTGAATTTTCTGATAAAAGGGCTATTTATTGTGAATTATTGAAGTTCCGGAGTTCCGAAATAATTGATTTTTGGAAGTTTTAAATATTATTTTCAAGAAAAACGTTTTTCAAAGGTTGGTGGGCATCTTTAACATGTGTTGTGGCTGATTTCTTTGGTCAAAATGGTGGGCTAAGGAAAATTATATAAATAAATTAATATTTTATTAATTTAGTCTCCTTTGGCGTTCTAGCATTTTCCTATAAATAGAGGGCTAAGTTATAATTGAAAATCACACCAGAAACAAGTTTTCTCTCTATTTCTCTCTCTATATATTGAGCGTATTCTTGTGAGGATTTTGGATACTTTGAGTATTGTTATACGGTGCAAGTTCCCTTCAGCACTATACTCAGTATTCCAGCTAGAAGTATTAATCTTTCGAGGTAAGGGATGTTGTTTCTTCTTAAATGATATTATCTTCTTCAATATCATTATACCGAAATATTGTTCTGAACTTTTTATCAATTTAGAACTTTTTCATGTCGGAGTTACTATTCATGAGTTACTATTCACGAGTTACTATTAATTAGTTACTATTCACGAGTACTATTCACGAAGCGTGATGATGTTTTTGTGAAATTTCTATCTTTTGGTGTCGGAGTTACTATTCACGTGTACGGTACTATTCACGTATACGGCACTATTCACGAATACGACACTATTCATCAAAAAAATGAAATTTCTTCTTTTTATCCAAAATATCTATTTTGGCTACTATCTTTGATTGTATCCATGTTTTGATCGTTATTTTTGAGTTCTGCTTCAAAATCAGTTGTTATGAAGTATTATTGATCTTGGACAAACTGTTGTACGAATCCCTAATATTTGTCCTTCTATCTCACTGGATTCGTTCTTAAAAATGTTTTTTCATCATCCTCAGTCCTTAATGGTGATACTTGATGAATATCTTTGGCCTGTAGTGCAAAGATGAATGATTAAACTGATGAATCTCTTTGGCCCGTAGTGCAAAGATGAACAGGTGTTGAGATGAACATGACCAACTGGTGATACAAATGAATATCTTTGGCCTGTAGTGCAAAGATGATTAAAGATGTATATTGATTGTTGTTACAGGGATGAAATATTGATGATGGACTTTTAAATCTTAGAAGACAGTAGAATTCATTCTCTACATGACTCTTCTAATGGATTGTTGTTTCCGCTGCATTTATTGATCTAAAACTTGTTGTCTATTATATTTTATCAGATTTTTCCCTGTTAAAGACTAACGATAATTTGTTGTATATTATCTTAGTCATAATATTCCTTACTGGGCTAGTTGAGCTCAGCCTTTTCCTTTTTGTTCCATTTTTCTTCTCAGGAGGTGAGGACATAGCAGGATCGAGTCGGGGTATGGAGTGATGGTTCTAGGAAGATGTTTTAGCAGTCCTCACTATTTCTATAAAACAGTGTTTGAATAATTGTAATGAGGACTTATTTGCGTGTGGATATTGTCTAGAAAACAATATTTGTATTTAAACTCACAGTAGGTATTGTCGTATTTCACACGACATTTGTATTATTAAAATTGTAGTTTGCTTTATGTACCATGTATTTGGCGACTCAGAATGGGTGTTGTATACCTGTTTTGCGGGCGTCACATATGGTAGATGATAAAACTTTTCAACCATAGTTGCAGCGGAACGAGCAATCCATTAGAAGAGTCAAATAGACCATAAAGTCTATTATCTTCTCCATGTTAAAAGTCCACCAACATTGTCTTATCCCTGTAACATCAATCAACAATTCATGTCCACAATCATGTGAATAATTGATAATCATAATTGTGGTTCTAAATTCCTCTTCGCATCTAGGACGAAGATAATTTTCATCACATGTCTTTACCTGAAACATCAAAGATCATGGTTATACCAAATCATAATTCATCTTCATAATCATACTAATAAATTCATCTTTTCACTAAGGGTGTAACGCACCAAAATAGGTATACATCACCCATCTTGAGTCGCCAAATACATGGTACAAAATTCAAATACAACTTAATAATACAACTGTCGTGTAGAATACGACAAGACATAACTGAGAGTTTTAATAAGAATATTGTCATCTAGACAATATCAACACTCAATGGAGTCCTCATTACATTTATTATCACACTATTTAACAGAATAGTGAGGACTACTAATGAAACAACCCGGGTCAAATCCCGAGTCCGGAACAAATCTTGGGTCAAATCCCAAGTCCGAATTGAATCAAATCCATCAAAATAAGGCCTCAAACTACTGGCCCAATAGTATCTTCTTGGGTCATCTTTGCCCACCACAGGCTCCCAAAAGGTCATGACTGGAAGGTACTATTGGTAGTAACTTATTTCCTTATATGCAGACATATTTTTTCCCTATCTTTCGATGTGGGACTGGGGTGTTACAAATTCCCCCACTTAAATTTTTGGCGTCCCCGTCAGAACCGATCACACACACGACACAAAGATAATTCACACACACAGCACAAAGATCTTTGCCTCTCTAGCCATTCTGGGATAATACCGGCTGGCTTCGTGTCCCCACCTCCGGACCTCCTGTTAGGTTTGTAATATTCATGAACGCAATCAAATTGCACAAAATTAGCGGAAACGTGTAAAATCAGAGTTTAAAAAATTTACAAACCATATACCCGGATCACCCTTTATGCACAATTATTAATTTAACGAAAAGATAAAAGAATAAGAACCATACCCTTGAAGATCCGAGCTTCCTCAGGTACAAGTTCACCTCCAATCCTTTTCGCGTTCAACTTGAATCCACCGGGTTTGGTTCCTTCCTTTGATCAACGTTAGCCACCCAAGTGTTTGGCCTCTAGAGGTGATCCACCAAGGAAGAAGAAGAATTCAAGAAGATGGGTATTTGGCTCAAACCCTAGTTTTCTATCTCTATAGAAAAAGGCGTACTCTCCCAACTATTGGAATTACGTATTCTAATAATATGTCAACCTCTCTCTCACCCATAATAAGACTCCTCTTATTTATAGATGTGGGCAACCCATCCTTAACAATTAAGGAATTGGGTTTTATTTTAATTAATTAAACTCTTTTAATTAATTAGGCTCCTAATCTTATTAGGAATAATTAATTAACCTTTTAATTAATTAAGCTCCCTAATCTTATTAGGGATAATTAATTAAACTCTTTTAATTAATTTGCCTCCTAATCCTATTAGGATATTTAAGAGTACTTTTATTAATTAATTCCCAAACTCCTTTAGGAATTAAATAATAATAATCGTAATAATAATAATAAGACTCCTCTTATTCATTTATATTTAATATTTCCAAAATATTAAATAATAAATATTAAGCTATTTAATTTATTCTATCACCATAGATTAAATTAAATATACTTAACTTATTATTACGATTATGCCATTAACTTCTTAAATAATTATTCTTCCTTTTATGGTGTGACCCTTTAGGTTCTCCATATTAAACCGGTTGTGAATAAATCAATTAGAACAATTCTAATCTTATTTAAATAAATAAATTAAACTAATAATTTATTTAAATAAATAATATTTATTCTACAATAGGGATAAGCCTCCCTAGCGATCAACGACTTTCCAGATAATATAGATTTCAACATTAATCATAAAAGAACCTTTGAGTAAATAGTTACCGTACAATTCAATCCTTCTACCATACAATGTCCCAATTAAATATAAGACATGGAATTTCTGTCACGTCTTATTTTATTTAATTATATGTATTTCGACTCTTAAATGCACAACTCCAAATAATGCAAATTAGAAACTCCTTTCTAATTTTATTCTGCCTTGGCCAAGGACTACTGAGTTGTCATTTATCGAATCAAATAGGACATTTCTCTTCTTTTACTAGAAGTGGTAGATTCTTTATTGATCATACATTATCTCCATGTACAACTTATTATACCCAAGCATACCCTTTGATATACCCTAAGGGTCTTAAGGAATAAGTCAAAGTATAACTCATCATACACAAGATACTGTGATGATCTCAAGTCCAAGGATCACTTATACTACTATCACTACAGGAATTCCTATTGACATGCAAGTAAAACTCCATTAGGTATTCCTTAGCGAGTCACGTTCAGTGAACTTATTCTCTAATAAGCACTTACATACTTGCTTTAGTGTCTCCACACAAATGATCATGAGATCAATCATCCTCATCCAATGAGCAAGCAACGTATGTACCAATCTATCCGGATTCACTAATCCCCAATTTAGTAATCCAACGATTGGGAACTATTTTAGTTTTAAGCTTTCTAAGAATTTAGATCTCATTATAATGATCATCATCATTATTCTAAAAGCATTGCTTAAAACTATGGGTTTATCACATATTATAAAACAGCATCATGTAGATAATTAAAAAGCCTTTAATAAATTAATACATTTTATTAATAAATGAATAAGATTGTTACAAAGTATATGCTTTATCATCAAACATGATTGGCTTGTGTGCATACTACTTTCAATCTCCCACTTGCACTAAAGCCAATCGACATGGTATCTCATACCCTTCTTCTCTAAGTGACGATTATCCTGCTGTTGGATAAGCTTTAGTTAATAGATATGTAATGTTGTTCTTGAGAGTCCACTATCTCTATAGTGATTTCCCATCTTTCAATGATTCTTATAATCAAATGAAAGTGCCACAACACATGTTTGGATCCAAGATGAGACTTAGGAACAATTCCTAGTTCTGTAATGAACTTTTAATCCAATCAATCAACTTGCAGCTTCATTTACAACTATATACTTTGTCTTTATCACTAAACCAGCAACTCTTTGCTGTTTGGAACCTTTCCAATTCACTGCACCACTGTTCAAGGTAACCCTTTACCTTAAAGTGAATTTTCAGTCGACTTGGTCTGTCTGAAAAACTTGAGTCTGTTAAGCCCTCTAGTTTTTAATTTAGACCCACCATAAATTTTAATCACATCCTTAGTACCGGTTAAGTACTTTAAGATGTTTTTCACTGACTCATAGTGAACTTCTCTTGAATATGACTGATCAACATCAGGTCCCGTATATTTCATTGCATACATGATAGTTACTCATGTGATCTATCTTTTCAGGAGTCTATGGGGACTATTAAGAGAGATACACTCCATGGCTCATCAACATGAGACATCTCTTGGAGTTTGCCATGCTAAACAACTTTAACATCAAATGAATATACGTTCATTGGGTTAAGTCGAGCTCTTCCCAAATCATTCATGGAGGAATGTTTAGACAACTTTATCTTTACTGATTCTAGCATTGGCATGTCATTCCGTATCCATAGTATATCAACATATAATACTAGGAATGTCACGACGCTCCCACTGACCCTTTTGTACGCACTAGGTTCATTCTTGTTTTTGATAAAATCAAACTCTTTTGATTATCATATCAAAATGAATGTTCCATTTTTGAGAAGATTACTTCAATCCATTTCTTAGAGTGTCTACAACTCTTACCTCATCGTATGTAACTGGATCATCATCTTCTATGATACGTACCTCATCATCATCATCCATGATGAATCCATACCTCCTAGGTATCTTCGGTACTATTCCAGATTTACAATTCGGTTGTGGTACAATAGGTCTATCTATAGGTTCCTCTTATTTGACTTATAGTGTTTTGTGGATCTTGAACTCTTCAAGATCTATAATCCTCCCACCAGCCCCTTCAATGATAAACACCTTTATCTTAGAAGGCAGCGTGTTTCGCAACGAACACCTTTTGCTAAGTAGAATTATAGAACATATAACTAAACTTACTTTAGGATGTCCCACAAATATGTACATGTCAAATTTTGTCCCAAACTTATCCTTTGAAACCGTTTCACATAAGTTGGACAACCCCTTATCTTAACATACTTAAGATTAGGAATCCTCCCTGTCCATAACTTTTATGGAGTCTTAGGGCCGGATTTTGAGGTTACCTTTTCGTAGATATACAGCCATTTCTAGGACATGATCCTAGAAGGATACTGGAATGTCGGTAAAATCATTATGGACCGCACCATGTCCAACAAGGTACGATTTTTCCTTTTAGATACATCAATCAATTATTGTGTATCAGGAGGCGTCCATTATGAGAAAACCATTTGAGATGATTTAAAACCTCATTGCACAAGTATTGCTTCCTTGATCCGATCAAAGAATCCCAATACTTTGCCATGTTGTTTCACTTCTGAATTCTTTGAACCTTTCAAATAATTCACACTTGTATTTCATCAAATACACACATTCAACTCTTTGAATGATCATCTCCTTTTCTTATACTAGTTTGTTCATTTTGCAAAATTATTTTCACGTAAGTCAAGTATATAAAATCCATTAAGTAATATTCCAGTTCTATACGAAACATTATTATTATTATAAATAGAACAATAATTGTTCTTAAATATAATACCAAAGATTTCATTGTCCAACAATAAAATAGAAATAATGTTTCTAACAAGAACTGGAATACAATAACAACTTATTGACTTAATAGATTTTCCCGTAGGCATTGCTAAACTATAAGTTCCTATGGCTAATGCAGCAACCTTTGCTTCATTTCCCACACATAGGTTTACTTATATTTGTTTAGCCTTCTACTTCTACTTGGTCCCTTCATAAATCTATATTTATGATAACCAAAGTCGGTATCCAATACCTAAGTAGAACCTTGACTTAAAGAAAAAATTATTTTAAATCATGAACAAAATTGTATTTGTAACCGAAACTTCACTAAGCTTCTTTGGTTAGCCTCTGCAAGATGCTTTTCGCAATTTCTTTCCAGTGCCAAGGCTTATTACAGTGGAAGCAAACTCCTTTGCTATCCATATCAGTTTTGTTCTTATTATCCTTTGTTTACGCCTTTCTGTTTACCTTCTATGAATCGTTCTTCTTTTCAGAAGATCCTTTGGCTCTTACCAGTAAGACATGATTTTTCTTGGTTGGAAAGTGACTCTCAATATTTTTCAACATGTTAAGCAAATCAGCGAGGCTGATCTTTAGCTTGTTCATATAAAAAAATTTCACAAAATTTTGTGAAAGGAGTCCGGGAGTGAGTGCAAGATCAAATCTTGGCTCAACTCTCCATCCATGACAAAACCCGTTGTCCTAATTGATCAATCAAATTGATTATGTTAAGGACTTTTATCTGTACCGTAGTGTCATCGGTCATTCTAGATCGGAAGAGCTCCTTAGATATCTGATATCTATTAGTCCTACTTTCCTTACCATCAACTACTTGATGTGCAAGAATATAATAGGAGCATCCATAGTTTCATGCTGACGCTGAAGCTCGTTACTCATGTATGCGAGCATGATGCATTTAGCCAACTATGCATCATCTAGCCACTTTCTAAAAGTAGCAATATCTTCCTCAGAGGCATTGTCTGCAACCATTGCAGGGATAGGCGTATTAAAGACATAAGATAGCTTTTCAGCCATGAGAACTATTCTCAATTTCCTTAACCAATCCGTTTAATTCGGTCCGGTTAATTTAGCATCTAATATGCTACGCAGTGATAGTAATTTAGACATTGTAAAATTCTGTAAATGAATTTGTAATTAACAACATTTTAACATACATTCTTTTATTAATTACCAAAATAATTTAGGTCTTGTTTTAAATTGGTATCTCCCACTATTTTCTTCAAATTATATTACCCTCACTTATATAGTTCGGCAAAATCCAATTAAAGATATGCTAGTGAGAATAAGGATCTCATTTCAAATGTATATAGCCTTGTGTGTGCAGAACAAACTATATATAAATAAATAGGTAGACAACTCTTGTCAATTACATCAACTATGTAACTCCTTGTATTTTGCCTCTTAAATCGTAATGGTCAAGTGTGTGCACATCCGAACTAAAATGATTTAAGTTAAGTCAGACCCAGCATTTCCATATAAGTGAAGAGAAAACTACAGCCCTTGTGTGTGCACAACAAAACAGTAATGTTCAATTCCTTATAAACATCATATGTAATAAAAACAACATCTTAAATATTTAATACTCGTCTTGTGTGTGCACAACAAACTCATATTAAATATTCAATACTCTATTGTTTCTATCATGCTAGAAGGCGACGTTCGATATTCCAAATATCTTTGAACGTTACAACTTAATATAAAATATTTGAGGGGTTTATTATTAATTTGTCTCATCTTGTTTAGCGCGCATGCACATATATATATAAAATACGCGTCATATTAATTAACATGCGAAGCATGTTTGCATAATATAATATATATATATATATAATATATATAATATAAGCATGCACATATAGAATACTATATTCTGTCCGGATTGATTATGGACTTTTATTCTAGTTTGGTTCACTAGAGCCACCAAGTGAACCAAAAGGTCAAACCCTAGAGGTGCAAGAATTAATATTTAAATATAACTATTACATTTAAACTCGGGCTCCATTACAAACGGGTCTTCACGTGCTCCTTGCTCCTTGATCTCTAATTCTTCAAAATAATTCTAACTATTCCTATTACAAAACTATTTAAAATAAATAGAAACCTTGATCAGCAGTCAAGGGGAAGTACATAGGAGGGAGATAGAATTTACATTAAGAAAAATTAGAGAAGACGAGGTACACAGACCCCATTTTAATAAAACTCATACATTCATGCATCCAACTAAAATAAAATCCAATCACATTGGTCAATAATCCATAATCAATCCCATTTATTATCATACACATCACCATATGTATCAATAAATAACATTCATCCCATGAATAATAAACATTTAATATATATATTGATATCATTTAATGGGCAAAATTTAGTTAGTATAAAATCTAATTTTTTTTTTGAATCAAAATAAACTCCTTTATTTTAATCCAAATTATGGAATCCAATTCCATGTAAAAAAAAACTTTATTAAAGGAAATACAGATTTTCTTTCCTATTCATAAATAAACTCTTTTATTTAGAATAATATGAAATCTTATTTCATATCTAAATAAACTCCTTTATTTAGGAAAATTAGGATTCTCTTTCCTATTCACAAATAAACTCCTTTATTTTGAATAATATGAAATCTTATTCCATATCTAAATAAACTCCTTTATTTAAGAAAATTAGGATTCTCTTTCCTATTCACAAATAAACTCCTTTATTTTGAATAATATGAAATCCTATTCCATATCTAAATAAACTCCTTTATTTAAGGAAATTAGGATTCTCTTTCCTATTCACAAATAAACTCTTTTATTTTGAATAATATGAAATCTTATTTCATATCTAAATAAACTCCTTTATTTAAGGAAACATGGAATCCAATTTCAACTCTAATTAGTTATCATGGAATCCAATTCCAACTCTAATTAGTTAGCATGAAATTTAATTTTACAATTAAAATAAACTCTTTTTATTTTAAAATTAAAATAAACTCTTTTTATTTTAAAATTAAAATAAACTTTTTATTTTAAAATTAAAATAAACTTTTTATTTTAAAATTAAAATAAACTATTTATTTTAATAATAAAATAATTAAAATTAATATATATATATATATATATATATATATTATAATATATTACGGTAATATATTATATATATATATATAATATATAAGAAATCATAACAATTATGAATCAGAATCCTTGAATCACTTTTTGTAAAGTAACATGTTTACTTTAATTTGGATCCCTTTTACGGGATATAAGGTGCAACCTTATTAACTTGATAACTAAAAGGAGTCTCCTGGAAGAATCAAGAAGCACGTGAATCATGAATCAACAACAAGATAGTGGTTTTTGGGGGGAAAAAATGATTCGTGAATAACAGCTATCAAAAAAAAAATCGGCCATTTTTTTTTTAATTTTATACAACAAAATTATGCCCAATTAAATTGTTCTAAACACATATCAATATACATATCAAATTTGAACAATTAATAATTTGCATAAAGGTTTGGCTCTGATGCCACTGTTAGGTTTGTAATATTCATGAACGCAATCAAATTGCACAAAATTAGCGAAAACGTGTAAAATCAGAGTTTAAAAAATTTACAAACCATATACCCGGATCACCCTTTATGCACAATTATTAATTTAACGAAAAGATAAAAGAATAAGAACCATACCCTTGAAGATCCGAGCTTCCTCAGGTACAAGTTCACCTCCAATCCTTTTCGCGTTCAACTTGAATCCACCGGGTTTGGTTCCTTCCTTTGATCAACGTTAGCCACCCAAGTGTTTGGCCTCTAGAGGTGATCCACCAAGGAAGAAGAATTCAAGAAGATAGGTATTTGGCTCAAACCCTAGTTTTCTATCTGTATAGAAAAAGGCGTACTCTCCCAACTATTGGAATTACGTATTCTAATAATACGTCAACCTCTCTCTCACCCATAATAAGACTCCTCTTATTTATAGATGTGGGCAACCCATCCTTAACAATTAAGGAATTGGGTTTTATTTTAATTAATTAAACTCTTTTAATTAATTAGGCTCCTAATCTTATTAGGAATAATTAATTAACCTTTTAATTAATTAAGCTCCCTAATCTTATTAGGGATAATTAATTAAACTCTTTTAATTAATTTGCCTCCTAATCCTATTAGGATATTTGAGAGTACTTTTATTAATTAATTCCCAAACTCCTTTAGGAATTAAATAATAATAATCGTAATAATAATAATAAGACTCCTCTTATTCATTTATATTTAATATTTCCAAAATATTAAATAATAAATATTAAGCTATTTAATTTATTCTATCACCATAGATTAAATTAAATATACTTAACTTATTATTACGATTATGCCATTAACTTCTTAAATAATTATTTTTCCTTTTATGGTGTGACCCTTTAGGTTCTCCATATTAAACCGGTTGTGAATAAATCAATTAGAACAATTCTAATCTTATTTAAATAAATAAATTAAACTAATAATTTATTTAAATAAATAATATTTATTCTACAATAGGGATAAGCCTCCCTAGCGATCAACGACTTTCCAGGTAATATAGATTTCAACATTAATCATAAAAGAACCTTTGAGTAAATAGTTACCGTACAATTCAATCCTTCTACCATACAATGTCCCAATTAAATATAAGACATGGAATTTCTGTCACGTCTTATTTTATTTAATTATATGTATTTCGACTCTTAAATGCACAACTCCAAATAATGCAAATTAGAAACTCCTTTCTAATTTCATTCTGCCTTGGCCAAGGACTACTGAGTTGTCATTTATCGAATCACATAGGACATTTCTCTTCTTTTACTAGAAGTGGTAGATTCTTTATTGATCATACATTATCTCCATGTACAACTTATTATACCCAAGCATACCCTTTGATATACCCTAAGGGTCTTAAGGAATAAGTCAAAGTATAACTCATCATACACAAGATACTATGATGATCTCAAGTCCAAGGATCACTTGTACTACTATCACTACAGGAATTCCTATTGACATGCAAGTAAAACTCCATTAGGTATTCCTTAGCAAGTCACGTTCAGTGAACTTATTCTCTAATAAGCACTTACATACTTGCTTTAGTGTCTCCACACAAATGATCATGAGATCAATCATCCTCATCCAATGAGCAAGCAACGTATGTACCAATCTATCCGGATTCACTAATCCCCAATTTAGTAATCCAACGATTGGGAACTATTTTAGTTTTAAGCTTTCTAAGAATTTAGATCTCATTATAATGATCATCATCATTATTCTAAAAGCATTGCTTAAAACTATGGGTTTATCACATATTATAAAACAGCATCATGTAGATAATTAAAAAGCCTTTAATAAATTAATACATTTTATTAATAAATGAATAAGATTGTTACAAAGTATATGCTTTATCATCAAACATGATTGGCTTGTGTGCATACTACTTTCACCTCCATCTCTCCATTGTGGGATAATACCACCAGCCTTCGTGTCCCCACCTCCTGCAACCCGATCGAATGACCCGACCCGACCTTTTGAAAGTCGGCTCTAATACCATATGAAACAACTCGGGTCAAATCCCGAGTCCAGAACAAATCTCGGGACAAATCCCAAGTCCAAATCGAATATAATCCATCAAAATTAGGCCTCAAACTACTGTCCCAATAGTATCTTCTTGGGTCATCTTAGCCCACCACAGGCTCCCAAAAGGTCATGACTTGAAGGTACTATTGGTAGTAACTTATTTCCTTATATGCGATAAATTTTTCCCCTATCTTTCGATGTGGGACTGGGGTGTTACAAACTCCCCCACCTAAATTTTTGGCGTGCCCGTTAGAACCGATCACACACACGGCACAAAGATCATTAACACTTTGTAACACCCCAGTCCCACATCGAAAGATAGGGAAAAAAATGTGTCTGCATATAAGGAAATAAGTTACTACCAATAGTACCTTTAAGTCATGACCTTTTGGGAGCCTGTGGTGGGCTAAGATGACCCAAGAAGATACTATTGGGCCAGTAGTTTGAGGCCTTATTTTGATGGATTTGATTCAATTTGGACTTGGGATTTGACCCAAGATTTGTTTCGAACTCGGGATTTGACCTAGGTTATTTCATATGGTATCAAAGCCGACTCTCGAAAGCTCGGGTCGGGTCATCCGATCGGGTTGTCGGAGGTGGGGACACGAAGGCTGGTGGTATTATTCCACAATGGAGAGATGGGGGTCCGGGGGTGGGGACACGAAGCCAACCGGTAGGGAACGATAGAAATTTAAGTGGGGCAGTTTGTAACACCCCAGTCCCACATCGAAAGATAGGGGAAAAATTTGTCGCATATAAGGAAATAAGTTACTACCAATAGTACCTTCAAGTCATGACCTTTTGGGAGCCTGTGGTGGGCTAAGATAACCCAAGAAGATACTATTAGGCCAGTGGTTTGAGGCCTTATTTTGATGGATTTGATTCAATTCAGACTTGGGATTTGACCCGAGATTTGTTTCGAACTCGGGATTTGACTCTGGTTGTTTCAACTAATGCTATCATCTGGACCGTCACTCCGTTCCCCGACTAGTCCCAGCTACGTTCTCATTTCCTGAAGAGAACAGTGAATGAAAGGGTGAGCTCAACTAGCCCAGTAAGAAATATTATGACTAAGATAATGCAGAATAATTTATCGTTAGCCTTCAACAGTGTTAAACTAATAAAATATAACAAACATCAAGTTTAACTGCAGTGGAACAAGCAATCCATTAGAAGAGTCAAGTAGAGAATAAAATCTACTATCTTCTATGATTTAAAAGGTTTTTCATTAATTTTATCGCTGAGACTCAGCTTAATAATAATCCATATCATCCCTGCACTACGGCCAAGGATATTCATTAGTATCACGACCACAAATTTTCCATGCACTACGGGCCAAGGATATTCGTGTATTCATCAATGGTCATAGTCATGCCAACAACTGTCCATCAATGCACTACGGCCAATGAGGATTTTTACCACATCATTTGGAACATTACAGTCATGATTATACCAAATAATCTCCGGTCATAATCATACCAAGTCCATCTATGCACTACAGGCCACAGATGACTTTCAACATATTATAAACATGAGGATGATGACAATTCAATAAAATAAGTTCAAGAATAAATTTTAAAGATTTATAAGTGAATTTATCCTGAACTCAATAACATCCAAATTGTTAACATGATACTGCTTTGTGGAGTAAAATTTAAGAATGCTCAGAAGAATATTTCCGTGAAAAGATACTGGATGAAGCGCAAATATCAAGGATATTCCACTAATTTCATGGAGTATAGAAGTCAAAACTTTAACCAACTGAGTATAATAAAGAATGGAATAACAAAAGAAATCGCCAGGCATGCAATAGACCGCACAGACAGGTTATTCCAACAGAATAATAAATAACGGAACCATGTCATGCGTAAACGCACAGACATAATATTCCAACAGAATAATAAATAATGGAATCAGGTCATGCGTAAACGCACAGACAGGATATTCCAACAGAATAATAAACAACAGAATCAGGTCATGCGTAAACGCACAGACAGGATGTTCCAACAGAATAATAAAGAATCGAATAACAGAATAATTTCACCATGTATACAGTACTTTGCATAGATAGGTTATTCCAACATAATAACAAAGAATGGAATAACAGAAGAATTTCACCAAGTATAGGGTATCCCGCGTATACAGGTTATTCCAACAGAATAATAAAGAATGGAATAACAGAAGTTCTCTTCACGAATAAGAAAGAAAGAATACCCCTTACGAGTACAATAAATAATATCCCTTACCGTAAAAGAAGAGTATTCCTACTGGTAGGGCGAGGATATTCTTGAAGAAAACTTGCACTAATTTATATGCTCTAAGCTTTCTTAAACTCTAAAGAAATACGCTCAAGATTATAGAAGGAGAATTCTCTGAACTTCTGCTGTGATTTTCAATTCTAACTAAGCATCCTACTTATAGAAGAATGGAAAGGATTCTATGTTTCACTATGCAATAAAATATAATATATTCTATTTATAATTAAATAAAATAAAACTTTATAAAAAGTATTCTGTTTTATATAAAAAGATTTTACTATGCAAAACACTATGCATGCACTATGCAACACTATGCATAATAAAATATAATATATTCTATTTATAGTCTAATAAAACAAATAACTTTATAAAAGTATTCTGTTTTATATAAAAAGATTTTACTATGCAAAACACTATGCATAATAGAATATAATATATTCTATTTATAGTCTAATAAAATAGATAACTTTATAAAAGTATTATGTTTTATATAAAAAGTGTTTTCTGTTTTATTACATTAATAATACTAATAAAACAAAATTTATCATCATTATTATAATTCACAATATTAATCGACCAAGTCGTTCCCAGGAAAGAAGGGACTTTCCAATAAGGATTTCTTCCTATTGGCGCGCAATTAGGTGACCAAATATCTCCTTGACAGAACTTCTAGACATCGTTAATATTGCAAATAATAATATTAATAACTTTGTCATCTCAATTATTGATTATAAAATATTGACAATAATTGAATCAAATAACGTGAGATACTATGCATCAATTATTGTAACAATAATTGAACAAAACTGAGTGACTTCTCACGTACGCATCAATAATCAATACCTTATGCTACTATGTAATCACGCGTATTACTGTACTTTTAACACCGGGTGTTTCAACAGTTAACGGTAAAACTTCCGCCGTTATTTTTATAAAAATATATTTTTGTCGTTTTCTCATTCCAACAATAATTCCGTTGTGGGGTCCACCAATGATTGTGCCGTCGTACAAATATTCCCTGTTAAAATAAATATTCCCCGACCAATCGAATATAATATAACAACTTGCGTACTTTGTAAAATTTATAAATATTACCCACAACTATAACATTATTTCAAATTCAGTTTATCTTTGCACTACAGGCCAAAGACATGCAACTGTATTTTAAAAGAGTCAAGTAGAGCATGATATCTACTATCTTCTACGAATTAAAAGTTTATTATCAATATTTTATCGCTGAGACTCAACTTAATAAATAAACCACATAATCGAATCATCCTTGCACTACAGGCCAAGGATATTCATGTTTTCATCAACGGTCATGATCATGCCATAAAATAATTCATCTTTGCACCATTGGCCGAAGAGAACCCACGGTCATGATCATACCAAAAACTGTCCATCAATGCACTACGGGCCAATGAGGACTTTTACCACATCATTTGTAATATTACGGTCATGATTATACCGAATAATCACTGGTAATATTCATACCAAATCCATCTATGCACGTAAGTCACAAATGACTTTCATTACAATATAAGCATAAGAATGATGACAATGATATAAGCATTAATCAAACGAAATCAAGGATAAATATTAAATACTTTAAATTTATTTAGAGTTTAAAAATATCCAAATTGTCAACAAAATACTGCTTTGTAAAGTAAAATTCAAGAATAATATTCATGTATCAAAAATAATTTGGACATAAAAGAAATATATTTTTCTGGTGAATAGTACCCCGTGAATAGTACCATGTGAATAGTACTTTGAGAATAGTACCTCGTGAATAGTATCCCGGCATGAAAAATACCCGAAATACCCGAGTGAATAATATTCGAGCGAATAATAATCGGGTGAATAGTAACTCGTGAATAGTAGTCCAACACGAAAAGTGCCTCAAATACCCGAGAGAATAATATTTGAGTGAATAGTAACCGGGTAAATAGTAACCTGTAAATAGTAACTCATGAACAGTAACTCGTGAATAGTACTCATAAAAGGAAAATACAAAAGAAAATAATATTCCATGACGAGTACAAAAGAAATGATATCTCATACGAGTATACTAGAATATACGAAACTGTAAATGGATTTTCACCCGCCATGCGGTAATCCACGTAGACAGATCATTTTCATAATTTAATAAAGAATGAATACGAAGGGTCATTCACCATGCATGCGGTAGTCCGCGTAGACAGATTATTCCAACAGAATAATAAAGAATGAAATAACAAAAGAATTTCACCATGCATACGGTAGTCCGCGTAGACAGATTATTCCAACATAATAATAAAGAATGGAATAACAGAAGAATTTACCCATGCATGTGGTAGTTCGCATAGACAAGTTATTCCAACATAATAATAAAGAATGTAATAACAGAAGAATTTCACCATGAATGCGGTAGTTCGCATAGACATGTTATTCAAACATAATAATAAAGAATGGAATAACAGAAGAATTTCACCATTCATGCGGTAATTCGCATAGACAGGTTATTCCAATAGAATAATAAAGAATGGAATAACAACCCTTACGAGTATTGAAAGAAAATAATTCTCTTCATGAATACGAAAGAAATAATACCCCTTACGAATATTAAACGAAAATAATATTCATACGAATACGAAAAATAATTTCTCTTCAGAATATGAAATAAATAATACCCCTTACGAATATTAAACGAAAATAATATTCATACGAATACGAAAAATAATTTCTCTTCAGAATATGAAATAAATAATACCCCTTACCTCAGAAGAAGATTGAATACTGGAATAGTGAAGTAGTAGACTTCTCTTCTTCTTTCTCTATAGAGCTTCTCTCTCTCTATAACATCTCTCTCTATAATTGCTCTTGTGAGTCTTAGTGAATTGGTGAGAATGAAAGAAGAATGAACTTCTATTTATAGAAAAACATAGTTTCGATAATTGCACGTTTTGGGGCTCAAAATATTACAGTATAATACCTTCATCTTTTCCTACATTTTTTATTTAGTCCTGCAAGTATTATCAAACTTGCACCCCCTCCCCTAATAGTATATCATGTGAATCAATAGTACAATCATGTGACTCAATAGTTCTATACATGTGAAAAAAATAATTACAGTATAGTACATTCATCTATACCTCCATTTTTAATTTAGTCATGCAAGTATTATCATTCTTGCACCACCTCCCCTAATAGTACATGCATGTGACTCAATAGTACACACATGTGAACAAATAGTTATAAGCATGTGAATTAATAGTAATTAATTTCTCATTTATCTGATTAATTACCCGATTAGTCAATATAACCTCCAGACATCAATTATTATTGAAATAAATGTCGATTTCCACCAACACTAATAATCCCAACATAATGAAACTATCAATTTCATCTTTAATCAACACAAACTTATTCATCATTAATATTATAACTCACAAAATTTAACAACCAGATCATTCCCAGGAAAGAGGGGGCTTTCCGATAAGGATTTCTCCCTATTGGCGCGCAATTAGGTGACCAAACCTCTCCTCGAAAGAACTTTCTAGACATCATTAATATTGCAAATAATAATATAAATAACTTTGTCGTCTCAATTATTGATTTAATAATAATAAATACTATGCAGATGATACTGTGATAATAATTGAATCAAAAATATGAGAGATATTATGCAGCAATTACTGTAACAATAATTGAGTATAACTGAGTGACTTCTCACATAAGCATCAATAATCATTACCGTGTGCTATTATGCAACCATGCGTATTACTGTACTTTTACTACCGGGTAGTTCAACAGTTTACAGGTAAAACTTTCGCCATTATTTTATAAAAAGATATTTCTGTTGTTTTCTAACTACGACAATAATTCTATTGTGGGGTCCACCAATGATTGTGTTGTCGTGCGAATATTCTCTGTTAAAACAAATATTCCTCGACACAACGAATATTTTATATCAACTTGTTTACTTTGTAAAATTTTCACATGTCACCCTTAACTTTAACCCTTTCTCAATTTAACCGTTTACTAAATATAATAATAATTATAAAAATTGAATACTTTCATTTCGTAAAATTAGGGGTCTTACAATATCTTATATATGAAATCCTATTTATATAGGCCACGATAGTTACCGTTAATATTAAGAATTACATCTGTTTTTATTAGTCCACAAAATATGGTTTGTTTAAAAACATTCTCCAACGGTAAAGATATGAATCAGTCCACAACATTAATATTTATCCAATTTAGCAAAACAAATTCTTGTTAGTTATTCAATTTGGATAAATCAAAATATCTCTTAAAAAGATAACCCACTAATCAACTTAGACTTTATCTCTCCATACATCAAGTAGCGTGTAATAGTGGTGTGTAACATCACTTATCTTTTCCAAGAATCAAGGTCTTTAAAGTTCCAAGATATTCATGATTACTCCTTGAAAATCGCATATGCAACAAATCATAAGGATGTATATATATATATATATATATATATATATATATATATATATATATATATATATATATATATATATATATATATATATATATATCTTCCATCCTTTAGGCTTTCTAGGCAAACTTAAATACATAGAAATCCACATGTTGCTAAAAATAAATGTCCCAAAACCTTTTAAATGTATGTACACGTAACACATGTCATGTAGCTTCTACCTTTAGACTTTCTAGGCATGCATAATTACATAGATATCCACGTGTAGAAAAATATGACCCAAGGATGTCAAGTAAACATTTATAATAACAAGCATACGTAAACCTTTTGAAAAACCTTTTTCATTTAGATTTTAAATCATTTTTCATTTAAGACATATAACAATATGCAAATGATATGTCCTAGAGCCTTTAAATGAAAAATCAATTATTATGCAATTGACCTTACACTTTTGTTTTCAAAAAAAATTCTTCACCCACTTGAATATCCAATTAATGATCCTTATCATCAGATACCTGAAATGCCATAAAACAATTTAGCATACTAACAATTCATCATCAAAACTTAAGGATAAAATATGACTAGGTCAACACAATTCTGTATTTGTAAGCTTCTAGTCTTAAAATTTTGTTTTTGTTCTCTATTTTTCTTTAGAAGTAGGACCATACAAATTTCTATTTCAAAAAAAGCGAGTAAAATTCTCTATAAAGGTAAAAATATCATATCCAAGGTTCAATCCTTGGCAGTGGCCAAGAATAATATGTGTGGTAGTAATGTGCGTGTGTCAAATTAGTGCAAAATATATATATTATAACGTTGTTTAATAAATTTTGGGGACAAGCAGAACTATCAAAACATTAGCAAGGCCCATTGAACAATTCCTGTTAACAACAAAAAAATTTCACTTCTTTAAAAAAATAAATTAATTTTAACAAATGTGTTTCATAATTTTTCTATTCACTAGTAAAAACAAGTAAAATTAAAACATATACAAAAAATATTTATCAGAAACAATTACTGCACGTAGCAAGAAATACTAGGTCAATTTTAGGGATAATACACTTTTTGGTCACCGTACATTTTCATTGTGGTTACCGAAACTTTTTTTGTTACAATCGAATAACTGTACCCTCAAAAATTACAAAATAGTCATTATTTTTAAAATCCCCCGAGTGTCAAGCTCAAGACCTCCTCATACCAAAAACCTTATATTCCAACAAAAGTAACTGGACCAACTACCTATCATGCTAGAATTTATGTAACACTAATATTTAAACTGTGACGCCCCCAAAATTAGGTATACATCACCCATCTTGAGTCGTCAGATACATGGTACAGAATTCAAATACAACTTACTAATACCACTGTCGTGTATAATACGACAAAATACAATTGTGAGTTTGAATACAATAAATATCCACTAGAGATCATACAAACTCAAAAGGAGTCCTCAATACAATTATTGTCACACTATTTAACAGAATAGTGAGGACTACTAATACTATTCTCTGGTCCATCACTCCGCTCCCCGACTCGTCCCAGCTATATTCTCATTTCCTGAAGAGAACAGTGAAAGAAAGGGTGAGCTCAACTAGCCCAGTAAGAAATATTATGACTAAGATAATGCAGAATAAATTATCATTAGCCTTCAACAGTGTTAAACTGATAAAATACAATAACCATCAAGTTTAACTGCAGCGGAACCAGCAATCCATTAAAAGAGTCAAGTAGAAAATAAAAACTACTATCTTTTATGATTTAAAAGGTTTTTCATCATCGTTATAGCTGAGACTCAGCTTAATAAATATTCCACATCATCGAATCACCCCCGCACTACGGCCAAGGATATTCTTTAGTATCACGACCACAATTATTCATGCACTACGGCCAAGAATATTTGTGTATTCATTAGTGGTCATGATCATGCCAACAACTGTCCATCAATGCACTACGGGCCAATGAGGATTTTTAATTTTTACATCACTTGTAATATTACGGTCATGATTACACCGAATAATCCCTGGTCATAATCATACCAAGTCCATCTATGCACTACAAGCCACAGATGACTTTCAACAAAATATAAACATGAGGATGATGACAATGATATAATAATTCAATAAAACAAGTTCAAGAATTATTTTATCCAGAAATTATTAACGTCCAAATTGTCAACACGATACTGTTTTGTGGTGTAAAATTCAAAAATGATCAGAAGAATATTTTCATGAAAGGATACTGGATGAAGCGCAAATATCAAGGATATTCTACTAATTTCATGGAGTATAGAAGTTAAAGTTTTAACCAACTGAGTATAATAAAGAATGAAATAACAAAAGAAATCACCATGCATGCGATAGACCGCACAGACAGGTTATTCCAGCAGAATAATAATAACGGAACCAGGTCAGGTGAAACTCACACCGACAGGATGTTCCAACAGAATAATAAATAACGGAACCAAGTCCGGTGTAAAACACACGGACAGGATATTCCAACAGAATAATAAAGACGGAACCAGGTCCGGTGTAAAACACACAGACATGATATTCCAACAGAATAATAGAAGAATGTCACCAAGTATAGGGTAAACCGCGTATACAGGTTATTCCGACAGAATAATAGGAAATGGAATAACATAAGGATTTCACCAAGTATAGGGTACACCGCGTATACAGGTCATGTATAGGGTATACCACTTTTACAGGTTATTCCACAGAATAACAAAGAATGGAACAACATAAGTTCTCTTCAAGAAGAAAGAATAACACCCCTTACCGTATTAGGAGATTGAATACTGCAGCAGTGTAGTAACCGAATACTCTTCTTCTTTCTCTATTACTCTCTCTATACTTTCTCTCTCTATAGCTTGAACGAATTCGTGAAAAATAATGAAGCCCTAGGCCTCTATTTATAGAAGATTTATTACTATTTACGAAAGTATTTACTATTTACGAAGGTAATTACTATTTACGAAGGTAATTACTATTTACGAAAATAATTACTATTTACGAAGGTAATTACTATTTACGAAAATAATTACTATTTACGAAGGTAATTACTATTTACGAAAATAATTACTATTTATAAAAGTAATTACTATTTATGAAAGAGACTCTTAGATGATGACATATGGCCCCCCATAAATAATTAAACTTACCACAACCGTCTAATAATAGACTCTTTATATACATCAAGGATTGAATAAAAATTACCAGAAATCATTTTATTATTTTTTTAATCAACACATATTTAATCTTTCAACAATTATTAATTATTTATAACTTGTCGTCTCAATTATTGTTTAGATAATATAACATATTATACAGATGATACTGTGACAATAATTGAATCAATAATATAAGAGATATGATGCAGAAATTACTGTAGCAATAATTGAGTATAGCTGAGTGACTACGTAAGCATCAATAATCAATACCGTGTGTTACTATGCAACAACGCGTATTACTGTACTTTTACTACCGAGTAGTTCAACAGTTTTAACGGTAACACCTCCGCCGTTATTTTATAGAAAGATAATTTTGTCGTTTTCTAACTACAACAATACTTCCGTTGTGGGGTCCACCAATGATTGTGCCGTCGTACGAATATTCCCCGACAAAAAGAATATTCCCCGACCAAACGAATATTTTATAACAACTTGCGTACTTTGCAAAATTTATAAATATTACCCACAACTATAACATTATATCAAATTTATTCCATAATATTCAAAAATAATAATTATAAAAATTTCATCTTTATTTATAAAAACTGGGGTCTTACAACCTCCCCTTCTTATGAAATTTCGCCCTCGAAATTAGGGTACGTACCTGGTATGTTAAAGAGGTAAGGATACCTTGACTTCATTTCAGATTCTAACTCCCAAGTCATTTCCTCAACATCGTGGTTTCTCCACAAAACTTTGACTTGAGGTATAACCTTGGAGCGTAGAATATGTTCCTTCTTATCCAAGATTTGAACAGGAATCTCTTCATACGTCAAATCTTCCGCTATTTCGTCCGGTTCTAACTCAATAATGTGGTTCGGGTCTTTCACATATTTACGTAACATGGATATGTGAAAAACGTTATGAACACGAGACATACTTGGCGGTAAAGCGAGTCTATAGGCCACCATTCCTATTCGATCGAGGATTAAAAATGGACCGATAAATCGAGGATTGAGTTTTCCTCTCTTTCCAAATCTTGTAACTCCTTTCCATGGAGTAACACGTAACAACACATGATCTCCTATATTGAATTCCACGTCCTTTCGATGAAGATCAACATAACTCTTTTGTCGACTTTGTGAGGTTTTTATACGTTGTCGGATCGTTTGAATCTTTTCCGTAGTCATACGTACCAACTCCGGTCCCAACAACGTTGCTTCACCCACCTCATCCCAGCATATTGGAGAACGACACTTTCTTCCATACAACGCTTCGAATGGAGCCATGCCAATACTTACTTGATAACTGTTGTTGTAGGAAAACTCCACCAATGGTAAGAACTTGTCCCAACTCCCCTTGAAATCAAGGACACAGAGTCTTAATAGATCTTCAAGAGTTTGAATAGTTCTCTCCGACTGTCCGTCCGTCTGAGGATGATATGCCGAGCTAAATCGTAAGTCTGTGCCCATAGCTTTTTGCAAACTAACCCAAAATCGTGAAGTAAATCTTGGGTCTCGATCAGAAACTATGGATACCGGCATACCATGCAGTCTTACAATCTCGTTTATATACATACGAGCAAGACGTTCAAGTGTATAAGTTTCTCGTATCGGTAAGAAATGAGCAGACTTGGTCAATCTATCAACAATAACCCAAATCGCATCTATGCCTTGAGAAACCTTAGGAAGACCGGTAACGAAATCCATGGTAATGTCTTCCCACTTCCATTCTGGAATTTCAAGTGGTTGCAATGGACCTTTTGGTACTTGATGCTCCGCTTTAACTCGTTGACAAGTTAGACACCTTGAGATAAACAACGCTATCTCTCTCTTCATATTGCTCCACCAAAATGTATGACGAATATCATGATACATTTTGGTACTCCCAGGATGGATTGCAAACGGTGTATTGTGCGCCTCCATCATGATTTTATACTTTAAATCAGGGTCATTAGGAACACAAAGTTTGGAGTTGACTTGAAGTATTCCTTCTTCATCGATTCTTGCTTCCGGCATAGCACCCTCTTGCACTTTCTTCCTCATACGCATCAGCTCCAGGTCTGTAGCTTGAGCAGCTTTAACTTTATCGATTAAAGTCGGTTCTACTCGTATATTCGCCATGGTCACATGCGTCCCTGGAGTCTTTAACTCTATCCCCATCCTTTGCAAGTCACACAAAATGGGCCCTTGCGTTGACAATATCGCACTCGTACTTGCATGTGATCTTCTACTCAATGCGTCAGCTACCACGTTTGCTTTTCCAGGATGGTATTGGATGGTATGATCATAATCTTTCAACAGTTCAAGCCAACGTCGTTGTCGCATGTTGAGTTCCTTTTGAGTGAAGAAATATTTGAGGCTTTTATGATCCGTAAAGATCTCCACTTTCTCCCCATACAAGTAATGCCTCCAAATTTTAAGTGCAAAGACAACAACTGCCAACTCTAGATCATGAGTAGGATAATTCTTCTCATATTCTTTGAGTTGTCGCGAGGCATAGGCTATGACTTTTCCATGTTGCATGAGAACACATCCCAGCCCTTTGCCCGAAGCATCACTGTAGATGACAAAACCCTCCGAGCCAGATGGTATTGTCAGAACAGGTGCTGAAATGAGTCTCCTCTTGAGTTCTTGAAAACTCTTCTCACATTCTTTGCTCCAATCGAACTTTGTATCTTTCCGAGTCAGCTGAGTCAATGGAGTAGCGATTCGAGAAAATCCTTCCACGAATCTCCGATAATAACCAGCTAAACCGAGAAAGCTACGTACTTCGGTCACTGATTTAGGTTGCTCCCAACTTTGAATAGCTTCAATCTTTGCTGGGTAAACAGATATTCCATGACTTGATACCACGTGCCCAAGGAATGCTACTTCCTCAAGCCATAACTTGCATTTTTTCAACTTGGCATAAAGCTTATATTCACGAAGCTTTTGGAGTGTCAGCCTCAAGTGTTGCTCATGATCTTCACGGCTTTTGGAATAAATAAGGATGTCATCAATAAAGACGACCACAAAGTGATCCAAATATTCTTTGAATACTCGGTTCATCATATCCATGAAGGCAGCAGGAGCATTAGTCAATCCAAAGGACATGACTAGGAATTCATAATGCCCGTACCGAGTTCTGAAAGCCGTCTTTGGAATGTCATCGGTTCTAATCTTCAATTGGTGATACCCGGAACGAAGATCGATCTTTGAAAAGAATTTGGCTCCTTGCAACTGGTCAAACAAGTCATCAATACGTGGCAATGGATACCTATTTTTGATGGTGACATGATTTAACTCCCGATAATCAATACAAAGTCGCATACTCCCATCTTTCTTCTTCACGAATAGAACAGGAGCACCCCAAGGAGAAGTACTAGGATGAATAAAGCCAATGTCTAACAATTCCTGCAGTTGGGTTTTTAACTCCTGAAGTTCAATAGGAGCCATTCGATATGGGGCTTTAGAAATGGGTTTTGTACCGGGTTCAAGATCGATACAAAATTCAATCTCACGCTCTGGGGGTAGGCCAGGAAGTTCTTCGGGGAATACGTCAGGAAATTCATTAACAATAGAAATATCGTTCAAAACTGACGTATTTTTGTTTAAATCTGTGACATGAGCTAAGAAAGCTTGACATCCGTTTTTCAATAAACGAATATCTTTATGGCTTGAGATGACCGTGATTGATTTTAATGGTTTGGTCGCTTGAATTCGCATAATAGGTTGATTAGGAATATGAAAGCTAACAACCTTATGGAAACAATCAATTTTTGCATGATGAGTAGTTAACCAATCAATCCCTAGAATCACGTCAAATGCAAGTATTTTCAATGAAATAAGATCTACAGGTAATGTGAGGGTGCCGATTTGAACCAAACAAGACTTATAAACAGTGGATGTAATGAAAGTTTCTCCCAACGGAGTTTCCACAGATAAGTCAAAGTCTAATTTCTCTGGAGTCAAATTTAATCGATGAGCGCAAGTAGGAGAAATAAAAGAATGGGTAGAACCGGTATCAAATAAAGTATAGACTTCGTTAGAGTTTATGATAAGCTTACCCGTGATGACCTCATTCGGGTTCCTTGCTTTTTTGGAGGTCACAACAAACGCTCTCCCTTGCACTACCGGCTTTGACCTTTCTGGGACGGCCTTTGGTGCCTCCGTCCTAGCTGAATTTGTCTTTGGTAAACGACAAAATCGGGCTAAGTGACCTTCTTTTCCACAATTATAACATGCTTTGGACGGCATCGCGTAATTTGGACTGATGTGTCCCTCCCCTCCGCATTTGAAGCATATGATAGGTGGTCTTTCTCCTTCCTTAACAACGGGTGCTGGTGCTGACGTCTTTCCATCATTGTTGAATCTCCTCTTCTTGAAATGTCCATTCTTATTATTTTGGCCCTGATTACCACCGAAGTGGTTACCATTTCTGGCTTGTTGATTCCCTCCACGCTTGTTGTCACCGCTTCGATGACCACTCTCGCTGGTATTATAATTTTGCCGGCTGCTCTCCTTTAGTTGAGTTGACTCGTTATCGCGCTCCACTAACTGAGCCCTATTTACAACATCTGAATACAAACACAGTTTATGAGAAATAAGATGTTGACGTATCTCCGGCTTCAAACCTCTTAAAAACATTCGCGCCATTCTCTCTTCATTATCCACCAAGTGGGACGCAAACCGTGATAATTCTGCAAATTTTGCCTCGTATTGCGACACGGTCATATTATTTTGTTCCAACTTAATAAACTCCACCTCCTTCATGTGGCGAATACTTTCGGGAAAGTATTTATCATTGAACCGCTCCTGGAACTTCTCCCAAGATATCTTCAGTACAGCAGGTTGAGTACGTTTTACCGATTCCCACCAATAATCTGCCTCTCCGCGCAACATAAAGGCGGCAAAGGGAACCTTTTGCTCCTCAGAGCATCCCAAGACATCAAATATCTTGGTCATCTGCTTTATCCATGTTTCCGCCATAAGTGGTTTTGGCTCTCCCTTAAACTCCGGTGGTCCCAGCTCCTTGAACTGTTTAGCGGTGACCGCCCGAGAGTTTCCCGTGTTTCCATCTATGTTTTGGACAGGACTTGCTCTCGCCTGCTGTTGCATAAATTGCATAAAACCTCTGAACATTTGATCATTCGTCATTTGGTCAGTGTTGTTGTTTGCATGAGGATTTTCGCCTTCCTGATGCACATTATCCTGATTATTGATATGTGGTGAGTCAACGATCACCTGTGCTCCATTGTCATTCTCAACATTCTCAGATGTCATTTTCAGATACTGCCACAAAACAAAAGGTTAATTGATATGTAACATATTATCCCTATATTCTGACCGACCAATAAAATAGCACATAAACTTTAGGTAGGTCATACTAGCGAAGGAATTCCCCGTCTCTCCCCTCCTAGTACTATTCTCACATCTTAGCCAGGGATCATATCCCTAAGCTTTGATACCAACTGTGACGCCCCCAAAATTAGGTATACATCACCCATCTTGAGTCGTCAGATACATGGTACAGAATTCAAATACAACTTACTAATACCACTGTCGTGTATAATACGACAAAATACAACTGTGAGTTTGAATACAATAAATATCCACTAGAGATCATACAAACTCAAAAGGAGTCCTCAATACAATTATTGTCACACTATTTAACAGAATAGTGAGGACTACTAATACTATTCTCTGGTCCATCACTCCGCTCCCCGACTCGTCCCAGCTATATTCTCATTTCCTGAAGAGAACAGTGAAAGAAAGGGTGAGCTCAACTAGCCCAGTAAGAAATATTATGACTAAGATAATGCAGAATAAATTATCATTAGCCTTCAACAGTGTTAAACTGATAAAATACAATAACCATCAAGTTTAACTGCAGCGGAACCAGCAATCCATTAAAAGAGTCAAGTAGAAAATAAAAACTACTATCTTTTATGATTTAAAAGGTTTTTCATCATCGTTATAGCTGAGACTCAGCTTAATAAATATTCCACATCATCGAATCACCCCCGCACTACGGCCAAGGATATTCTTTAGTATCACGACCACAATTATTCATGCACTACGGCCAAGAATATTTGTGTATTCATTAGTGGTCATGATCATGCCAACAACTGTCCATCAATGCACTACGGGCCAATGAGGATTTTTAATTTTTACATCACTTGTAATATTACGGTCATGATTACACCGAATAATCCCTGGTCATAATCATACCAAGTCCATCTATGCACTACAGGCCACAGATGACTTTCAACAAAATATAAACATGAGGATGATGACAATGATATAATAATTCAATAAAACAAGTTCAAGAATTATTTTATCCAGAAATTATTAACGTCCAAATTGTCAACACGATACTGTTTTGTGGTGTAAAATTCAAAAATGATCAGAAGAATATTTTCATGAAAGGATATTGGATGAAGCGCAAATATCAAGGATATTCTACTAATTTCATGGAGTATAGAAGTTAAAGTTTTAACCAACTGAGTATAATAAAGAATGAAATAACAAAAGAAATCACCATGCATGCGATAGACCGCACAGACAGGTTATTCCAGCAGAATAATAATAACGGAACCAGGTCAGGTGAAACTCACACCGACAGGATGTTCCAACAGAATAATAAATAACGGAACCAAGTCCGGTGTAAAACACACGGACAGGATATTCCAACAGAATAATAAAGACGGAACCAGGTCCGGTGTAAAACACACAGACAGGATATTCCAACAGAATAATAGAAGAATGTCACCAAGTATAGGGTAAACCGCGTATACAGGTTATTCCGACAGAATAATAGGAAATGGAATAACATAAGGATTTCACCAAGTATAGGGTACACCGCGTATACAGGTCATGTATAGGGTATGCCACTTTTACAGGTTATTCCACAGAATAACAAAGAATGGAACAACATAAGTTCTCTTCAAGAAGAAAGAATAACACCCCTTACCGTATTAGGAGATTGAATACTGCAGCATTGTAGTAACCGAATACTCTTCTTCTTTCTCTATTACTCTCTCTATACTTTCTCTCTCTATAGCTTGAATGAATTCGTGAAAAATAATGAAGCCCTAGGCCTCTATTTATAGAAGATTTATTACTATTTACGAAAGTATTTACTATTTACGAAGGTAATTACTATTTACGAAGGTAATTACTATTTACGAAAATAATTACTATTTACGAAGGTAATTACTATTTACGAAAATAATTACTATTTACAAAGGTAATTACTATTTACGAAAATAATTACTATTTACAAAAGTAATTACTATTTATGAAAGAGACTTTTAGATGATGACATATGGCCCCCCATAAATAATTAAACTTACCACAACCGTCTAATAATAAACTCTTTATATACATCAAGGATTGAATAAAAATTACCAGAAATCATTTTATTATTTTTTTAATCAACACATATTTAATCTTTCAACAATTATTAATTATTTATAACTTGTCGTCTCAATTATTGTTTAGATAATATAACATATTATACAGATGATACTGTGACAATAATTGAATCAATAATATAAGAGATATGATGCAGAAATTACTGTAGCAATAATTGAGTATAGCTGAGTGACTTCTCACGTAAGCATCAATAATCAATACCGTGTGCTACTATGCAACAACGCGTATTACTGTACTTTTACTACCGAGTAGTTCAACAGTTTTAACGGTAACACCTCCGCCGTTATTTTATAGAAAGATAATTTTGTCGTTTTCTAACTACAACAATACTTCCGTTGTGGGGTCCACCAATGATTGTGCCGTCGTACGAATATTCCCCGACAAAAAGAATATTCCCCGACCAAACGAATATTTTATAACAACTTGCGTACTTTGCAAAATTTATAAATATTACCCACAACTATAACATTATATCAAATTTATTCCATAATATTCAAAAATAATAATTATAAAAATTTCATCTTTATTTATAAAAACTGGGGTCTTACATAAACACCTAGCATTGTTTATATGCATGTGAAGATGAGATAATACAATTTTTGGTCACTGTAGTAGGAATTTTAATAATGATAATAATGGTAATAATTGTAATAATAATAATATTTGTAATAATTATTATTGTAATAATAATAATAAATTTTAAATAATTAAAATAATAATAATAATTAAAATTTTAAATAATAATAATAGTAATTGTAATAATTATTATTATTTTAATAATTAAAATAATAATAATAATAAGTATTTTAATAATAATAACAATAATAATAATTAGAATAATAATAATAATAATTCAAATTTTATATAATAATTATTGTAATAATAAAATAATTATTGTAATAATAAAATAGTTATTGTAATAATAATTAAAATAATACCCAGTCAATTAAATCCATTTATACAGCTTTGCAAATCAAAGATGGAGAGGAATCATACCCACTCAATTAAATCCATTGATGAAGCAGAGGAAGATGAAGACATGAAAGTGGCTAGATTGTTGCAGGAAAATGAAAACTGGAAATCTCTGAGACAGAAGAAGAGGCAGCGGCCAGTTAATTCAGTTAACAAGTTTCATTATTATTTTTTTATTACAATTATTATTATTATTATTTTAAATTTTAATTATTATTATTATTATTTTAATTATTAAAATATTTAAGAAGAGGCAGCGGCCAATTAACTCATTTAACAAGTTTCATTATTATTTTATTATTACAATAACTATTATTATTATTATTATTATTATTTTAAAATTTTAATTTTAATTATTATTATTTTAATTATTTTATTATTACAATAATTATTTTATCATTACAATAATTATTTTTTTATTATTACAATAATAATTATTATTATTATTTAAAATTTAATTTTAATTATTTAGTATTACTATTATTTTAATTATTAAAATATTTATTATTATTACAATAATTATTTTATCATTAAAATAATTATTTTATTATTACAATTATTATTATTATTATTATTTAAAATTTTAATTCTTTTTATTATTTTAAGCATTATTACTATTATTTTAATTATTTAAAATTTATTATTATTATTATTACAATAATAATTATTACAATTATTATTATTATTACAATTCCTAGTACAGTGACCAAAAAGGGTATTAGCTCATCTTCACATGCATAGAAACGATGCTAAGTGATTTAAATATTAATGTTACATAAATTCTAACATTATAGGTAGTTGGTCCAGTGGCTTTTGTTCGAATATAAGGTTTCTGGTTTCAGGAGGTCGACACTCGGGAACAACATTTTTTGTAAGGAAAATTTTTAAGGCAAGCCTTCTGCCCTCCACATCAGCAAAATTAACGGTTCAATATGCACAGTCAGCATTCCGTCCGTTTTTTAGAACGAAAATTAAAAATAATGACTATTTTGTAATTTTTGAGAATACAGTTATTCGATTGTAACAAAAAAAGTTTCGGTAACCACAATGAAAATCGGACCCTAGTACAGTGACAAAAAAATATAATATTATCCTGTCGATTTTAGGTCAATTTCACGTTTAGTCCCCAAGCATTTCATTTTTCGCAACCTTGGTCCCCAAAGTTTTTAATCCTTTAATCTTAGTTAAATTCCAATCGAAAAAAAGCATTTTTAACCCACTGTGGCTGTAGTGTTTTAAGTAATTAGCCACTGTATTTTTAAAATATTCAATTAGCCCACTGTACTTTTAAAAAAAATTCAATCAAGCAATTATGTCCAATTTCTTGGACGGACGTCAAATAATTACACACGTGGCATTGGAAAAAAAAAAGTAAAAAAATCAATATTTTCGGTTGTGGCAACACAAAAAATATAATAAAATAAAATCATTGATTATGTGGCAAAAAATAATAAAAAAATAAAAAAATTAAAATAAATATTTTAATTCATTTTTTAATAACTCAAATCCTACTGTATGTCTTCTTCCTCGCCAAATTGCTTAAAACATCCACACTCATCGCTGGCGCCGACGGCGATGAAGTGCGCAAGTCTCTGAAGCCTCAAAAATCATCGGAGAAGTTCATTCATCTCATTCCGATGCTAATTATTTTCTGCTTCCTTATCCTCTATCTCTCCTCCCACGATCCTTCCCCAAAAGGTACCGAAATCAACAGTCACAAATTAGCATTTCTTTTTTTCACTTTTGTTGAAGAAGAAAAAGAAATCCAGATCTGGGTCTATAAATTTGAGATGGAGATGGAGATGGATTTACGCATTTCTATTTTTCACAATGAATCTCACTATATTCTACCGTATTGTTTCAGATCCAGATGTTATATGTGTCTGCTTATTTTTTTAATGTCTTTGATTGGATGTTTTTGTTTTTTCTCTGGGTTCCGACGTCTTCACCGGTGCTTTGCATTGAAAATCATGTGTGATTTAGCTAAGCTCAAGATCTGATTTTGTTTTGTATTTCGTTTTGACTGGATTCCTGGGTTTTTGCTTGGGAATTCTGCTGTGTTATGTCCTAATTAGTTCGTATTAGGGTTGAGGATAGATGTTCTGTTGTGTTCTACTGTGTTATGTCCCGAATTTCATGGTGCATGCCGTTGCCACCGTTCGAATTGGGGTTGAGGATAAAACATACATATTATGTAACACCCCTAAAATAGGTATACATCACTCATTCTGAGTCGCCAAATACATGATACATAAATCAAATACAAACTTCTTTTATACAATACGACAACAGTGTAGCTTAGAGTTTTTACACAAATATTGTCTCACGGACAGTATTCAAACTCAAATGAAGTGCTCATTAAATTTATTATAACACTATTTTATAAAATAGTGAGGACTACTATAGCCACCATCTCGGACCATCACTCTGTTCCCCGACTAGTCCCGGCTACGTTCTCATTTCCTGAAGAGAACAATAAAAGTAAAAGGGTGAGCTCAACTAGCCCAGTAAGAAATATTATGACTAAGATAATGCAGAATAAATTATCGTTAGCCTTTAACAATGTTAAATTGATAAAAATACAATAAACATCAAGTTTAACTGCAGCGGAATAAGTAATCCATTAGAAGAGTCAAGTAGAGCATGATATCTACTATCTTCTATGATTTAAAAAGTTTTTTATCAACTTTATCACTGAGACTCAGCTTAATAAATAAATCACATCATCGAATTATCCCTGCACTACGGACCAAGGATATTCATGTAATCATCAATGGTCGTGATCGTACCAACAACTGTCCATCAATGCACTACGGGGCAATGAGGACTTTTACTACATCATTTGTAACATTACGGTCATGAATATACCGAATAATCCCTGATCATAATCATACAAATCAATAGTACATCTATGCACGTAAGCCACAAATGACTTTTATCACAATATAAGCATGATGATGATGACAATGATATAAGAATTCAATTAAAAGAAAGTAAAGGATACTTTTTTAAAGATTTATAATTTAATTTATCCAGAATTCAATAATGTCCAAATTATCAAAATGATACTGCTTTGTGGAGTAAAATTCAAGAATAATATTGTATCAAAAATGATTTGGACATCAAAGAAATCAATTTTTATCATGAATAATTTCCCGGGTGAATAGTACCCGAGTGAATAGTACCCCGTGAATAGTACTTTGAGAATAGTACCCGGGAATAGGGCTAAGCAAGTAACCAAATTAGAACCGAAACCGCACCAAAAACCGCATAAACCGCACCAACGGTTTTGGCGTAAGTGACGGGTTTAGGTGGGTTGAAAAACCAAATTTACGGTTTCGATTTAGTTATTAGTCAAAACTACATGCATAAAACCAAAATCGCATCAAATAATCATCATGTTTTCTCAAATTTGCTACAAGTATATATAATTTCTCTACTATAAAATATTCTCCTCATTTTATTTTAGAAGACATATATTGCAAGGTTTAATAAAGAATAAATAGTATCAATTATGTTTGAAAATCAAGAGTGGCTTGATATTTCCGAAATCAAATGTGACAACATAGTATTAATTAACCATATAATTGTTGATGCCTGGATCTCTTTTGCTAAATTAGTTCCATGATTGTGTTCACTACATAATACGTTTGCGTGAATGATTTTGCTAACTATTTTACAGGTTTATTATTTCAATTGGTTTTGGAACCGAAACCGCACAAAATGAAACCAAACCGCACTGCACCAATCATAAATGGTTTCATGTGTGGTTTTGAATTTTTCAAACCGCACCTAAGCGGTTTCGTGTGCGGTTTGAGCTTCAAACCACACCATGTTCACCCCTACCCTGGAATAGTACTTTATTAATAGTCTCCGTGAATAGTACTTTATGAATAGTACCCCGTGAATAGTATTTTGGCATGAAAAGATCAATAATTATCAAGAATGCTCAGAATAATAATTACATAAAAAGATACTGGATGAAGCGCAAATATCAAGGATATTCTACTAATTTCACAGAGTATAGCAATAATACTTCAACAGAATGAGTGTATAATCAGGAATAAGAGACGAAATAATATTACTCACATACTATAGAGTATGGAAGAAAATATTATTCCTATGAATACTGAAAAAAAAATATCTCTTACCTCAGAAGAAGACTGGATACTGGAATGGTGAAGTAGCATACTTTTCTTCTTCTTTCTCTTTATAGCTTCTCTCTCTACAATTGCTCTTGTGAGTCTTAGTGAATTGGTGAGAATGAAAGAAGAATGAGCTTCTATTTATAGGAAAATATAGTTTCGATAATTGCACGTTTTGGGAAAATATACTACTCGTTATTCTTTTCGTAAGGTTGTTAGCTTTCATATTCCTAATCAACCTGTTATACGAATTCAAGCAACCAAACCACTAAAGTCAATCATTGTCATATCAAGCCATAAGTAAAGAGCCCCGAGACTTTCGCTAGTGACTTCCTTGTGTGGAATGCACCGAAGCTGAACTTTTCGTAGGGGACGTTATGAATAACGGTGGCATTCAAGTTGATAGGTATCAATGTGACGTACTTGTAGGGTTTCGATACAAAAACGCAGCGGAAATATAAAATAATCAAAGCAATTTTCGAAACCCAAAAATAGGATCCATGCGAAAAACATTTAATTCAGTGGATAGAAAATATACCGATTAAGAAAGCTAGAAACTAATGCGATCGAATCTCCAACGCAATCCAAACGAACTACGTCACTACAGTATTTACACGAACGCTCCACGAATTGTCCTACGATTTGCAGAAGAAGGAACCGCGGTATTAGCCACCAAGGATGAGGATTTTCGAAACTGTTTTCTCTAGTCTCTCTCTAAGAGCGGCTAGGATTTTGTATTTTGACGTAATCCCTAAAATGACTGATATATCATATATATAGCAGTTAGGAGGAATTAATCAAAACCTAATATTATTACAATCCGAATTTATATATATCTTAATTAAGTCTTACTTTATTAATATACCTATATATATAAATTATCCTATTAATTTAAATTCGTAATTTAAATACTATCAATCATATTGACATATTTAAATCTTTACAATTTAAATTAATTCCCTTTTAATTACGTTCTATGTGTGTGACCCTATAGGTTATTATTCCATTGGCAATAATTTTAAAATCATATTATAAAATTATAAACAGTGAGCGGCATCTAGTAATGCATCACTGCTACCCAAGTAATAATAAGATCGATGATTTGATGCAACCTTTTCGTGACCAATGTTTCAATGTAATTTAATCCTTTTAACCTTAATATCCTAGATTAAACTCGAGTCATGGAATGTGTCATACTCTTCATAATTTAATCTAAGTTTTTCTTGATCAATGAATAGACTATATGAAACAAATCATTATTTGAGCATGTCCATGCATTTCATAATCCTACTCAATCAAGAGGCCTATGGATATCAACCCTAATAAATAAAAGGGTTAAATTCCATCTAGATCACTCATATTTTTCACACGATTCATGATGTACCCAATAATCACCTTTATAGTCCACCCTATTAAAGGTGACCTTTGATGATATCAAAGTACATAAATTCTCATGTAGTAATATAGTGATTTCAGGTCAGAGGATCATTACATCATTGTCACTATGAGAATCGCTAATGACACTTCGCATAATGCTCCATATAGAATTCTCATGGTGGGTCTGTCCAGTACATCGTTCTCTAACACATACCTATGCATTGACTTAATATCTCATATATTTATGACCAATGAGATTTGGTCATTAGTCAATCCACATACTAGCCTCAATGCATCATTGGTGTCCTATCAACAATGATACTCGGCTAGGGACATTTAAGAGCAATGATACTAATTGTAATTATATAATCTCATGTTCAAGTCACATACTTGAAACTATATAATTTGTATCACTATTCTAAGGAATTTTATTATGTTAACATTTATATAATGCAGTAAATAAAATCATAATAAAATCAATCATTTATTCAATCAAATATAATATCAAAATCTTAAGCAATTATATCAAATAATTGACCTTTAGGGCATAAACTCTAACAGTCTCCCACTTGCACTAGAGCCAATCACTCATGTATGTAATACCCATGGAACTAGTGTGACCGTCGTGCTTCCGCTGCGACAAAGCCTTGGTCAGTGGATCTGCAACATTATCATCTGTTGGCACTCTTCCTATATGTACATCTCCTCTATCAATGATTTCTCGGATGAGATGGTACCGCCTAAGTATATGCTTGAATCGTTGGTTAGATCTGGGTTCCTTAGCCTGTGCAATGGCTCCATTATTATCACAGTATAGCTTAACCGGATCAACAATGGTTGGAACAACACCAAGTTCAGTGACGAACTTTTTAATCCATACATCCTCCTTGGATGCACTAGAAGCAGCAATATACTCAGCCTCTGTTGTAGAATTGGCTACTGTCTCTTGCTTCGAACTCTTCTAGCTAATAGCACCACCATTAAGGCAAAACACAAAACCTGACTGAGACTTATAGTCATCATTGTCAGTCTGGAAATTAGCATCTGTATAACCCTTTACTGCGAGTTCATCTTCACCTCCATATACCAAGAATGAATCCTTAGTCCTTTTCAGGTACTTGAGGATATTCTTGACTGCTGTCTAGTGACCTTCACTTGGATTCGACTGGTATCTGTTCATCATGCTCAAAGCATACGAGACATCCGGACGAGTACATATCATTGCATACATGATAGATCCAATTGGCGAAGCATAAGGGATCTTTCTCATACGCTCCTCATCATCTTGTGATTTAGGACATTGGGCCTTAGAGATCTTTACACCATGAGTCACGGGTAAGTTTCCTCTTTTCGCCTCTTGCATGCTGAATCATTTCAACACTTTATCAATATATGTACTTTGACTAAGGCCGAGCATTTTTCTCGATCTATCTCTATAGATCCTGATACCTAAAATGTAGGCAGCATCGCCCAAATCTTTCATGTAGAAACATTTTCCTAACCATGTTTTTACAGCCTTTAAGGAAGGAATGTCATTCCAAATAATTAATATGTCATAAACATATAATACTAGGAATAAAATGTGACTCCCACTAACCTTCTCATATACACAATGTTCATCTTCATTTTTTATAAAGCCAAACTCTTTGACTGCTTCATCAAATCAAAGATTCCAACTCCGAGAGGCTTGATTTAATTCATAAATGGATCGCTGCAGTTTACATACCTTTCCAGCATCCTTTTGGAGTGACAAAAACCTCATGTTGTGTCATGTACACATTCTCAAGGAGATTTCCATTAAGGAAAGAAGTTTTGACATCCATCTACCAGATTTCGTAATCATAAAAGGCTGCAATAGCAAGTAATATCCTGATGGATTTAACTATTGCCACTGGAGAGAAGGTTTCATCATAGTCAACACCTTGAACCTGTTTGAAACCTTTTGCTACCAGTCGGCCTTTACAGGTTTGTACGTTACCATCCATGTCGGTTTTCTTCTTGAAAATCCACTTGCACTCGATTGGTTTTACCCCTTTGGGTGGATCAACCAGAGTCCATACTTGGTTAGTATACATGGATTCCATCTCAGATTTCATGGCTTCAAGTCATTTCTCAGAATCTGGTCCATTCATAGCTTCTTGGTAGGAAGCAGGCTCATCTTGATCTATGAGCATCATATCGCCGTTTTGAGTCACAAGATATCCATAATATCTCTCGGGCTCTTGGCGTGTCCTACCAGATCTACGAATGCCTTATGTAATTTGAGCAGGTTCACTTTCCACAATATCGTGTGGTTCCTACTCACGTTCCAACTCAGGTTCAATGATATTTTGTGGTTCTCGAATTTCTTCGAGTTCTACTTTCCTCCCATTGTTTCCTTTAAAGACAAATTCTCTTTCTAGAAAAATACCAGTTCGAGCAACAAACACTTTGTTCTCAAAAGGTTTATAGAAATAATACCCTTTTGTTTCCTTTGGGTATCCCACAAAATTATATTTGTCAGATTTGGGTCCGAGCTTGTCAGAATCCAGACGTTTTACAAACGCCTCGCAACCCCAAATCTTCATGAATGACATACTAGGACGTTTCTCAATCCACATCTCATATGGTGTCTTCTGAACCGTCTTTGTAGGAACACGGTTAACTGTGAATGCAGCTGTCTCTAGGGCATGACCCCAGAAGATTATTAAAAGATCTGCATGACTCATCATTGATCGTACCATGTCCAACAAGGTTTGATTCCTCCTCTTAGATACACCATTCCATTGTGGTGTTCCATGTGGAGTGAGCTGTGATATAATACTACACTCCTTTAGAAGGTCATCAAAGTCTTGACTTAAGTATTCACCTCCTCGATCGGATCGAATGGCTTTTATGCTTTTGCCAAATTGGTTTTGAAATTCATTCTTGAATTACTTGAACTTTTCAAAGGATTCGGATTTGTGTCTCATAAGATACACATATCCATATCTACTGAAGTCGTCAGTAAATGTAATGAAGTAATAAAACCTACCTCTTGCTAACGAACTCATGGGTCCACATACATCACTATGTATAAGTCCTAATACATCGCTAGCCCGTTCACTGTGTCTAGTGAAAGGGTCTTTAGTCATCTTGCCTAATAAACAAGACTCGCATTTCTCATATGATTCAAAATCAAAGAATCCAAAAACCCATCTTTATGGAGTTTGGATATGTGTTTCTTATTTATATGGCCTAAACGACAATGCCAGAGATATGTCGGATTTGAATCATTTGATTTAAATCGTTTTGTATTTATGTTATAGATAGGCATTTCTAAATCAAGAATATAAAGACCGTTAAACAATTGTGCAACATCATAGCAAATATCATTTAAGTAAAACAAACAACGATTGTTCTTTATTATAAATGAAAAACCTTTCTTGTCCAAACAAGAAACATAAATAATGTTTTTGCTTATAGCAGGCACAAAATAAAAATCTTCTAATCCTAAAACTAGCCCAGATGGCAAAGATAAATGATAAGTTCCTACGGCCAATGCAGTAAATTTTGCTCCATTCCCAACTCGTAGGTCAACCTCTCCTTTCGCCAAAGTCATACTCCTTCGGAGTTCTTGTACATTAACACAAATGTGAGAACCACATCTAGTATCCAATACCCATGATGTAGAAGTAGACAATTTGACTTCTATAACATATATACCTGAATCAGAAGTCGCACTTCCTTTTCTTTTCTTCACATCTTCCAAATAAGCATGACAGTTCTTCTTCCAGTGTCCAGGTTTTCCATAGAAGTGACACTCACCTTCTTTAGTCATCCCACCTTTAGGTTTTAAAGCCTGTTTAGTTTTGGAATTGGGTTTGGCAAAAGATTTAGATCCTATCTTCTTCTTGCCTTTCCAATTTCCCTTAGCATTCCCCTTTTTCACCATCATTATGGGAGCGGGTCCTGCCTTTTTCATGTCGTTCTCGGTTGTTCTTAATATGCTCAACAACTCAGTAAGGGGTTTCTCAATTTCATTCATAAGATAATTCATAACAAATTGAGAGTAGCTGTTGTTCAAGGATTGCAAAACAAGATCTGTTTGGGCTTCCGAAGTGATTGGAAAACCCAACCTATCAAGGTACTCAATATACCCAATCATTTTCAGCACATGTGGACCAATTGGGTCACGTTCACCCATATTTAAGTGATACAACGCCTTGCTTGTATCATACCTCTCCTGTCGAGCATGCCCTTCGAATAATTTCTTGAAATGCGCGATCATCTCATAAGCATCCATCAACTCATGTTTCTTCTGAAGCTCAGCGTTCATGGTTGCTATCATGAGACAACTCACGTCCAGAGCATCATCTTGATGCTTCTTGTAAGCATTATGCTCCGCACGTGGTGCAGTAACAGCTAGTGCTGCAGGAATGGGCCCATCAAGGACATATAGCTTGTGCTCTTGTTTGAGGACAATCCTCAAGTTCCTATGCCAGTCAAGGAAGTTAATTACAATTAGCTTGTCCATCTCAAGGACTGATCGTAGTGAAAGACTACTTGTGTTGTTGTTTGCCATTGATATCTACAATTTATAAGTGCAAAAATAATAAGTCAAATTACAGAGTTGATATTATGTAATTGATAACAGTACATTCAAAATATACCTCCCACTATTTTATTCAAATTAATAGCCCTCACCATTAATTCGAAAATCATTTTCTATCAAATCTTTCTAGTGAGCCAAGATCCATATTTTATTATGCCTTAAGTTAGCTTTGGCTAATCGCTTAAAACATAATTATTTAGGTAGACAACCCTTTGTCAATTATATCATATATAACTCCTTGATAGTTTGGTAAACAACATTTGTTTCTAGTCCATCTAATGGTACCTACCAAACTCCATGCCTCTAAGTCCACAATCCTATAAAGATAACTTAGTTAAGTCGGGCCCAATGATTTTAACAGTTTGGATATCACAATTATCCTATCGCATCTTACCTAGATAAATAGGGTACTTTGCTTTGGCAAACCTACATCCATTGATCAAGGTCTTAATGAGTGTTATTCATTGGAAGGCATCTAATTTAGACTTAATAATTTAATGAGGGATGTTATAAATTAATTTAGATCTCACCAATTTTAATCTTATTAAGCATGCACATTATTTATCATATCATATACAAGCATAAATAAAGTGCCAAAAAATAAATATGTCACAGTTATGGCCCAATCCACTGTCAATCTTTTCAAGCTAATAAAAGATTGAAGGTCAATCTAAGGTGGTAAAAGATCTTCAAAATAGTAGCTCCCTTGGATCTTCCTCATGTATGTGCCTCCTCTCTATCATCATCTATCCATCGTGTTCTCCATCTCGTCATCTTCATCGATTACAGATTATTACATGACATAAAGAAACCTCGAGTTACATTCGAGGGGATTTAGATGAGAAGAGAATATTACATTAGAATTTATAGAAAGGCACGACATGCAAGCCGTATTTCAAAACCAAAAACCACTAACCTATGGGGCAAAAGGCCATAACTGTGCACCATGCATATCACAATAAGCACATAACGTTTTATATATAATTAAAGAAAATTATATATAACATATTGGGGTTACGACCATCGTGTGCTACGACGGGGGGGGTCCAAGGGGTGGTCTCCCCCCTGGCAACACAAAAAAAATAAAAATAAAATCATTGATTATGTGGCAAAAAATAATTAGAATAATAATAAAATTAAAATAAATATTTTAATTCATTTTTAATAACTCAAACCCTACTATATATCTTCTTCCTCACCAAATTGCTTAAAACATCCATACTCCTTGCCGGCGTTGATGGCGATGAAGTGCGCAAGTCTCAGAAGCCTCAAAAATCAACGGAGAAGTTCATTTATCTCATTCTGATGCTCATTATTTTCTGCTTCCTTATCCTCTATCTCTCCTCCCACGATCCTTCCCAAAAAGGTACCGAAATCAACAGTCACAGATTATCATTTTTTGTTTTTCACTTTTGTTGAAGAAGAAAAAGAAATCCAGATCTGGGTCTATAAATCTGAGATGGAGATGGAGATGGAGATGGATTTACGCATTTCTATTTTTCACAACGAATCTCACTATATTCTACCGTATTGTTTCAGATCCAGATGTTATGTGTGTCTGCTTATTTTTTAATGTCTTTGATTGGATGTTTTTATTTTTTCTCTGGGTTCCGGCGTCTTCACCGGTGTTTTGCATTGAAAATCATGTGTGATTTAGCTAAGCTCAAGATCTGATTTTGTTTTGTATTTCGTTTTGACTGGATTCCTAGGTTTTTGCTTGGGAATTATGTTGTGTTACGTCCAAATTAGTTCGAATTGGGGTTGAGGATAGATGTTCTGTTGTGTTCTGCTGTGTTATGTCCCGAATTTCATGATGCTTGTCGTTTCCACCGTTCGAATTGGGGTTGAGGATAAAAACATACATATTATGCAACACCCCCAAAATAGGTATACATCACTCATTCTGAGTCGCCAAATACATGGTACATAAATCAAATACAAACTTCTTTTATACAATACGACAACAGTGTAGCTTAGAGTTTTTACACAAATATTGTCTCATACACAGTATTCAAACTCAAATGAAGTGCTCATTACATTTATTATCACACTATTTCATAAAATAGTGAGGACTACTATAGCCACCATCTCGGACCGTCACTCTGTTCCCCGACTAGTCCCAACTACGTTCTCATTTCTTGAAGAGAACAATGAAAGTAAAAGTGTGAGCTCAACTAGCTCATTAAGAAATATTATGACTAAGATAATGCAGAATAAATTATCGTTATCCTTTAACAATGTTAAACTGATAAAAATACAATAAACATTAAGTTTAACTGCAGCGGAACAAGCAATCCATTAGAAGAGTCAAGTAGATCATGATATCTACTATCTTCTATGATTTAAAAAGTTTTTCATCAACTTTATCGCTGAGACTCAACTTAATAAATAAATCACATCATTGAATCATCCCTGCACTACAGGCCAATGATATTCATGTAATCATCAATAGTCGTGATCATGCCAACAACTGTCCATCAATGCACTACGGGGCACTGAGGACTTTTACCACATCATTTGTAACATTACGGTCATGAATATACCGAATAATCCCTGATCATAATTATATCAATCAATAGTACATCTATGCACGTAAGCCACAGATGACTTTTATCACAATATAAGCATGAGGATGATGACAATGATATAAGAATTCACTTAAAAGAAAGCAAAGGATACTTTTTTAAAAGATTTATAGTTTAATTTATCTAGAATTCAATAATATCCAAATTGTCAACATGATACTGCTTTGTGGAGTAAAATTCAAGAATAATATTGTATCAAAAATGATTTGGACATCAAAGAAATCAATTTTTGTCATGAATAATTCTCATGGTGAATAGTACCCCATGAATAGTACTTTATGAATAGTACTCGTGAATAGGGCTGAACAAGTAACCAAATTGGAACCGAAACCTCACCAAAAACTGCATAAACCGCACCAATTAAAACCGCACCAACGGTTCCGGCGTATGTTGCGGTTTTAGGTGGGTTGAAAAACCAAATTTACGGTTTCGGTTTAGTTATTAGTCAAAACTGCATGCATAAAAACGAAACCACACCAAATAATCATCATGTTTTCTCAAATTTGCTACAAGTATATATAATTTCTCTACTATAAAATATTCTCCTCATTTTATTTTAGAAGACATATATTGCAAGGTTTAATAAAGAATAAATAGTATAAATTATGTTTGCAAATCAAGAGTGGCTTGATATTTCCGAAATCAAATGTGATAACATAGTATTAATTAGCCATATAATTGTTGATGCCTGGATCTCTTTTGCTAAATTAGTTCCATGATAGTGTTTACTGCATAATACGTTTGCGTGAATGATTTTGCTAACTATTTTACAGGTTTATTATTTCAATTGGTTTTGGAACCGAAACCGCACAAAATGAAACCAAACCGCACTGCACCAATAATAAATGGTTTCATGTGCGGTTTTGAATTTTTCAAACTGCACCTAAGCGGTTTTGTGTGCGGTTTGAGCTTCAAACCGCACCATGTTCACCCCTACCCGAGAATAGTACTTTATGAATAGTACCCGTGAATAGTACTTTATGAATAGTACCCCGTGAATAGTATTCTGGCATGAAAAGATCAATAATTATCAAGAATGCTTAGAATAATAATTTCATGAAAAGATACTGGATGAAGCGCAAATATCAAGGATATTCTACTAATTTCACGGAGTATAGTAGCAATACTTCAACAGAATGAGTGTATAATCAGGAAGACGAGATGAAATAATATTACTCACATACTATAGAGTATGGAAGAAAATATTATTCCTTATGAATACTGAAAAAAATATATCCCTTACCTCAAAAGAAGACTGGATACTGGAATAGTGAAGTAGCATACTTTTCTTCTTCTTTCTCTCTATCGCTTTTCTCTCTATAATTGATCTTGTGAGTCTTACTGAATTAGTGAGAATGAAAGAAGAATGAGCTTCTATTTATAGGAAAATATAGTTTCGATAATTGCACGTTTTGGGAAAATATACTACTCATCATGCTTTTCGTAAGGTTGTTAGCTTTCATATTCCTAACCAACCTGTTATGCGAATTCAAGTAACCAAACCACTAAAGTCAATCATTGTCATATCAAGCCATAAGTAAAGAGCCCCGAGACTTTCGCTAGTGACTTCCTTGTGTGGAATGCACCGAAGCTGAACTTTTCGTAGGGGACGTTATGAATAACGGTGGCATTCAAGTTGATAGGTATCAATGTGACGTACTTGTAGGGTTTCGATACAAAAACGCAATGGAAATATAAAATAATCAAAGCAATTTTAGAAACCCAAAAACAGGATCCATGCGAAAAACAATTAATTTAGTGGTTAGAAAATATACCGATTAAGAAGGCTAGAAACTGATGCGATCGAATCTCCAACGCAATCCAAACGAACTGCGTCTCTACGGTATCCACACGAACGCTTCGCGAATCGTCCTACAATCTGCAGAAGAAGGAACCACGGTACTAGCCACCAAGGATGAGAATTTTCGCAACTGTTTTCTCTAGTCTCTCTCTAAGAGCGGCTATGGTTTTGTATTTTGACGTAATCCCTAAAATGACTGATATATCATATATATAGCAGTTAAGAGGAATTAATCAAAACTTAATATTATTAAAATTCGAATATATATATATATATATATATATATATACTATCAATCATATTGACATATTTAAATCTTTATAATTTAAATTAATTCCTTTTAATTATGTTCTATGTGTGTGACCCTATAGGTTATTATTCCGTTGACAATAATTTTAAAATCATATTATAAAATTATAAACAGTAAGCGACATCTAGTAATGCATCACTGCTACCCAAGTAATAATAAGATCGGTGATTTAATGCAACATTTTCGTGACCAATGTTTTAATGTAATTTAATTCTTTTAACCTTAATATCCTAGATTAAACTGGAATCATGGAATGTGTCATACTCTTCATAATTTAATCTAAGTTTTTCTTGATCAATGAGTAGACTATATGAAACAAATCACTATTTGAGCATGGCCATGCATTTCATAGTCCTACTCAATTAAGAGGCCTATGGATATCACCCCTAATAAATAGGAGGGTTAAATTCCATTTAGATCACTCATATTTCTCACACGCTTCATGATGTACCAAATAATCACCTTTATAGTCCACCCTATAAAAGGTGACCTTTGATGATATCTAAGTACATAAATTCTCGTGTAATAATATAGTGATTTCAGGTCAGAGGATCATTACATCATTGTCACTATGAGAATCGCTAATGACACTTCGCATAATGCTCCATATAGAATTCTCATGGTGGGTCTGTCTAGTACATCGTTCTCTAACACATACCTATGCATTGACTTAATATCTCATATATTTATGACCAATGAGATTTGGTAATCAGTCAATCCACATACTAGCCTCAATATATCATTGGTGTCCTATCAACAATGATACTCGACTAGGGACATTTAAGAGCAATGATACTAATTGTAATTATATAATCTCATGTTCAAGTCACAGACTTGAAATTATATAATTTGTATCACTATTCTAAGGAATTTTATTATGTTAACATTTGTATAACGCAGTAAATAAAACCATAATAAAATCATTCATTTATTCAATTAAATATAATATCAAAATGTTAAGCAATTATATCAAATAATTGCCCTCTAGGGCATAAACTCTAACAGTACTATCCAAGTTTTGGATGAGAGTCACAATTTTGAATGATATTTCTATTGTTAATAAATTTCCTGACGTATTCTTGAAGAACTTCCTAGTCTACCCCCAAAGCGTGAAATTGAATTTTGTATTGACCTAGGTACAAAACCCATTTCTAAAACTCACAAATATTTCTTCAACCAAAACGAACGTATAATGCGCCAAAGATGTTGGCTCGAGGTGTTGAAGATTACGACTATACCATTCAATATCATTGTGGAAGAGCGAACGTGGTAGCTAACACGTTGAGTAGAAGATCGAATGTGTTTATGGGTGCGATGTTGTTAACACAAAAACCCATTTCGTATAACTTACAAATGATGAAGATAGAGTTAAAGACTTTAGGGACCCACGTGAAGATACCGAATATACGAGTAAAATCGACTTTAATCGATAAAGTTAAAGCCGTGCAAGCTACATACTCAGAGCTGATGAATGTGAAGAAGAAGGTTCAAGAGGGCGTTATTCTAGAAGCAAGAATCGATAAAGAGAGGAAATCTCAACCCTCAATTTAATTGGCCCATTTGAAATCCTTGATCGAGTAGGAACTGTGGCCTATAGACTCATTTTACTGCCAAGTATGTCGCGTGTTCATAACGTTTTTCACGTATCGATGTTACGTAAATATGTGGATGACCCGAACCACGTTATTAAATTAGAACTAGACGAGATAGCAGAAGATTTAACGTATGAGGAGATACATCTTAAAATCTTGGATAAGAAGTATCGTATTCAACACTCAAATGTTATACCTCAAGAGTTAGAATCTGAAATGAAGTCAAGGTATCCTCATCTCTTCGGCATACCATGTACGTACGTAAATTTCGAGGGTGAAATTTCATAAGGAGGGGAGATTGTGAGACCCCAAATTTTATGAATAAAGATTTAAATTTATCGAAATATTTTTTTGAATATTATGGTGTGAATTTGATATAATGTTATAGTTGTAGGTAATATTTATAAATTTTGCAAAGTAAGCAAGTTGTTATATAATATTCGATTGGTCGGGGAATATTCGTTTTAACAGGGAATATTCATACGATGGCACAATCATTGGTGGACCCCACAACGGATGTATTATCGTAGTTAGAAAACGACAAAATTATCTTTTTATAACGGCGAAAGTGTTACCGTTAAAATTGTTGAACTACCCGGTAGTAAAAGTACAGTAATACGCGTGGTTGCATAGTAACACACGGTATTGATTATTGATGCTTACGTAAGAAGTCACTCACTTATACTCAATTATTGCTACAGTAATTGTTGCATCATATCTCTCATATTATTGATTCAATTATTGTCACAGTATCATCTGCATAATATGTTATACTATTAAAGCAATAATTGAGACGACAAAGTTATTCATATTATTATTTGCAATATTGACAATGTCTAGAAGTTCTGTCAAGGAGAGGTTTGGTCACTTAATTGCGCGCCAATAAGGAGAAATCCTTATCGGAAAGCTTCCTCTTTCCTGGGAACGACCTGGTTGTTAAATATTGTGAGTTATAATATTAATGATGAATAAGTTCGTGTTGATTAAAGATGAAATTGATAGTTCCATTGTGTTGGAATTATTAGTGTTAGTAGAAATTGACATTTATTTTGATTTTAATTGATGTTTGGAAGTTATACTGACCAGTCGGGTAATTAATTGGATAAATTAGCAATTAAATGCTATTAATTCACATGATTATAACTATTTGTTCACATGTGTGTACTATTGATTCACATTCTTGTACTATTAGGGGAGTTGGTGCAAGATTGATAATACTTGCATAACTAAGTTAAAAGTGGAGGTATAGATGGAGGTACTATACTGTAATTCATATTTTCACATGTCTAGAACTATTGATTCATATGATTTACTATTGATTCACATGATTTACTATTAGGGGAGGTGGTGCAAGTTTGATAATACTTGTAAGACTAAATTAAAAATGAAAAAAAAGAAGAAGGTATTATACAGTAATATTCTAAGCCCCAAAACGTGCAATTATCGAAATTATATTTTCTTATAAATAGAAGCTCATTCTTCCTTCATTTCTCACCAATTCACTAAAGATATAGATCAATTATTATAGAGAAAAATTATAGAGAGGAAGAAAAAGAGAAGTCTGTTACCTCACTATTTTAGTATCCAGATTTCTTCTAAGTTAAGGGGTATTATTCCTTCGTATTCATGAAGAGAGTTATTTTCTTTCAATACTCGTAAGGGTTTTTATTCCATTCTTTATTATTATGTTGGAATAACCTGTCTATGCGAAGTACCGCATACATGGTGAAATTCTTTTGTTATTCCATTCTTTATTATTCTGTTGGAATATAACCTGTCTGTGTTGTCTATCGCATGCCTGGTGAATTCTGTTGTTATTCCATTCTTTATTATTCTGTTGAAATATCCTGTCTGTGCGGATTACGCATGGCCTGGTTCCATTCTTTATTATTCTGTTGGAATATCCTGTCTGTGCGGATTACGCATGACCTAGTTCCATTCTTTATTATTCTGTTGGAATAACCTGTCTGTGCGGTCTATCGCATGCCTGGTGAATTCTTTTGTTATTCCATTCTTTATTAGTCTGTTGGAATAACCTGTCTGCGTGGACTACCGCATGCATAGTGAATGATCCTTTGTATTCATTCCTTATTAAATTGTGAAAATGACCTGTCTACGTGGATTACCACATGGCGGGTGAAAATCTATTTGCAGTATCGTATATTCTATTATACTCGTATGAGATATCATTTCTTTTGTACTCGTCATGAAATATCATTTTATTTGGTATTTTATTTACGAGTTACTATTCATGAGTTACTATTCACCCAGTTACTACTCACTCTAGTATTATTCACTCGGGTATTCGAGGCACTTTTCGTGTCGGAGTACTATTCACGAGTTACTATTCACCCAAATTACTATTCACTCGAGTATTTGGGGTACTTTTCATGTTGGGGTACTATTCACAAAGTACTATTCCCGAAGTACTATTCACGGGATACTATTCTCAGGGTATTATTTACCCGGAAAATATATTTCTTTTCTGTCCAAATTATTTTTGGTACATGAATATTATTCTTGAATTTTACTCCACAAAGCAGTATCATGTTGACAATTTGGACGTTATTGATTTCTGGATAAATTAAATTATAAATCATTAAAATTTATCCTTGAACTTGTTTTATTAAATTATTATATCATTGTCATCATCCTCATGCTTATATTGTGATGAAAGTCATCTTTGGTTTACATGCATAGATGGACTTGGTATGATTATGACCAGTGATTATTCGGTATAATCATGATCGTAATGTGACGAATGATGTGGTGAAAATCCTCATTGGCCTGTAGTTCATTGATTGACAGTTGTTGGTATGATTATGACCAGAGATTATTCGGTATAATCATGACCATTGATCACATGAATATCCTTTGCTGTGGTACAGGAATGATTTGATTTTATTTATTAAGCTGAGTCTCAGCGATAAAGTTGATGAAAAACTTTTTAAATCATAAAAGATAGTAGATTTTATGTTCTACTTGACTCTTCTAATGGATTGCTTATTTCCGCTGCAGTTGTTGATCTAAAACTTATTGTCTATTGTATTCTATCAGTTGTTATACTGTTGAAGGCTAAATATAATTTATTCTGTATTATCTTAGTCATAATATTTCTTACTGGGCTAGTTGAGCTCACCCTTTCTTTCATTGTTCTCTTCAAGAAATGAGAATATAGCTGGGACGAGTCGGGGACTGGAGTGATGGTACATGATAAATGGCTTTAGTAGTCCTCACTATTCTACGAAATAATGTGATAATAATTGTAATGAGGACACCATTGAGTGTGTATATTGTTTAGATGACAATATTCTTGTTTAAACTCTCAGCTATGTTTTGTCGTATTTTACACGACTGTTGTATAATTAAATTGTATTTGAATTTACGTACCATGTATCTGGCGACCCAAGATGGGTGATGTATACCTGTTTTGTGGGCGTCACACGTGTGCTACTATGCAACCACGCGTATTACTGTTCTTTTACGGTGTATTTCAACAGTTTAACGGTAAAACTTTCGCCGTTATTTTTATAAAAAGATAATTCTGTCGTTTTCTAACCCCGACAATAATTCCGTTTGTGGGGTCCACCAATGATTGTGCCGTCGTACGAATATTTCCTGTTAAAACGAATATTCTCCGACCAATCGAATATTTTATAACCACTTGCTTACTTTGTAAAATTTGTAAATGTTACCTACAACTATAATATTATATCAAATTCACACCATAATATTCAAAAATATATTTCGAGAAAAATTAATCTTTATTAATAAAAGTTAGGGTCTTACATATTATAATATTAATTTTTATTAATATTATACGTATTATAAACATTTAGGTAAAGAAAAAGAAAGAAAATAAAACATAAAATTATTTTTATTTTTAAAAATTTTATAAGTATTTTAAAATATAAAAGTATTTTTATTTTTAAAATAAAACATACATATTATAAATATTATAATATTAATTTTTATTAATATTATACATATTATAAATATTTAGGTAAAGAAAAAGAAAGAAAATAAAACATAAAATATTTTTATTTTTAAAATTTTTATAAGTATTTTAAAACATAAAAGTATTTTTATTTTTAAAATAAAACATACATATTATGAATATTATAATATTAATTTTTATTAATATTATACATATTATAAATATTTAGGTAAAGAAAAAGAAAGAAAATAAAACATAAAAATATTTTTATTTTTAAAAATTTTAAAAGTATTTTAAAATATAAAAGTATTTTTATTTTTATTTTTAAAATAAAACATACATATTATGAATATTATACTATTAATTTTTATTAATATTATACATATTATAAATTTTTAGGTAAAGAAAAAGAAAAAAATATAAAACATAAAAATATTTTTAAAACCAGAGTGGGCCAATTGTATTTTTTTAAAGTGTAGTGGCTAAATACTATTAGGAATTTAGCTGAATGGCTTGCCACGTAGGAAATAACTTGTTTTTTTTCAAAGCCGGATAAGAAAATTGGCCCAATTTTTTAACAATTGTCCTAGAAATTGGACGAAATTGCAAACATTTTTAAAAAGTACGGTAAGCTAATTGAATATTTTAACGGCTTAAAACACTACCACATTAGGGTTTTTTCCCAATTCCAATCCAAAGGAAGCCCAGCTAAATTTCCACTGAATCAGTATTCGACTCGTCCTCCTGTCGTTCACACATAAGGAAGAAGGAAAAAAAGCTAGGTTTTGGAAATGGCAATGGCGGGGCGTTTGAGATCAACTCTTCCCCTAATCAGTAAAGCTCTGACATCAGATTTGATTTCTTTTCGGGGATCATCTCTTCAACGATCCTTGCTTTGCCCTACTTTAACCAATCCAGAGGTAAACAGTTTTCTTATTTTTTTCTTTTTATCATTTCTATTACTAATTTTGATTTGGATCTGTGTAAGATTTGCTTTGAGATTATTCCCATTTTTCTTTTTGTCTCTATGAATTTGATGTTTCGTGGATGAGAAAATGTGAGAAATGCTTGATTTTGTTTTAGTTATTTTTAATTTATTAATTTTTAAATTTTCTTTGTTGGATTTGCATTGATATTATTTTTTCTTATGTGAGAAAAATGTGTTTCTTATTGTAAAAGCCATATATTCCAAGAGAACTTTCAAATTTCCAGGTAACCCTCCCCTAATATTTAAATAACAAATCTGGATCTAGGTTTAATCAACATTTCATCAAGCAAAAAGGTGGAACATTATGACACTCGTTAATTATTTGTAGAGAAGGGACTCAGTTTGGGTTACATTGAAAATGCAATGAGACTCTCATGTTGTATATCAAAATGATAAAAATTATGTTTTATTTGTTCGTTTAATAAAAAAAGGAAAGGCAAACATCTCAAGTGTTTTAGGTGGGTGTTTTGAGTCTTTTGACTAAATCCCATTATGCAATAATTGTTGTACAAAAAATTTGTTTTTTTTTCTATTTGACTGAATTTTTTGTGCAATTGTGTAACATAGAAATCCATTGGCCCTATTGTTTAACAGTTCTCAAGGAATTTTGCCACTAGCTCTGCTCCAAAGGAACAGAAAATTAAGGTGACTTGCTTCTTCAAGCTTTTTGATAAGTCATGGAATGTATTTCAGTATTATTATTGAAAGTTTTCAGATTTTTTAATATTGATCCTAAGCAAACTGAAAATTATTTATTGTATCTTTTTACTATTGCGTATGGAATGTATTTCGATATACATTCTTGAACAGGCCCGCGTGTGAATCTCAAATCCTATTTATAGTGTTCTGAGTTGTTTTTTTCTTTTTAAATTCAGGACGTTGATCTCGTGTGTTTTTATTATTTAAAGAACAATTGACATTCATATGACTGATTTTGATTTAGTAGTGTTTCAGTACTAATTAAAGTAAAAAATAAATTATGGTATTATATTACGAGATCTTGTTTCTTTTGAGGAATTAACATTTCAGACGATTCTATTGACCATAGTTTGCTGTGTACCTCATTGATGTCACGCAGTAGAACAATTCGAATCTATGTCATTGAAAATATTAAGCTCTTTTGTACTATTGAAAGAATAAACACGCTCCTTCTTCACTGGTTGATACCTTCCCCTGCCCTTGGAAGCTACCATACATAATTTCTAACTCCTGAGCACTCAATATGAGCAAGTCTAGGGATAGGTTTGTCAATTTGGTGTAGAGGTGGATAATGTTGCAAGTATATACGTTATTAATCTTCTTAGCGCATCTGCACAACAATTCTGAAACTAATACAATTGTGAAGGGATGAAGTGTCTGGGACTATTGTTTCTTTTGAGGAATTAATATTTCAGAAGATTATATTGAAAATCTTAAGCTCCTTTGTACTATTGAAAGAACAAATCCGCTCCTTTTCACTGGTTGATACCTTTCCCTGCCCTTAGAAGCTACCATACATAATTTCTAACTCTTGAGCACTCAATCGGAACAAGTGTAGGGATAGGTTTGGGAGTTTAGTGTAGAGGTGGATTACGTTGCAAGCATATATGTAATTAATCTCTTTAGCATATCTGCACAAACTCTGAAACTAATACCATCGTGAAAGGTTAAAAACTCTGGGACTCTATTGTTATCTCACATTAAGCTTTCACCTGGAACAAGTACAAGGGGTAGTATTAACGCTCAAAATGTTCGATAGCTTGAATCACGGGTTTCCGGTCGAACTTCAAATTTACAAAGGGAAAAAAATCAACACCAAGCTCGACAACAAGTTGCCATCGAGTGATAGATTTGGTGTTAGAATCAGGGCAGGGACCACGTTATCTTAACAATGGAGGGAAAGAGTGTTGAGAGTGAAAATTGTCATTACCTTTCTCACACTTTAGAGGAACTATTTGTAGGTTTGGCAATGGATGTCATGTGGTTTGGTCATGACTGATGATATTAGCTCCTTGATTGTGATCTAATGCTGTAAGAATGTTCCTTAATGATTCACATGAAAAACATTGTAGTGGGGGGGGGGGGGGAGACCAGTGATAGAGACATGGGACGCGTGTTCGGAAAAACACATGGTTGATTTATATACTATTATATAGATCATGAGTCACCAGCCAGGTGTGTTCTTGCTCTTGGGTTAAGTTTATGTGAAGGGATCCAAAGTAATTCCAACAAAAAATAGACCAAATTAGACTTCAGTCTCGAAATAGTGTTGCCAAGTAAACCTTCAGCCTCAATACTGTCGATCCAATTAGTCTTTTAGGTCCGGGTCGAACATTTTCTCAAGTACCTACGAAATTATAAAATAATTTTGGATTTATAACCCTAACAAGTAGGTTTAGAAAAGTATTTTAAGATGGTCTAAGTTGCAACTTGCAAGCTTATATGTACTAATCTCCTTAGCATACCTCTACTTGGTACTCTTAAAATAATACTAACATGTAAGAATGTAAATGACGGTCAAAATTATATGCCTTTCCTAATATTTCAAACCCATCTGGCATCAGCCAAGGAACCTCCATTCTTAAAGCCTTTTCTGGTTAAAAAACCTAGAAAAAAATAAACTTAAATTGGTAATATTGAATATTGCAAAGGCTAGGGCATCATCTGAACATTGGAAATAAGTAACTTAGATCAACATGGTGTGGTATATATTATTCCGCCAAATTTTCTTTCAATCCCCCTTTTTTTATAAAAAAACCCTTCTTTTGATCTTGTGAGTATAAAAACCTTAACTAATGAATGACACAAAAGGATGAGGATGACTGATCTCTTTGTTAAATATGGAGTAAAAGTTATTTCCTGAAATTATTGAAATCATAAAATATTATCTTAGTGATTAGAATGTCATGTGTCCAAATACAATTATCAATTTAAACTTATAGCCATTGTGAAGCAGGACAAGCCCAACGGACCCACTCAACTTGGTTGGATCAATATTATATTTGGTGGAATAGGAATTCTAACTAATACTCCAACAAGGAGATTATTCTAGAATAACTTTATTTAATTTATTTGTTAAGTTTAGTAGATAATTATAAGAGATTTTATTTCCTTATCTAGTTAGATTATTTAGGTATTTACTTGATTATTAAGTTTCGGGTTTTTAGTTAGTCATATTAAAGCATTCTAATCTCTACATAGATCTAGCAAAAAATAGGTCTGGGTTAGTTTTGGGTTACATAAAATAGGTTTGAGTTAGTTTTGGAACCAAAACCATATTACTTATATTTAATATGAGTTATGTGGTTTGGATTTAAATGGTTATGAGTCGAATTCAGGTCGACCTATTTTTCAAATTATAGTTTCACTAAAATCTTAATTTTTGTTATACTAAAAGAGTTATTTTAATTTTTTAGACCCAAGTTTGAAACTAAAAATTTTAATTGATGCGACTATTTGAGTATTAAAAATATTAATTTTGTGATTCACTTTCAAAAAAAATTTACATTAATAATTATTAAGTTAATTAAAATTAATGAAATTATTGAAAATTTTATTACAATAATCAGTAAATATTATTTTTTGGAGTGTATATATAATCAGTAAATATATTTTTTTTGGGGGGCAGGGGGCGGTGTATACTTTTATTGCGTGTTTTAATTAATATGAGTTATTTTAATTAATCAAGGGAGGAGATATTAATTATTTAAATTAGTAGTTCGTTACACTAAAAGTGTTAATTTTATTATGGATTAATTCCATAATTAGTGAAATGGTTTTTATACATAATTACAAATGTATAAATTACAAAAGTATATAATATGTATATAGTGTAATATGTATAATGTATATGTGTTATATAAGAATGTAGTGTAATAATGCATACATGTTGATGTATTAGCTCTTCAAAGTGCAAAAAACTATTATAAACTCTTATGGGTCAAAACTAGTTAAACTAGATCCAACCCAGATTTGTAATAATAATATGGGGTTCAAAACCAAACCAATCCATCACCTAAAAACTAGTTAACTAACTCAATAAATCCAAGTGGTTTTGGTTAACTATATGGTTTTCAACTTAAATTGCCAGGTCTATCTCTACATAGTATTCATTGATTGATTAATATAATTTTTATTGAAAGCATTATTGCTTAATTATCTCTATTTCCTCTCTTAATCTCCTCCATTCTTCATACTTTGTTCTAACCCTACCCAGTCCCCACCATTTTGGTATCAGAGCCATACTAATCCTATGCCAAATTTCTGCCCACTTCTTAAACAACCTTACAATTCCCTACATTGCTGCCACATACTCCAATCGCAAGAAAAATACACCATAATCACATACAAAACAGCCAAACGCAGCCTTACCGCAGCCTTCTCATCAAAAGTAGCCCCAATCCCTACTGTCTAAACAAAAACAGAATAACCAGTCCAAAACAATCCTTTACCGGAATTCACACCACCAAACAAACTATCCAACCCAACCACAACAACAGCCAAAAAACTTTACTACTAATCAAAACATCCCTAGTCGGAAAATTCATCAACCTAGTATAAGGAAAACACTTGTCAACAGCAGAAAGAAAAAAAGAAAAAAAGAAAAAAGAAAGCAAAGAAGCAGAAAATTGCCGCCTCCTGCCGCCGCAGCCGCCACCACCTCTTGTCGCCGCTGCCCTATTCTCCATCTCAAGGTTTCCCTTCGTGACTCTTTGATTGGGTGTGACTAATTTGTATTGTACGTATATGCGAGAAAGGAGCTTCAGATCTAAATATCCTGCTGCTCCAAACAAAATATCTTCTGAAAAATTACAAAAGGCTCCCAAACTTTTGCATTCTTACTACTTTTAAGCTTCTGCTTTTCAATACACCAATTTAGCCCCCTGCCGTTCTAAACTTTGCAGTTTCAGCCTTATATTTTCACTTTCTGGCAGTTAGGTCCCTGAAAAAAAGTCAAGAATCATGATTAGTAATGTTGAGCTTGCATCTAATATGGAAGAGATGTCCAAAAATTATGGTGCAATAATTGATTCTTTAGAGGGTCAAATGAAATCTTAACGGAATCAATAAATGCTTTGATCCAACAACGTTTGATCGAGAAAAGGGTGACTCTTCCACTGTTTCAAAGGAACCGCAGCCAACAGAGGCACTCAATGTTAATGACAATAATTGGGAAATTAACAAAGGTGCCAAACTTGATGTTCCAATTTTTTAGGGTGACCATAACATTGACGTATTCCTTGATTGGGTGCATAGCTCGGAGAGTTTCTTCAAATGGCACAACATGAATGAGGCCCAAAAAGTTTACTTCGCAGAAGCCAAACTCAGAGGAACAATCGTGTATGGTGGAAAAAGGAACACACAAATTTTTGTAGAACTGGAAGAGCTGATATACAAACTTGGGTAGAGATGGAGGTTGCCATGGAACTACATTTTCTCCCAACCAATTACAAGCAATGCAATCATATTCTCTTCATGAATTTGGGACAAGAGACGAGACAGCCTATCCTTTGAGGAATACAGTAGTAAGTTTCATCATCTTTGCACTCGATCTGAATTTGATGCTGAAGAAGTTCTTATTGCTATGCATAGAAAGGGTTTGAATTTCAAGATAGCAAATAAGATTTTTGGAAATATATATACCACGTTGAGTGATATTGTTCAAGCTGCATATCAAGTTGAGGAAGAACTGTCTGCCAAGTTTGTTAAGAGACCTTTCGTGTCGAGTTACAATCAAAGGGAGAATGGTTAATCATACTAGTGCAGTTGTTGTCAAATCCCAGAATCTATATGAAGCACCGACTCGGACACGAGATGCGGGCACGACACGATATGCAACATGGGATACAACATTTTCCAAAAAGAAAAAAGGACACGATACGTCGGGGACATGTTTAATTATATATATATACATTTTAATAATATAAATGTATTTTTATAATAAATAAATTTAATTATTAATAGTGCATGATAAAAACCTAAATAAATTTATAACATATCCTTTTTTAGGCAGGCCACATGGTCCATATACAAATTTGTAATGTATGCAACATACACCATATAGTCCATTCAAATGTACCGATTTGCCTGAATTAGGTTTAAAAGGTACCTTTTGCATATGGGTACCCTCAATTAAGGTGGTGTTTGATAAAATTGAGTGTTAAGATCTGAACAGTTTAGACATCTGAATAATTTAGAGCTTCTGTCTAGAATTGTGTCTGAATGAAAAAATACTGTTTGATAACTAATTTTTCCAAAATGTCTGAATACCGGTATTTTACCATTTTAATCCTTTGAACAATTTAAACAAAACCTGTTTGATAATTAGAAAGGTCCGAATAATATTTTAAATACATATTTATAATATTTTGACCACAATATGATAAAATAAAATGTATCATATCCAATGAAAACATCTACATAGCATAATAATTCAACCATACAAATTAAATTAACTTCAAACAGTTGTTAAGAGTTGAAGTGAAATTTCTTCACGTAGATTAGATTAGGTCTTGTGCTTGATTGATTCAATCTCAAGAAAATGTTAAGTGCCTCAATTCCACTGTGGTGTGTGGTGTGCTGAAAAACTATCCTCCGCAAGTTCCATCATCTGGGCATGGCCTGCAATGATAGCATTCCATGTAACTAAGCTGATTGTCTCCATTCCATCAAACAACTTCTTTACATCATTAATCCATCCACATTTCAGGTACATATACATAATAGAATTTGTTACACATAAATTAGTTTCATACCCAAGTTTGATGCTCAATGAGTGAACCTGTGACCCTACACCATAGCTTGCATTATACAACACAAACTCAAGACACTGATAAATGTAAATTCATTTGGCTCAACACCCTCATAGAGCATCTCGGCGAACAAACTTAAACCCATTGCAGAATCTCCATTATCACCACAAGTAGATCTGGCCGTAGTCCAGAAAAATCACATTCTTGTCACCAGTCCTCGAAAATGCTTTGACCGCGAAATCCAAGTTGCCACATTTAGAGTATAAACTACAAAGGGCATTCCCAATGCTCGCATAATTCTCAATTTGGTATTTCACAATATATTCATGAAATTGCTTCCCTAGTTTTACATCATGCAACAAATAACAAGCATTTAGAACAATTCCTAGAGTGTAATTTGTCGGATAATCCCCATTCTCCAACATTTCATTAAAAACCCCGATGCCAATCTAATTCTGCACATAACCCGACATTAGAGAAGTCCAAGTAACATTTTTGTCGGGCAATCCATCAAACACCTTGCGAGCAATTTCCATTGCCCCACATTTTCCATAAACATTAACAACAAATGTCATGTGAAACAAGTCTTCATAAACTCCAGTTTTAATGATGTGGGCATGAATCATTTTAGTCTTGGAAACAGAATTACTGTCTATGCAGTCTTGCAAGAGCGGGAGATAAACAGAAGGCTCAAAACTAGAACTCCCATCTTTTATCACTAAAAGGGCGGGCCTCTCTAAAATCCAAATTCACTGGTTCAAAAGCTTTTTCCAAATGGGTGGTTGTATTATAATTCCTCTAATAAGAGGGAAAAAAAGAAAGGAATAAGCATAATTACAGTGGGGGGAAACACAAACACGTACACATATACTACATACATATATATATGTGTGTGTGTGTGTGACAGAATTGAAGTGAATTGAGTAAAAAGTTGTTACTTTTTCGATCGAGATTGAATCAATCAAGCACAAGACTTGATTCAATCACGTAGAAAAAAGAGTGATCTAATACTAACATTCCAATCCCTATGCAAATCGAAAAAAGAAATCTCCCTACAGTTATGCAAAGACGGTATAAGAGTGATCTTATCCTGTAACAATTGATAATAACGAACAATAGATGAAGAAGGGAGAGAAGATTTATCGGCGAAAGAAGAAGAGCAGCAGCGAAGGAGAAGAGCAACAACGCGAGAGCCAAAAAAATATTGAAGAGGTTATTTTTGTCCTAAAAAAATATTTCCTCGCTCAGACATGCCTCTGGATGGTATATAATTATTTTGTGTCTAACCGATTAATAGCCATTAAGAGAAAAAAATTATTTTGCCAAACAAGATTTGTCTCTAACCGAATCAGAGGCAAATCCATTAAGAGCTATTCAGAGACAATCAAATGGAACCTAACTTTTATCTTGTAATTTAAGTACTAGAATTCTTATTTTATTTTTTAAATTTTTTACCCCAAGCGTGTCCAAGGCGAGTCGGGACGTGTCCAAGGCATGTCAGAGTTTAAAAAAAAATAAAAGAAAAAGGGAAGCTCACGGACACGTGCCAAAGTGAATTCGTGTTTGACATGTGTTTGACACGAATTCGTGGACTTCCAAGACGTGTCCGTGCTTTCTAGCCCAGAATGGCCCATCCTCTTTCAACAACCATAGTAGTGGCTCATGTTCGTACAACAAAACAAGGTAATGGTTCGTCGACTTTTACTAATGGCTCTTCTAGTTCCAACAACCGGTGTGGTTCTTCACCACCACGACTAAATTTAAAAAGGTCCAACAATTTCAACAATAAACCCTACACATATATTCATTGTGGCATTTGTGGTGGACGTGGACACTTTTCAGCTAATTGTCCAAACAAATTGTTTACTTTTGCTGGTAAAGAAAAATTGGTTGCTCTAGAACCACGAGGCAACGAGTTAGTTTGTTTAGAAGCTGAAGTAGAAAATGAGCATGAAAGGAGTGACGATGTTAATGATGATGATCAACAGTATTCTTGTTTGTCCTCTTTTCACTACTCGTCGAGATGAAGAAAAAATAGATTGGCGAATAAGTAGTCTTTTCCAAACTCGAGTTCGTTGCAATGACCGTTTGTGTTGCTTGATTATTGATTTTGGTAGTTGCACAAATGTTGTCTCTAAAGATGCTGATCGCAAACTTGGATTAGTGTCGCAGTCGCATCCAAGTCCGTACAAGGTTGCATGGGTAAACAACACCAACCTCAAAGTTCATGAAAAATGTTTAGTGACTTATTCCATTGGTAAATTGGTTGATATAGTTGAATGTGATGTTTTACCAATGAAAGTTTATCATATATTGCTAGGAAGACCATGGCTTTTTGATAAATAGGTACAACATTGTTGATATAATAACACTTGCTTATTCAAGTATGGTAGTTATGAGATGAAGTTGATGCCTCCTAAAGATCCAGCTCCCTTGAAGTTTAAAGCATGTTGCTGCAGGTTCTTTTCTTCTAAAGCAACTTCCTATTGAAGATGGTATTCTTGGCTTAGGTCCTAACTTGAGGACGAGTTCTTTTCAACAGGGGAGAACTGATGCAGGACAAGTCCAATGGACCCGCCCAACTTGGTTGGATCAATATAATTTTTGGTGGAATAGGAATTTTAATAAATAATCCAACAAGGAGATTATTCTAAAATAGCTTTATTTAATTTATTTGTTACGTTTAGTAGATAATTATAAGAGATTTCATTTCCTTATCTAGTTAGATTATTTAGGTATTTACTTGATAATTAAGTTTAGGGCGTTTTTTTAGTCCTATAAAAGCATTGTAAATTTGTAATCTATACATAGTATTCATTCATCGATTACTATAATTTTTTATTAAAAGTATTATAGCTTAATTATCTCTATTTCCTCTCTTGATCTCCTCCAACTCTTTATCCTTTATTCTAACCCTACTCGGTCCCCACCACATTGGCTATGTACTTGGGTGAAGCATTCTTCTTTCTTCTTGTTTGTATTCTTATTCGATTGTAGTGAGTAGCTCTAAAAAATAATGAGAAAAAATGGAGATAATCCTACAATCCCATGTGTAGGTGGCTCACCGTTCTGTCTAGATATTCCGTCAATATACATTTCTATCTAAAAAAATAAGAGATTTGTAGACATGTGTTGACTCTAAAAGCTTCCAACAAATAATAATCCATTATTCATTGAAAGTGCATTTTGGTATAATTAAGTTGTATTGATTATTATTTCAATCACCAATATCTTGATTCAAAATAAAACAAATATGGGACGGGGATTGCAATTTATGTAATTATACTTCATTCTAAATTGACACGTTCTCTCATTTGGCCTACATACGTTATAATTATTTTCCAATTATAATGCAAGGATGGCCTTTGTTGGTAGGGGCTTAATGTTATAATCATAGGCCGATAATCATAGGGCTGGTCTGGTTTTCTAAAAAGCGCTAGGTGGACCTAGGCGGCAAAGGGAGCTTTAAGCGCCTAGGGCTTGTAGGTGGGGCCATGACATTTTTCTACGGGCTTCTTTAGGCGGTGTAATTTTATAATTTTTATATCTGTGAAAAAAATTAAGTCTATTCTTTTGTATTTATAATAATTAATAGTTAAAATATGTTCAAATTATGGGGTCAAGTTTGGATTGTGATAGAAATGTAATGTACTTAATTATAATTATAATTTTTACAAATTAAAAGGATAGTATCTAATGTTATTCCATCCCATCTATTAAAAGAAAACAGATTGTAACTAGGGTTGTTAAGTCGTTGACTAGGCGTCCAAGCGTGCTGGGCAACACAAGGCGAGGGGGCGACTTGGGGACTGCTACTAAGTCGAGCGACTTGGTAGCAAGACGTCGAAAGTTGTCGCCTGGGCGACGCCTTAGACTCCTTGCTGCCAAGTCGATCAACTTAGCAACTAGGTTTATGTTTTAAAAAAAGCCCAATCAATCGAGTCTGACCCATTGAACTGAAAGAAAGGGAGAGAGATGAAACCCAATCAACCATGAGTCTTGAAACCCTAGCCCTAACATAAATTATCTCCCTCCTACGGCGCGAGGCGACCAGGAAGTAGACTTCCCTGCTGCGATATGACGCGATTCCTCATGCGACATGATTCCTCCTGCTGTGGCTTCTCTTCTCTGGTGTCCTTTTCTTGTCATCTTTTCTTCTTCTCTTCTCTTTGTTGTGGTTTCTTCTCTTTTCTTTACTGCGACTTTTTCTTCTAATTTTTTTATTGATTTATTTTGAGTGGACCATTGGGGTTTCTACTATTTATGGGTCACTTGTTTTTAAGGAGTAACTTATTTTATTAATGGAATTTTTCTCATTAATAAAACCAGTGTATTTATACATGTGATAAATACAAAATTTATTCTACTGACCACAATAACCTTTTAAAAATCATTAACTTATAAAAATGGCAAAAAAAAAACACAATTCTATGCGTGTCAGAATGTGTCATGATGCGGTTGCTGCTACTAAGTTGGAAAATAGAGTAACTTATATGTGTATTGTGCTTGGCGGCTGCTTGCTAAAAAAATTCATAAAATTGAATTTATATTTAGTCATAAAATTGAAATTCATTATCTTAATTGTGTTTAGATGGACTTTGGTTGCGGAAATATTAATGTATTTGTACTTTGGATAGTATTTGATAGTGTTCAATAATGTGAAATAATAGTTTAAATGTATGTGTGTATATATATAAATTTACATTTATATATGTATAAATTGTATATAGGAAATGACTTGTCGACGACTAGTCGGGCGCCTAGTCGATTAAGCTCCCGGCCAACGACTCGGCTCGACTCGACTTTTCGATTGAACAACTATGATTGTAACAACACATTCTTTACGACAGAGGAGGAAACAAGTTGCAACGAAGCTGGTGGATGGTGATAGCGATAACATTGGATGGTCGTCTATGTCGTAAAACAAGGTCTAGGCCCAAACCTAAGTGCCATTTAAACGCCAAGGGCTATCCAACCTTGGCGAGTGGCTACTAGGCGCCCACGTAGCTGCCCATGGACTGACCATCCAATGTCATCTCTCTATAGCCATCCACCACGATCATTGCAACTTGTATCCACCCTTAAGAATAGGTGTTACGATATGTTTTCTTTTAATAGATGAGATGGAATAACATTAAATATTACTCCCTCTGTCACGTATTAAACGTCCTAATTTCCTTTTTAGGATGTTCCACAATAAATGTCCTATTTCTATATTAGTAACTATTTTTATCTTATTTTTTCACTAGTACCCTCATAATTTTTTAGTCAACTTTTGTTGGAAACTTAAGAAATAATAAAATGTTTACATTGGGAAGTGATGTATTGTTGTACCATTTTCTCTCATATTATCATTACATCTCTTCTATTTAATGTGAGAATAACAACAAAAATGATAAAATAACTAGAAATTAATACCAACAAAGGCAGACGGTTTGCATGCATGGAGATATACATGTAATTAGTGGGTGGGTTTGAAGAGAGAAATATACTTGCTGGAATGTGAGAATAGCAATAAAAATGATTAGATAATTGATTCATGTGGGAACTAGTAAAGAATAATTAATGTTGGGGTATAGAAAAGTGAATGAATACTTCAATTAAAAAGTAATTTAGAAGGGCAATTTAGGTAAAAAATATATTATTAATTAGCGTGCCGAAATCAATTAGGACGTTTAATACGGGACGGAGGGAGTATCATTTTAATTTGTTAAAATTACTTGTAAGAGTCCCAATTTTTTATCACAATTCAAATTTGGCCCTATAATTTATCAATGTTTCAAATAAACACCAAGAATATACTTGGTTTTTTATTTTATTTTTACAAATATAAAAACTAATAATAAAACTACAGCGCCCTAGGGAAGCTTCTTCGGCCCACTTAGGAAAACACCTTGGTCCAGTCAAGGAAAATGCCTAGGCCTCGCGGCCCTCGCCTTCCTTTGCCGCCTGGGTCCGACTAAGGCTTATTAGAATGCTAATGGTTGACCCCTAGGTGGCTAGGTGGGCGCCTAGCAGCTACTGGGGAAGGTTGGGCAGCCCCTAGCTCTTAAGCAGCGCCTAGGCCTTGTTTTAGAACACCCTGGGAAGGGTCATATGTTGATGTGGCAGCATATCAACTACTATGATTTGATGTTAGTGATTCTATTGAACCAACAAAAATTTGATAGGGTTCTAGATCATAGTGAGTAATGTTTCTGAAAATTTAGTTTCCGCTCACGAGGATTTGTTTTATTTTGTAAAGATGTTCTCTTTGCATAATTATTATTATTATAATTTATGCAGTCAAAGTAGAAGAGGTTGGCCTTCAATAAATTATATAATCATAGTAAAATCAGATAAAAAATTTCAAGATTTAATGTTCATCGTAAGACAAAATATTGTCCTATAACCTATTATTCGTACTCTTATCTATTTTTTTTACATTCTCTCTCTAGATTTTACATTCACTTACTTTTTCTAAAATTTTGTAATCAGCTTTTTGAAGGATATCTATTTCATATAATTCTGGTTCCGGATACTGGAATAAATATCCGACAAAAATATATAATCATTTCTTTCCATATTTCCTGTGTAATACTGATTTCATAATAATAATAATTAAAAGGTGGAATTATTATTCGTGCTCTGTTCCATCCTCATTTAGTGAGCATGTTTGGGTGACTACTCAAGTAAATGCAATCCAAAGATCAAATAATATAAACCATCGCTATTTTGGTCCAATTCTGTAGTTTTAACAATAAACACTGGTCCAGTGGTTCTAGAACCAGTAGCCACAAAGTAATTCATTTACCACTAACAAAATTATTACTCTTTCCGTTCTACAAAAAGAGTCACGTTGGAGTTTTATTCTAGTTAATTTGCAAAATCCTGAAGTTCAAATTGTGATGTGAAACTCAAACATACCAATTTTGTACTTAACAATACTTTTTAAGTAGTTTATAATATTAACCAGCGCATTAACCAAAATCTAACAAATTCACATCAATTTTGAATTTTAGGATTTCACAAATTGATTATAAAAACAATCAAATGTGACTCTTTTTATGGAACAAAAAGAGTATAATCAATCAATCCCACTTTCGGGATTGCTTTTCAGGTTAAGGAACCAAACTCAAAAAACATATATTGAGTGTGTTTATTTTTATGAAACATAAAACTGTAACTCTTTAATTTTGACTGTTTTTACCTTTTTGCAGTTTTAAAAAATAGAAGACAACCATAAATATGATACTTATTAAAGTGCAGTTAATTCATGATTAATCTTGCGTGGCGTCTCATCATTTCATAGATATCCGTATGTATAAGTAAGCTATATAAGGTGTCTTATTACAGTAGCAAGCAAGGAATAGAAAGTATCGTTAGGAGAAGAATCCAAGGAAGGTGACTATGTAAAAGGTGATGAAACTAATTTTCTCAAGGGCGAGGGCTTGAATTTTATAAAATTTCAGAGTCTTGATGCTTGACTGTTAATGTCGCCTTAGTCTAGGCTCACTCTTAACAGAGACGTCAAGCTAATTAAGAGCTGTATTAATATGAAGGAGCTAACCTGATGGTTTAGAGAGAAAGTGAGAAGAGCGTAGAGAGAACAAAATATATAGAGAAATTAAATAAGAAATATAGTGATTGGTACATGTTTCGAGACTTGATAGACTTCGTTATACAGCATATGAAACAAGTCCTTGTGATTGGAATATATGAATGATGAAAGTTGATTTACTTATCATTGTGCAACACACATTTTGATACTTTATACTATTCATAGCATCCCATGGGTGAAACTTGTTCTTGTTGCTGTTATATTCACTTGTCATAGGACTTTGATACTGACCCGACGAGGTATTGGGTACTTGCCCTATTGGGAAGTGTTAGTTGAAGGATCAAGGTATACTAGTGGGAGGTTGATATGATGCGGGGTTTGTTCAGCTTTAGGTTGTATCTATTCCTTTTCTATAAGTAGTTAGTTATTAAGAATGGTTTGGAAGTTATCTCGTAACATACTTAATTGCCAAATTGTTCCATCAAACTGCTTCAATAGCATCTACGTTAACAAGACAAATTAGATTAGGCCTTGTAGCATGCCAGTTGCAAAATTATTACACCATAATTGCCCATGCCAAATAAGTTCTTCCTTTAATAGGGTCGAATAGTTGACCTTCCTTATGTACATGTTCAGTGTGATGGGCGAACGTTGGTCCTTCCTCTATGGAGTTTTGTTTAATATTTTGGATTTGTTCTTAGGGGAACAGAAGGGAAAGAAAGTCAATATCTCTATGCTATGCAAGTGGTTTATTTTGTTGTCATTTTGAAATACAATGGTGACGATTCTCAGTTTCTCCAGTGCTAACAAATAACTGATGCTTGAATTCTCCTGTACTAATCTTTTCGTTCCTTCTTCTTCTTCTTCCTTTTTTGTATTTAATTTTTTTGTTTTTTGGTGATGTTTCCCTTGTTTTAGGTGCCTTTGGCATTGTATGGAGTGTCTGGCAACTATTCTTCTGCATTATACATTGCAGCAACAAAGGTTAATGCATTGGACAAGGTTGAGTCGGAGATTCTTGACTTTGTTGAGGCTTCAAAGAAAACTCCTATATTTTCTCTGTTCATGAAGGATTTGTCGGTACCTAAGGACACTAGAATTAAGGCTATAACTGATATATGTGCTCAAGCTAAATTTTCAGAGATTACGAGGAACTTCTTTGGTATGATAAACTCCTTATATTATTTTTCACCACTGTGGTTGTAGTGTTTTAAGCAATTAACCACTGTGCTTTTAAAATATTCAATTAGCCCACAGTACTTTTTAAAAATGTTCAATCAATCCATTCCATCCAATTTTGTAGACGGACGTCAAAAAATTGGGCTGATTTTCCTACTTGACTTTTGAAAAAAATAAAATAAAATAAGTTATTTCCTATGTGGCAAGCCAGTCATCCAAATTCTTAATACTATTGAGCCACTATACTTTAAAAAAATGCAATTGGCCCATTGTGGTTTTAAAAATATTTTTATGTTTTATTTTCTTTCTTTTTTTTACCTAAATATTTATAATATGTATAATATTAATAAAATTTAATATTATAATATTTATAATATGTATGTTTTATTTTAAAAATAAAAATAAAATTACTTTTATGTTTTCAAATACTTATAAAAATTTTAAAAATAAAAATATTTTTATGTTTTATTTTCTTTCTTTTTCTTTACTTAAATATTTATAAAAGCACTTTTATTAATATTATACATATTATAAATATTTAGGTAAAGAAAAAGAAAGAAAATAAAACATAAAAATATTTTTATTTTTAAAAATTTTATAAGTATTTTAAAACATAAAAGTAATTTTATTTTTATTTTTAAAATAAAACATACATATTATAAATATTATAATATTAATATTTATTAATATTATAAATATTTAGGTAAAGAAAAAGAAAGAAATTTGAACATAAAAATATTTTTAAAACCACAGTGGGCCAATTACATTTTTTAAAGTGTAGTGGCTCAATAGTATTAAGAATTTGGCTGGCTTGCCACGTAGGAAATAACTTATTTTATTTTATTTTTTCAAAAACCACGTAGGAAAATCAATCCAATTTTTTGGCGGTCCGTCTACAAAATTTGACGTAATGGGTTGATTGAACATTTTTAAAAAGTACAGTGGGCTAATTGAATATTTTAAAAGCACAGTGGCTAATTGTTTAAAACACTACAACCACAGTGGTGAAAAAGTGCTTTTTGCCAGTCCGATGTATGCAATTTAGAACTGTGACATAAAAGTGAGATATTTTCCATTCATTGTTTGCTTTTAGATGTTTATTTCAAGATAATGTTTTAAGAGTTGTAACTTGTGGCAACCTTGCCTTACGACTGGAGCATGTATATTGAATTTTTTGACAAATTTCATTCCTAGAAAATAGTTTGTTCCACATGTTTGATTTATATTTACCTCACTCAGGACAAAAGCAAAGTGGCCCATTTGATCATTATCTGTTGTGCCCTTGGTCAATTTTGTATTTATTCACAGTTTGGTTATGTTTAGAAAACCATCGTAACAAGTTTCTTTGTTAGTGCTTAAACAATCTTCTCAATGGTCGTCAATGGAGATTAAGGCCTGAGAATCTGAGATTGCTTCATGCTGAACGTGAAAGAAATTATAATGCAACAGTCTTAACATACTAAGTGTGAAGATGAATAAAAATGGTGTTTTGGTATAATCTGCATTTTACCAATTAATGTCAATGACATGTTTTTGCCTATATTCAAACAATCAAGTGCACATTTTATTTCCGGGAGTTGAAGCCTTGAATGTTCTTTGATCAGTGCTTCTGTTACTTCTTTTGACACCATTGTGGGAATTTCTGGCTGCCAATAATTATAATTGTTTTAATATGATTACACCTACGTCTCACCATTACCAAATCTTACAACTGTGCTAGTAAAACAATCTTCTTGATGAAAGATCACCATAATCTTCTACTCTTTTCTTCCCTTTTTATCCCATAGCATTATGGAGTATGTGGACACTTTTCTTTCTCATATTTAGAGAAGCAACTTGCCAAGTTGGTGGATGATTATATATGTTCACTTTTCGGCTCGAAAGCTTTTTGGTCCTTTCTCATGTGCATAGAACAAAATTGTAAATTTTAACAGTGTAGTTGCTAATGTGTTTCATATATATGACTATATGACATGAATGTACGTGAACACTGTTTTGTCTCTATTGGCGATGTAATTATGTACAGTTGGCAATATTTACTTGAGTTTAATTGTATTTTTATTAATTTTAAAAAATGATAAATAGAATGTGGTCTAAATTTACTGCACGTTTTTTTCTTGACTAATCAGATCTTACTCGACTTCTGGATATTCTGTAACATGTATGCTGATTTAGTTTTGTTATTTAATCTACTCCCTCCGTCCCAAATTAACTGCTCAGTTTTGACTTTTTTTAGTCAAATTGACTATTTTTAGAATTAATAATTAAGCATATATAAATATATTTCTAAAATTATAAAATTTAGGATTAGTAATAAATTGTATATACTTTCTTTTGGTTATAATCTCTTCACCTATATTTTAGCAAAAATAGTAAAAAGATTAGTTTTAAAAATGGTCAATTTGACTTTATAAAGTCAAAACTGAGCAATTAATTTGGGACGGAGGGAGTAGTTGTTTTGGCCGAGAATGGAAGGTTGAAACACATTGAAAGTATCGCGAAGAAATTTACTGAGTTGACCATGGCACATAGGGGAGAAGTTAAAGCCATCGTAACAAGTGTTATTGTAAGCTCTACTCATTATACAGTAACTCTATATTTTCTAATGCATTGTTAGATCTCTGTGTATGTTTTTTGGTTATACTCCTGCTCCAAAATATAGGATCATTGACTTTTTGATGTCAATTTAAGACATTTTCAAGCTCAAAGTTCAAAATTGACATTGATTCATTTAACATTAGTCACTACAATAATGAATATTGGTATCTATCTAAGAAGTTCTACTATTGTTGAGATATAGTGTTTTATTTTTAATGGATCATATCAGTTTGAGTTTAAAAATTTCTCAAATTGACTTTCAAAAGTCGATAATGATTTTATAATTTTGAATGGAGGGAGTATCATTATTTATTTGTGTTTGGATACAATTATTAATTGGTCAACACTTTCCAATTGTCAAACTTTGAATGGTTAAGCATAAAACCTGCTGTCATTCTGCAAACCATTTAGTTTCTATGTTGTTCCTTGGTACTGGAGAAGAAAAGCTGATGGAACCCTGCAAGTCTCCCAAATCTCGGGTATTCGTACTTGGGTATCCGTTAATTTTGATTCATCTAGTTGAGGTTCTAAAAGGGCAACACCATAGTTGTCACGGCGCCAAGGCGGGACGCGGCTGTTGTTGACCGCCAGGACGCCTAGGCAATAAGGCGTTCGCCATGACATCCGTATGGCGACAAGTCGTTAACAATGTGCAATTTATACATTATTTATTTTATTTCAAAAGTATATTACACAATAAAATTTTATATACATTAAAACTCAAAACATAATAATTAACAGTCTACTCTGCTTTTAGTCATAGCTCAAGTAAAGTCATCAACTATGAAGTCATTTCCGTTTCACTCATGAGCATTACTCTCATGGGTTGGATTAAGGTCATGGGTTGAGTCACTTGGGTAATTGGAAAAGTCTATGGGTTATGATGAGTCATGATAAAAAAGGACTTAATCACTTAACTTGGGCCCGCTACCAATGCGTGAGTCTTGGCAGCTAGGCGTTGCGTTACCCTTCTCCAACGCCAGGACGCCTAGACGTCGCCTAGACAACGACATAGCGATGCCATGACAACTATGGGCAACACATTGTTTGTTGCTTTTATAAGGAGTGTTTATTATGAGGCTTAATCTAGAGGGATAGTTTTTTGGTTGATTCACTTTAGAGTTGGCTACTCTCATAATTTTAAATTTGGCTAATACAGAAGTAAAGTTTCCAAAAATAGCGGTCTAGGTTAAAAGAAAACTAGATTCTAAGTTGCTAAGCTTGATTGGTGACTGGGACAAAATTCCATTGCTGAAGTGTGGGAATATTATAAGAATTGGAATTCTTTTCCAGTTTTATTTATGGAAAGTAAGACTAATATTTGTAGTTGGGGTCCTCAATTGCATTCCAATCAGATTAAATCATAAATTCTGATATCACAAAATTGTAAATCAATATAAAAAATCAAGAATTGTATTCTAGCTCCAAACTGAAAATTTGGTTCCAAGCACCAATCAAGACCCTTAACCTTAGGAAAAATTGATCTTACACTTATGTTGGCAGTGTTCTAAAAGACGGCCTAGGTGGATGCCTAGGCGGCCCCCAAACGCAGCGCCTAGGCCCTAGTGCCCAAAAAATCGGCAAAACAGACATGACTCAGTCGACTCGGTCTCGACTCTGTCGAGTTAGATCATAACAAAATCAACAAGTCCAGATCTAACCACCGCTTAAAAAGAAAAGTACAGAAAAATAAAAAGAAGTTAGTTGCTCCATCATCGACGAATAAAATCATGAATTCTAGATCTGAATCATGGCCTAAAAAGAGAAGAAGAAGAAGAAGTTGTCGCTCCATCATCGACGAAATCTTTGCGATTCGCCGTTGGAGTCGTTGTTGAAGTCACCAATGTTCGAAAAGGCGTTTGAGGCGCGCACCTCGTAGCGCGGTGGGAGGAAGCTGTGGCGAGGCTACCGCATCAGATACAAAAGTAGAAGCTTGCGCCTTATTTGGCCGAGGCTTACGCCTCGGTGCGTTGTGCCTCGAGGCGGGTCAAGGCTTGCGCCTTGAGTTGATTTTAAAAAAAGGCCCTAAAACTTGTTCTTTGACAGCTGCGACTTGCAACTGTTTTGTGTCTTCTTCGTCTTCTTCTGCTGGTTGCGTCTTCTTCTTCTTTTGGCTGTTGCGTCTTCTTCTTCTTCTTCTCTCTCTCTCGTCTTCTCCGTTATTGTTTTTTTTTATTTTTGTCTCCTTGGTCTTCTGCTGGTAACAACAATTTTTTTATTACGATTATTAATTATATATATATATATATATATATATATATATAACAATCATATGTATTAATGTATATACAGTAAATCAGTAATACCTAGTAAGTAATAACATTACTGTGAATATGTTTTTAAATTTCAATTAATGATCTTAGGCAATTTTTTTTTACTACAGTGAATTGTTATTTAATATGTAAATTATTTATATAAATTAAATTGTTTACATATTTATGTAAATTAAATTAAATATGTAAATTGTTTATATAAATTAAATTGTTTAAATATATATGTAAATTAAATTAAATATGTAAATTGTTTATATAAATATGTAAATATTTATATATATTAAATTGTTTACATATTTAAATTGTTTATATAGATATGTAAATTAATTTGTTTACATATTTAAATTGTTTATATAAATTAAATTATTTACATATTTATACATATTTATATAAACAATTTAATTAAATTGTTTACATATTTATGTAAATTGTTTATAATTCCTATTATCGCATATATAAATTGTTTTGGGGACTTTTAGGTTTTCAAATTGAGGCTTACGCCTCGTTTCGCCTCGAGGCTTACGCCTTGCCTTGTCCGGAGAAAAATGTCTCGTACCGCTTTTAGCCTTTTCGAACATTGGAAGTCACAATTGATATTGCCTTGGGGCTGCCACAGTCGTGTAACTCATACCTTCATATTGCTTATGTTCGCGGGTCCACAATATTATATATTTATACTACATATCTATGTGCCTGCCCACTTATTTCCATGAGCTATATGCCACTTTGTTATAATAACAATAACAATATTATTGTTATTATTGTTGTTGTTGTTGTTGTTGTTGTTGTTGTTGTTGCTAATGCAATTCTTTTTATGGAACGAAGGGACATATATTAAACACTATATGTACTATATTATATGTTATATAATATATAATTATACATATGCACTAGATAATATATAATATATATTCATTATAATTTCTAATGTTTTCAATCTTTAAAACTAATATATAGTTTATAAAATATATTTTATGTTTAAAATAATAACTTAGTTTTATTATATATTAGAAAATAACCATAAAAATTAATTTTTATTAAATTTATAATAATACAACTATAAAGAGCAACTTTATTTTTAATTAAAAAAAAAAATAACCCGCCTAGACCCCCGCCTACAAGGGCTGGGCGCTCGAAGGTCCATCCGCCACCTAGGTCAGCCTAGCGTTTTTTATAACACTATGTTGGAGAGTCTTGAGGCTATGGTTTATTCAGAAAACTGGAAAAAGAGAAGGCAATTAGTGAAGACTACTTCAATGGCATAGTTTCGTTATGTTCCTAAATAAAAGGTTTGTGAGGATACTAAGAAAATGAGTTATGAAATTTCTGGTGTTTTTTTTGGTTGATGGTACAACATTTGGAGGGTCTTTTGTTGCCAGAGAACTGTTATACTTCTTTTTGGAGTAGAGACATTGTTAAGTAAGATGCTTTGAAATCTCATTGAGGGTACAACTCCTTTTTGAATATATTATAGTGGTTCTTTCTTACTATTTCTTTGTACAACATATATTTACATTTAACAGGTTTCTTTAAGTGTCACTTGTTCTTAGGTTTCTGAGGCAGTAGTTAAAATTGTTTGTAATTTGAATTGTAGTCTGCAGAGTTTTCTGATTGATGTATAATATCGCTTTTCTTTGCCAGGCTCTTCCTCCAGAAGAAGAGAAAGAACTGAAAGAAACATTGCAAGATATAATTGGACATGGGAAGAAAGTTAAGCTCGAACAGAAGGTACATTGTTTTGCCCATGAATCTTATATCGTAGTGATTTTCTAATGCTACCTTCTTCTGTTTCATCTCTAATGTTGCTATGTGCATGACAGATTGATCCTAGTATTCTTGGTGGGCTTGTGGTGGAATTTTCGCAGAAGGTTTTTGACATGTCCATCAGAACCAGGGCAAGGCAGATGGAGAGGTTTTTGCGGGATCCCATCAACTTTGACAGTCTATAAAGGTTTTAAACCTAATCCATGCTTCTCTTTTCTGGTGTCAACTACCTTGCAACGGTAAATAAGGATTTTAAGTCTATCTCTGGGCTCTGATTGTGGACGCTCCTTTTCAGTTGGTAGTCCTTTCTGATTACAAATAAAGCAGTTGATTGTTCTCATTTGATCATTGCAAACCCCAATAAACCTAAACTTTTGTGTACAAGATCTTACATTGCACCCTTGACAATCATAAATTTGTCGAATACAAATCCAGTATTTCCTTTCCCTTTGTGCATGAAAACAGGCTTTAAATTTAAATCAAGTTGGTTGGAGTTCTGTTATTTCGATTTGCTAGCTGCATTGCTGTTGTTTTCAAGGATAAAGACCACTAAACTTTAAAATTATGCAATTTACCCAATGAATTAATAAAAAAGTTTGAATAACACTATTCTGTTAAATTGAATGGATGTCTGTTTATTATTTAGCTACATGCCAGTATTCAAAAAATAAAGAAATCAAAGAAAATGACGTGAAAAATACATAAGCAGTAACATATATATAATTTTTTTTAAAAAATAGCTTTTCTTTCTATCTTCTATTCTCTCTATTCTCAAACTTTCATCTTCTGGATTTAATTGCCTCCCTCCACCCACTTGCATTCTAAAGACCCGAACTCATTTTTGGGCTACCTCTGAAATCATTATCTTTGAGTCATCCATTGTTAGAACTCATTGCGATGAATCATCCCAATTTGAAATCATAAGGGTATGTTTGTTTGAAAGGATTACACTTGGAATATGACTATTAATTCCAAATGTCTCGTTTGTTTTTCAATTTGAGCTTGAAATTATTAGTTCTTTATAAAATAGTTTAAGATGTAGGATTATTTATTATCATGTTATACCTGATATTATAATCCATACTATTTGGGATTAAAAATTGCTACACAAAATTAACCTCAACTTTTTTCTAAAATAACTTTAATATCCTGCAATTTCTGTTATTAATACTGGCAACTTAAAACTTACTAATACAAAGAGTAAATAATTTTTTTGGGGGGAAGGGGGGTTAGGGGTGGACAGGGTGGGGGTGAGGTGTATATATAATCATCGAATATTATTTTTCTGGGAAGGGTGGGGGGTGGGCAAGTGGGGTTATATACATAATCAGTAAATATTATTTATTTGGTGGGGGTTGTTGGGTGTAATCTAATTAAGCAAGACACAAGTATACGTGATCAACAAATAATATAATGATAATTTGACTATCGTTCCCACAGAGAATTGTTTAACGAGAATTACCAAATACTAACCTTTAACCAATTTAATCTTATTTAAACGAATGATTCAATATTTTGAATGAAAATAATTAATTAAATTATTACTAACTGTCCCTAGAATGAAACTAAATAATAAAGACTTGGGATTTCAATTTCACTTATTGTTTCAATTAAATCAATACACTTCCTGTTACATCAAATTAATTATACTGGATTGTTAATCAAGAACACGAAGGTAAAGTATAGCCATTTCTCAATGCACTATACTCGTATTAACTTAAATCCACAGATGATAGACTAAAGCCAAACACCCTAATTAACTAACCCACTATATCTCTGTGTGAATTATAATTAAATAAAGTTTAAGAACAAGTTCTTATTAAACTACATGCGATGCATAAGTATATCTCTATCCTAAGCACAAATCATGAATTCCAACACCATGTAGAACACATAAACACATGCTATTATGATCAGATCTGAACCCATAATTAGTTTCTCAATTTCATATGAATTATCATAGTAATTGTTAGCTAGGCAATTAAGCAATTAAGGGCAAACCATAACAGACAATCCAAATACAACTACTAAGACTAACAAGGAAGTATATTAAAAATTACGCAACAAGATCCATAGTAATCCCAAAATAGATTTTAATTCATAATTGAACTAGAATCCAGGATCCACAATTGATTAAGCAATAAAAGATACAAATAGATAAGAAGAGAAATTAAGGTTGAGTTAAGTAAATCTGCATTCTGTTGCTTCCAATTTGATTCCCCAATGATGATCAAGAGCTGCAATCTTCAGTTCTAGTTTAATCTTGGATTCCTAATCTAAGAAAGAAATTAAAGATGAACAATAAAAGAAACTTATTCCAAGAGGGATTTATGGAGTCTTAGAACTAGTCTCCCACTACAAACTGTAAATATGCCTATATATATATACTAATTCGTGAGTCCTTCCTTGCCCACGAACAAATCTGATTAGTCAAATTAAATGAAAAGTCAACTACTGGAATACAGGGACCGGCGCAGCTGCGCTGCCTATAGAGCTAAATGGGACACAACTGCGCTACAAGATTTCTGAAATAGGACCTAACACAGCTAAGCTGCACCCAAAGTCAATTTGGGCGCAGCTGCGCCATACACCAGATCATGCTTTCTGCTGCTGCAACATCACTCCTCTTGCCATCACTTCATTAGTTGTTCATTTTAGCATCCACATATTCATTTAAGCTTCAAAAGTCACCAAGAAAGTTCCCAAACATGCAAACTGCAAAAGAAATAAAAAATGCATGAAAAGCTACTAAAACGTATGAGTTTAAACAACAATTGAAGTCAAATGATATTAAGATAGGTAGATATAAAATAACTTATCAAATACCCCCAAACTTAAATCGTTACTTGTCCTCAAGCAACAAAACAAAATGCAACACTAAATAAACAAAATGCAATCTAAGATACAATGCTAATGAATCCAAATACCAGTCAGATAGACATTCAAGAGAGTTGTCTCAGAGAAACCTCAAAAACTTTAAACCGAATATCCAACCAAAAGCAAGGCAATAAAGTATATCACTTTGTAAATCAAAACCTGTCATCACCGATGTAGTGTGTGTGTGTGTGTGTGTGTGTGCTTAGCAACCATTAAACTAGCTACAAAACAAATATTTCACATAATATGCTTCTTAGAGGAAAAAATACAGCTTTAACTCAAGGAAGGCAGTAAACACATTAAGCTCCAACCAAGACTACACATCAACTAAGCTAAGAGTCAACAATGGGTTTATTATGCCTTTATTTACTCACGAGGGCGATATTCGCACTTTCCCGCTTTTACACCTGACTGTGCAATGTCTAGTCCTCTTAGGCTTTTTAGTGCTACCCATTAGCGAGCTTTCGACCAACGACTCCCAAACCGTTAGGCTTTAGGGCGCTAGGTGTAAAGATATCCCCTCGGGCGTACTTACTCAAGTAACAAAGGCCACATAACTAAACTAGCCAAAGTGTTTATTCATATAATTTTTTTTTTTTTGGATTTTCTATTTTTTTTAAAAAAACTAGCATACCCCGTTTCCCCCCAAACTTAATCTTTTACGCAATCCTAGTCATTACTAACTGTTTACTAAACCTCTTTAATTAAAACACCAATTTCCCACTAGAAGACAATTATGTTACCATTTACTCGAAACAAGTCGTAATGGTTACTTTAGAGTGCTAACCAGTGACATCAGATTCAAACAAGTAGAGATTCACATCATGCTATAACATTACCACTATGCCTTAGTTATCAAAACTATTTAACTATGCAATTCCAATTTCATCATAGACCAAATGAAACTCAAACTAACTGAGAACTTGGATTCATACAATATGACCTATCTACACTAAGTGCCGCAAATAAAACAACATTTTTTTAATTCACAAAATAACTAACAAATTAAACTAAATGAAACCTAAAACTAAATTAGAATGCAAATTACACATGCAACTTAACCAATACCCCCAAACTTAAAAATAACAATGTCTTCATTATAAGGTAAAGGCTAAAGAAACTTCCCTAGGTGGACTCATCATCGCCGTCCTCCTCTTGCTCAGGTGGTGTGTCTGGCGGTGGATATAGAGTGGCGAACCAATATGTAGGAAACTAGACTTGGCCAAATGCATCAGATAACACCCCAGAAAATTCAGCAATAAAGGCCTGGAAATTAGTGTGCATCGCATCCATCCTTCTTTGTAGGCGGTGCATCTCGCGCTCCTGCCTGTCATAGTAATCTGGAGGTGCACTTACTGTCTGTGGAGTAGCGGTGTCTTCCTTTTCTCCTTCTTTGTTATATTCTTCATCATTGTTAGACTCATCTTCCGGCAAAATAAAACCCAAGCCCCGGGGGTGAGACTCTGCACCATTCCAAATATTGTACTTCTGTATGGTCGTGTGATCAATGTCACGCATCGACAGCTGCAGAGCTTCATTGTCCCAGTTTACTCTCACAGCTAAACATAGTCGAGTGATTATTGATGCATGCGGGATTCCCCCAGAAGTACTTCCCCTCATGTATCTTATCATGTATTGATTGATGATATGCCCAATGTCAATTGATTTCCCTTTGAGTATGCCATATAACAATATGGCTTTGACAGTAGTGACATCTGTATGATGGCTGGCAGGGAGTATACTATCACGTATTAAACTATACCACACCTTTGCATAACGACTTAGAGTGGTCCGTGGGAAGTGAACTTTCTTATTTGTTCCTTCTTTGGTTGTCTACTTCGTGCCTGGTTTGCATAGTTCCTTTATAAGCTTGTCCAAGTTAATTTCAAAATGTTGAGATTCTGCCCAATTTGAGGCAGCAGATGGGAGAGTGTCCACGTGAAATAATTCGTTGATCGCTTGCTTGGTGTAGATTACTTGATTTCCTTTCACATAAGATATGTCATTCTGCGTTTCTCGAGCATTGGCATAGAACTCTATAACAATTGACATTGGGCCAGACACTGGCTTGGCTACCACTAGTGTCCAACCATATGCAATAATCTGGTCCTAAGCTTCCCATCCTCCTTTCCAGGTTTGATGCCCCTCTCTTGCACGAATGATTTTTATATCAGAACATCCAGATAATGATGTTGGGCTGAGAGGTTTACAAATCTGTAGGTGTCCAATACATCTCTGTTACTGCCTTCACCCTCAAGATCACTGCTAGATGAAGGAGATAGGGTGCGAATTCTCTTAGATGCCATGTTTTGATAAACTTGGTCTGATGAATGTAACTTCCAAACGAAACCCTAAACTTCTCTCTGAACTTTGGTTGAACAGGTTGTGTGAAAATCTGAAAGCTCCCTTGACTGTGCTCAAAATTCGGGATTTGCACTTAGGAAAAGATGAAATTAGGGTTTATGTTGGAGAGAGAGAGAGTGTATCGATTTCTATCTGAAGATTTGAAGTGCCTCAATTTGATTTTTGAAGAGGAGTAGTAGCAGTTTGGAGTTCTGTTGAATTCGGTTTTGAGATAGAGAAGGAATCGATGTGACAACCCTATAATTTGGACAATTTATTAAAATCTTAAAAGATTGAATTAAGGTTAAATAATAAACCTAGACAGAAAATAAGTGTATGGATTTGACATTTTTGAAGGATTTTTAAGGATTTAAAAATTTTGTGGTGAATTATTCAGGATTAAGTGTATATGTTCTCTGTGTATGGTCATATATGTGTACAATATGTGGTTATGGATCAATTATTGGTCGAATAAGTTATATCAGGGATAAAACCTAAATTTATATAAAGACCGCCCATGTTCAGTTAAAATTTTTTATTAATTAATAAGAAACCCTAGAAACCGGTTCTGAAAACCATAATTTCAATTCCAGGAATCCGAAACCCTAATTCAAAATATGAAAACCCTAATTTGAGTATTCAAAAGTTAAGTATGAGTATTTAGCGTTATTGAATAATAACTAATTAGGGATAACCCTAATTGACTAATTAGAAAACTCTAATTTCTGAGTTAGAAACCCTAATGTATAATTGGGGAAAACCAAATTGATAATTTAGCAATTTTAATGTTAATTATAAAATTTTGATCCTAATTAACAAGCCCTAATGCGATTAGGAAACTTTAATATAATTAGGAAACCCTAATTATAATTTAGAAATCTTAATTTTCTAATTTTAAAACCTAATTAGAAAATCTAAATAATAATAATAATAATAATTTTTAAAACCCTAAGGGTCAAACCCTAAGGGGTGTAGTAAATGACATTTATGCCATTAAATTGGGTAGCAAAAAGACTAAAATGCCCTTTTTGTATTTTTTATAAGTGGAGTGTAGATCTATCCATGATATTGAGTTGTTGGCTAACTTAATTAAAATCTTCCATGTGCTATATATCTAATATATCAGCCAATTATTTGTCAACTAGATACATGAATCAAGGATTAAAAGAATAAAAGAAAGGAAAGTAACTCACTTTACTTTTCAAAATAGTCAAGACCATTCTCTCTCTAGATTTTCGGGATTCAGAGTGAAAGGGTGTGATAATATAAGATAATATCATATCTTAGTTCTCAAGGATCAGGATCAATGATCAGAATCAAAGATCAAGCTTCAAAGTGGTATAAACTCTAAAATTTGAAATCCTTAAAAGTTGTTGTTTAGATTGGTGCTAGAGGATGTTATTTAGTGATCTGGGTTGTTATAACTTGGATCCATAACATCTAGATGCACGAAAAGCAAGTTTTCAAAACTTATCTATGAACCCTAAATTTTGGTCTGACAACCGAATGTCAGGGCTCATAGATCTCTTTGTTTTAATGATTTGTGTGTTTAATGTTATAGATCTGTTCTACGCCATTTGGACTATGATCTAGAACTGGAATCAGGGTCAGATCATGTGTAGATTGCAAGTTATAAGCAGTCAAACATGGTTGACCGACCATGAGCAACTGGTTTCTTGGCAGCCCAGAAACCCAGAAATGGTCTGACATGATTTTCTAGGCTCCTGATCTTGCTGATGCTAAGTTTTTATGTTATGTTGTTATATTGAGGTTGTAGACTGGTATATGGACTACACATACAAGTCATTAGAACACTTATATCATGACCAGGATGAGAGATAACCAAGGTCAAACTTGGGTTGACCGTCTGCCTATGAACATTTCTGGAAAACCCAGAAATGTTCAAGAACAGTTTTTCTGGCTTACTTTGACCGACCCAGATCTTACGTTGGTGATGTTGTTATGTTGATCTAGTGATATGTTATTGCACCCTGACATAAGTACTACAAGTGTGAACCTTTAGATCACACAAAGATGGCCCATACTGAAAGTTATGAGAATCGAAAACTGATACCTTACAACTGTTCTTCATTTCTGGAAAACCGAGAAATGAAGAACAGTGCTGACAAGCTTTTCTGGAGCCTAGATCGTGCAGATCTGTTATGTCTTGGCCATACATTTGGTATGTAGTTGTAATATTACACTTATACTACAACAGTAATGTGACAACCCCAAAACAGGTCCATTCCACCCAACCCATTCTGAGTCGCCAAATACATGGTACAAAAAATAACTACAACTTTATTACAACAATTGTCGTGCAAAATACAACAATACATATGCTGTGAGTTTGGATACAAATATATACCAACTGTGACTCATGTCCCAACCGTGGACAACACCTCATAATGACACCTTACATAAAGGTATAGTCGAAAACTGTTTTAGAAATTAGAATCTTTGGAAAGTGCTCAAGGAAACCTTCGTACATGGGAGGCCATGCGTCTAGGTTATGATAGATATCATATGCGCACAAAATTATCCTTGGTTGACCTAATAGACCCCAAAGAAAAATAAGAAGATTACTATTGTATTCTTCCCAATGGTGTGTCTTCTCTTGACATATCATTATCTCCACCGTCTTTAATTGAGAATTATACTTCAACCAAACTCCAAGATTATATAGGTAGTGCTCGTATATATACTTAACAAGTGGATGAGCACAACCTTTTCTTATGATGACTTGAGGTTGTATGTCATGAGACATCTTGTATGATAGTGGCAAAACACCCTTACAAGTTAAATTCACCTCACCCTCAACATCTATAGACCACCGTTCTATTTTCATGTTATTCCCCGCTTGTACCAGCTACACTTTTATTACCTGAAAGAAATTGTGAAGCAAAAGGGTGAGCACAACTAGCTCAGTAAAGAATATCATGACTGAAGATAAATAAATTATCAATAGCCTTCAACAGTAATAAATCAGAGATTTAGAACATATGGTTGATGATAAAACTTTTCAACCATAGTTGCAGCGGAATGAGCAATCCATTAGAAGAGTCAAATAGACCATAAAGTCTATTATCTTCTCAATGTTAAAATTCCACCAACAATATTTAACCCTGTAACATCAATCAACAGTTCCTGTCCACAATCATGTGAATAACTCATAATCATAATTGTAGTTCTAAATTCCTTTTCTCATTCAGGACGAAGATAATTTTCATCACCTGTCTTTACCTGAAACATCAAAGATCATGGTTATACCAAATCACAATTCATATTCATAATCCTACTAATAAATTCATCTTTGCACTACGGGCCAAAGATATTCATCAACAGACCATCTTTGCACTACAGACCAAAGATATTCAACAACAGGTCATCTTTGCACTACAGGCCAAAGATATTCATCAACAATTCATCTTTGCACTACAGTCCAAAGATATTCAACAACAGGTCATCTTTGCACTACGGGCCAAAGATATTCATCAACAATTCATCTTTGCACTACAGGCCAAAGATATTCTTATCTCAAAGAAATATATAATCATTTCAGAATTTATATAAACCATAATTATAACTATGTTGATCAATTCACCTTGCACTTAAGCTAAAAATATTCCATTGTAAATTCAATGGTCATGATCATACTAGTCAACAATTTAACTTTGCACTACTGGCTAGAGAGAACCCATAGTCACGATCATACCAATACTTTACTCATCTTTACACTCAAGTCAAAGAGAATTTCAACATCAGGGTTATAAAAATATTATATATGATAATAAAATCAATATAATCAATACGTAGTTTTAATCTCCAGAGTAATATTCATAAATCAACTATAATTTGGTTAGAAAAAGAAACTAATTTTGTAGTGAATAGTACCCATGTATAGTAACTCGTGAATAGTAACTCATGAATAGTAACTCGTGAATAGTAAATCGTGAATAGTAACTCGCGAATAGTAACTCATGAATAATAACTCGTGAATAGTAACTCATGAATAGTAACCCCGACATGAAAAAGTTCCAAATTTGATAAAAAGTTCAAACCAATATTTCGGCATAATGATATTGAAGAAATAATATCATTTATGAAGAAAATAATCTCTCTTACCTCAGAAAGAATAGTACTTCTGACTGGAATACTGAATATAGTGCTAAAAGAACTTGCACCGTATAGCAATACTCGAAGTACTAAAATACTCACAAAAATACGTCCGATATCTAGAGAGAGAAAAAGAGAGAAATCATTAGTTTCTGGTGTGATTTTCAATTCTAACATAAGCACTCTATTTATAGGAAAATGCTTAGAACACCAAAGCGAAAAATTTAATATAATATTAAAATATTAAATATAAATTCCTACGCCAACCTTTGAATGCTAGATATCAGCCAAAACATGTGCCAACATTACTAAAATGTTTTTCATACTAAAATTATTGAAAACTTCAAAATAAAAATAAAAATCAATTAATCTGGAACTTCATAAATTCATAATAATTAGCCATTTTATCAGAAAATTCGAATCTCGCGACTTTTTATAGAAAATTCAATTCTTTACAACTTTGCAGAAGAAAGGTCCAAATTCCAAACAGAAATTAACCGAAATCCATAAACGGGCGATTTTACAGGCTATAATCAAATTTCAGTCAAGAAATGGGGTCTACCGACATGTTTTATATGTTTTAAACAACTTTTACAACAAAAATACTCTTCCTCCTCATATACTCATATATACCACATTCATTGTAAAAATATCACTATTATTATATTATTAAAATATAATAATAAATTATTTTATCAGAAAAGATAAAATATCAATTTTCAACAATTTTCACTTTAAAAAATTTTCTCCATCTATATCCACATAAAATGAATATTTTTCTTATCATATAAATCAATAATTAATTATTCACAAATAATATTATAGAATCACAGTAATGACAACCAAGCAGTTTCCTTCTAGAAGAATGTCCTTATAGTACACTAGGGACTTATAAGGAGCTAAGGACTGGAAATGCCAACCAGGGGGAAAAAACTGGGTAGCTAGCTTACTGAGATCATTTTTTGGCTTCATATTGGGTTCAATATGGAATAAATAGCTTTCCCATCTGAACATATACTCAGAAGGAGAGTGACTATCAACTGATGAAGAGGCCTTAGCCGGATTACTAAAAGGGTCTACTGAAACAGGTTGACTGGCTAAAGCCGAACTGTAGGGCTTAGGCATGGTACCAAGAACAGTGAATTTATTACTTGTTTGAAGTACTGGGTTAATTGGGTGAGGAATCATGGTTCCTCTGGGTTGATTAATGGGGCCAGAAGGGCGCTTTGAGGAAGAGGCTCCTCTAGTGCTCATTGTGCTGAATGGTACCTGTATTAATAAATTCTCGAGTGAGAAAATCAGGAACTGAATTATTACTTCCATTGATATATTCAATATTAAAATCAAAAATGCTCAATAAGGCTTGCCATCAATACGAACTAAAAAAATTTGGTTTAAAAGATCACTCTGAAATTTAGTAATACATAAAACAAGAGAAAGTATTTCCTTTTTTATAGTACTGTAATTAGAATGTGTAATATTTCATGCACCAGAATGAAAACGAACAATTTGTTCTGGAGAATTAGGAGTTAATTTTTGTTTCAGAATGCCTCCGAACCCAATGTCTGAGGTGTCAGTTTCAACAATTTTAAAAGTTGAGTCATTAGATATGCCAAGACAGGGCAATGTCTTGACGTACTTTTTAACTTGCTGGACGACAGAGGTGTGAGTGTCAGTCTAAGGTGGAGGATTAGCTTGCAGACACTGAAAAAGAGGTCTACATATCTTCCTGAGATTCGTGTAAAACTTTTCTATATAATTTAGGGAGCCAAGAAATCTTTGCAGTTGGGTTTTGTTGGTTATCTTATCGGGAAACTTGTCAGCGAATTGAATAGCTCGTTCAATTGGCTGAACTTATCCTCTAAAGATATTAAGACCAAAAAACCTTACTCTGACCTGAAACAGGCTGCATTTGGAAGGTGAAAGAACCAAACCATTGTCTTTAACTGTTTTGAAGAACGATTTCAAATGTTTAATGTGTTCATCAATGGTTTTTGAGAAGACAAGAATATCGTCAATATAGACGACAATGAAGTGACTGAAAGGATTTAGTATATCATTAAGGATATTTTGAAATTCACTTGGAGCATTTTTTAGGCCAAATGCCTGGACATTCCATTCGTAATGACCAAATGGAGTGGTGAATGCTGTTTTATAACTATCATCAGGATGGATGGAAATCTGCAAGAAACCAGATTTAAGGTCAAATTTGCTAAATATCGTGGCATTACTTAGTCTGTTGACCAGGTCTTCTTTATTAGGAAAGGGATACCGAATCCATTCTAAGACCTTATTCAATGGTTTATAATTGATTACTAGACGTGGGACAGCGCGTTCTTTCTCTGCTTCATTATTGACATAGAAGACAGGGCAAGTGATGAGTAGGTTTTATACCTATGAATACGATATTATTAAACTTAATTATTGTTATATTTAATTGTTTTTAGGATCTTTTTATGTGTTTTGTGTTTATTTGTTGTAGGTTGGAGCTGGAGGGACAAATTGGTCATTTCGGAGAAGAAAAAGGTCAAAAATCATGAAAATTAAAGCTGAGTGGCATTTCTGTAAATATGTGGTCCTGGCCAAGCGCCTAGGCGCTTGAAAATGCCCTATGATGAGCGCCTAGGCGCTCTAGTGCGTAATAATGTACGTTTTTATGCTGTCAAGTGGGTTTTTGAAGCCAAATAGGAGTCTGAATGAGGGCTGAGACCAATACAAATAGGAGAGGACTCTAGAAAAGCAAAGAGGACGAATTTTGCAAGGAATCAATCAATCTTTTCAAGAGATTTGCAGAGAAAACAAGGAAGAAAAAAACACGAAGGAGACTTGCAAAGGGTTGAAGATCTAGGAGGGAGTTTAAGAGCAAATTCAGAGTTTCTTCTTCTCTTCTCTAGTTTTATCTTTTGTAATTATCTGGGATGTTTGGATTATTAATTTGGATGATGTTTTTCTTTATTATTAGCATGAACTAAATTTTAATTAAGATTGCAACGGAACTTGGTATGTAGTTTAAATTGCAAGCTTCCCATTGAATGAAAGTTAGTTTTTATTGAATTGTTTATTATATCTTATGTTTATTGATTAATTGTTTGGCCAACAATTACTGTGATAATCTATATAAAATTGGAAGATGGAGTATAGATTGAGATCTGGATATGATAACATCTGTTCATATAATCTAAATAGGGTTAATATGATTAGCGTGTAGGATAGAAATATACCTATGTGTCTTTTGTATCCATTGAAAGAATTTGTGCGTAAACCCTAATTAACTTGATTCACATAGGAATATAGTGCGTTGATTAATTGGGGTGTTCCTTGTAATTCCGTATCTTAAAGATTGGATTTAGGAGGATTTGTTCACGTGTCTTTGGAAGAAGTGCGTGAATATTCATAAAGCATTCTTGGATAACAATTCATATTAATTGATTTATTTTAAATGGGAAGTAAGTTAGTTTAAATGAAATACCAAGGGAAGTTGTAATCTTAATCTGTTAAATCTGCAGTTATTCTTGTGAAATTTTGATTTTTTAATTATTAGTTTGTTAAGTTTAAATTTTAGATCACAAACAAAAATTTTCTTAGTTTAAAATAGGATTAATTGCATTAGAGTTAGTAATTGATAAATATTAGTCTATTTCCTTGTGGGAACGATATCCTTGCTTGCTGAATATTACAATTGAACGCGTATACTTGCGTGATAAAGTGCTATTAAAAATTTAGGCAACAAGTTTTTGGCGCCGTTGCCGGGGAAATTAGTTTAATATTTTGTCATTATTGATTTTTATAGCGTTAATCTTAATTTAAACTTTTTCTGTTCTGTTCTATTCAGGTGTTCTTGACTAGTGTATGCAAACGCGATCGAAGAAGCCAGATTTGTTGCCTCACGAGGACGACATCGAGAAAAGATTTTAGCGGTTGCGTAAGTGGGTTAAAGAAACCAAAGAAGCACTTGATAAGGAAGATACTATGGCTGAAGAAGAGCAAAAAGCACTGCGGGATTATGCTACGCCGCGGGTTACTGAAATTCAGTCGAGTATTACGAGACCTGCCATTACTGCTACAAGTTTTGAGATAAAACCGGGGACAATACAGATGATTCAAAATTCATGTCAGTTTGGAGGGTTACCTAACGATGATCCGAACGATCACATAGTCAGCTTTATAGAAATCTGCGATACTTTCAAGTACAATAATGTGTCAGAGGATGCAATAAGGCTAAGGCTATTTCCATTTACTCTCAGAGATAAGGCTAAGAGTTGGCTCCATTCACTACCACCAGGCTCGATCACTACATGGAATGATCTAGCCCAGAAATTTCTTGCAAAGTTTTTCCCGCCTGCAAAAACAGCAAAGTTGCGGAACGATATCTTCTCTTTCGTTCAGCACGATTCAGAATCACTATATGAAGCTTGGGAGAGATTCAAAGATTCATTGCGAAAATGTCCACACCATGGGATTCCTAAATGGCTTCAGGTGCAAACTTTTTATAACGGTTTATTCAGCACAGTGAGATCGAGTATAGATGCTGCAGCAGGAGGAGCTATTATGGCCAAAAATTGTGACGAGGGGTATCAGTTGCTTGAAACCATGGCAGCTAATAATTATCAATGGCCAACAGCAAGAACAACTCCGACAAGGACAGTCGGAGTGTATGAAGTGGATGCGATGACAGCATTGTCAGCTCAAGTGACAGCTCAGATTTCTGCTCTTACAAAGAAGATAGATGCACTTGGGGTACAACCAGTTCAGAAAATGGAAACGATATGTGAAATATGTGCGGGTAACCACTCAAGTGATCAATGTGCAATAAATCCTGAATCAGTCCATTTTGTTTCCAATTATAACAGGCAGCAGGGCAGTTATTCAAACAACTACAATTCAGGAGTGAGAAACCACCCGAATTTTTCTTGGAGTAATAATCAGTCACATGCTCAAGCCCAAGCTCCAAGGCAAACATATCCACCTGGATTTCAGCCACACCAACAAACTCAAAAACACCCACAACCTGATAAGTTATCACAAATGGAAGAAGTGTTGGCAAGATTGACAACTCAGTTTGAAGCCATAACTAAAAACCAATCAGCGGCAATCAAGAATCTTGAGAATCAAATGGGGCAAATGGCTAATGCTTTGAATACTAGAGCTCCAGGTTCTTTACCTAGTGATACGGAGAAAAATCCAAGGAATGATGGAAATGAGCACTGTAAGGCAGTTACACTCAGAAGCGGGAAGGAGTTGACTACAGATTTGGACGGACACAAGAAAATAATTTCTGCTGAGGATGGTGAACAAGAGAGTCGAAATTCGGAAAGTAAATCTGGGGAAAAAGTTGTGACAAAACAACAAGAAGATAAGCAAACAACAGTTGTACCACCTGTGCCGTTTCCTCAAAGATTTCAAAAGCAGAAATTAGATAGACAATTTTCAAAATTTTTAGAAGTGTTCAAAAAGCTGCAAATCAACATTCCATTCGCAGATGCTTTAGAACAAATGCCTAGTTATGCAAAATTTATGAAAGATATTTTATCAAGAAAGAGGAAGCTAGGGGAGTTCGAAACTGTAGCATTAACAGAAGAATGTAGCGCAATTCTGCAAAGAAAGTTACCACCGAAGTTGAAGGATCCGGGTAGCTTCACAATACCGTGCACGATTGGGCCCCAGTTCTTTAACAGATGTTTGTGTGATTTGGGTGCAAGTATTAACTTGATGCCACTTTCGATCTACACTCAGTTGGGATTACCAGAGCCAAGGCCAATAAATATCTCTCTACAGCTCGCAGATAGATCAGTGACATACCCTAGGGGCATTGTGGAAGACATATTAGTGAAGGTGGACAAATTCATATTTCCAGCGGACTTCATTGTGTTGGACTACGAAGAGGATAAAGACATACCCATTATCCTTGAAAGACCGTTTTTAGCCACTGGAAGGACATTAATTTATGTACAAAAGGGAGAGTTAACAATGCGAGTCCAAGATGAAGAAGTAACTTTTAATGTTTTCAAGGCTATGAAATTTCCGAAGGAAGAGGAAGAGTGCTTAAGAGTTGATCTAATTGAAGAAGCAACTGAAGAGGTATTTAGTGAATCTGTGAATGAAAACCCTCTTGAAACCGCATTGGTTAGTGAAAATTTATTTGATGATTCAACGATGATAGAATGGGTCCAAATGTTAGATTCAACTCCAAAGTTCACACGATGTCTACAAAAATTTGAAACTCTGGATTATCGGGGAAAGCTAGATGAAAAGGTGACATCATCTGTAGAAGAACCGCCTACCTTGGAACTTAAGCCATTGCCTAACCACCTCCGGTACACCTACCTTGGTTCTTCTTCTTCCTTGCCAGTCATTATTTCTGCATCACTTGATAAGGTTCAAGAAGAAAAGCTACTAAGGGTACTCTGACAATACAAGACTGCTATTGGATGGACTATTGCAGATATCAAGGGGATAAGCCCATCAATTTGTATGCATAAGATTTTGTTGGAAGATGAAGCGAAACCGACTATTGAACAACAACGAAGACTCAATCCCATCATGAAGGAAGTCGTTAAAAAGGAGATCATTAAATGGTTGGATGCGGGAATTATCTACCCTATCTCAGATAGCTCATGGGTAAGTCCGGTTCAATGCGTGCCAAAGAAAGGGGGAATGATAGTAGTTGCGAATGAGCAGAATGAATTGATCCCAACGCGAACAGTTACTGGTTGGCGGGTGTGTATGGATTACAGGAAGTTGAATAAGGCCACTCGTAAAGACCATTTTCCTCTACCATTCATAGATCAGATGTTGGACAGGCTTGCAGGGCACGAGTATTATTGTCTCTTGGATGGATACTTGGGCTATAACCAGATTGCCATTGCACCCGAGGATCAGGAGAAAACAACATTCACATGCCCATATGGCACCTTTGCTTTTCGCAGAATGTCTTTTGGGTTATGTAATGCGCCAGCGACATTTCAACGGTGTATGATGGCTATTTTTTCAGATATGGTTGAACAAAATCTTGAGGTATTTATGGATGATTTTTCAGTTTTTGGGGATTCGTTTGATTATTGTTTGGAAAATCTCACTCTCGTGCTCAAACGGTGCATGGAAACGAATTTGGTTTTGAACTGGGAGAAATGTCATTTTATGGTGCAAGAGGGGATAATCTTGGGTCACCGAGTATCATCAAAAGGAATTGAGGTTGATAGAGCTAAAATCGAAACCATTGAGAACCTGCCACCACCAATTTCTGTAAAGGGTATTCGAAGTTTTTTGGGACACGCTGGTTTCTATAGACGATTTATAAAAGACTTCTCCAAAATCACAAAACCACTTTGCAATCTTTTGGAGAAGGATGTCCCATTCAACTTTGATCAAGCATGTCTAGAAGCTTTTGATGTGTTAAAGAAGAAACTAGTTACCGCACCGGTAATCATAGCACCAGATTGGAATATCCCGTTCGAATTAATGTGTGATGCTAGCGACTTTGCGATTGGTGCAGTTCTTGGCCAACGAAAAGATAAAATTTTTCACGCCATATACTATGCTAGTAAGACATTGACGGATGCTCAACTGAATTATACCACTACCGAGAAGGAGCTATTAGCAGTTGTTTATGCATTTGATAAATTTCGTTCATATTTGATTGGAACAAAGGTGATTGTGTTTACAGATCATTCGACAATTAAGTACTTAATAGCAAAGAAAGATGCAAAGTCGAGATTAATTAGATGGGTATTATTGCTACAAGAGTTTGACTTGGAGATCCGGGACCGTAAAGGAACTGAAAATCAGGTTGCTGATCATTTATCACGGTTAGAGAATTCAGAACTAAAGAAAAATGACACAACAGTGATCAACGAATTTTTTCCGGATGAACAACTATTTGCGGTAAGGATGGATACACCATGGTATGCAGATTATGTAAATTTCATTGTCAGTAAGGTGTTTCCGCCAGATTTGACAAGCCAGCAGAAGAAGAAATTTCTCCATGATGTGAAACAGTATTTATGGGATGAGCCATTTTTATTTAAACAATGTGGCGATCAAGTAATAAGAAGGTGCGTCCCGAAAGTTGAAATGGAGAGTATTCTATACCAATGTCATGCATCTGACTATGGTGGACATTTTGGGGGAGAAAGAACGGCAGCTAAAGTGCTTCAATGTGGATTTTTCTGGCCAACACTCTTCAAAGATGCCCGTGTGTTTTCGTTAAAATGTGACAGATGCCAGAGAGTTGGTAATATATCAAAGCGACACGAGATGCCACTTAATATGATCCTGGAAGTCGAATTGTTTGATGTTTGGGGAATTGACTTCATGGGACCATTTCCACCATCTTTCTGTAACTCCTATATACTTCTAGCGGTGGACTACGTTTCGAAGTGGGTAGAAGCTATAGCATCACCCACCAATGATGCGAAGGTTGTGATTAAATTCATTCGGAAGAACATTTTCTCTAGATTCGGCACTCCTCACGCAATCATTAGTGATGAAGGAACACATTTCTGTAATAAGCAGTTTTCAGCTATCCTCGCTAAGTACGGAGTCACTCATAGGATAGCTACTGCTTACCATCCACAAACAAGTGGTCAAGCCGAGGTATCTAACCGAGAAGTGAAACGAATCCTCGAGAAGATAGTGAATCCTAGTCGGAAAGATTGGTCTAGCAAGTTGGACGATGTTTTATGGGCATACCGTACATCTTACAAAACTTCGATAGGGATGTCTCCGTACAGGTTAGTTTATGGGAAGGCATGCCATCTTCCAGTTGAACTCGAACACAGTGCTTATTGGGCAATTCGGAAGTTAAACCTTGATATATCTGCTGCGGGAGAGAAGCGCCTCTTACAATTGAATCAAATGGATGAATTCAGACTCCAATCGTATGAGAACGCGAAGTTATATAAAGAAAAGATTAAGAGATGGCATGATGAGAAAATTCTGGAAAGAAAGTTTGAAGCAGGTCAAACAGTGTTATTATACAATTCAAGGCTTAAACTGTTTCCTGGAAAGTTGAAATCTCGATGGTCTGGGCCATTTATAATTTCAAAAGTCTATCCTCATGGAGCTGTAGAAGTGGAAGACCCGTATTCGAAACGTAATTTTAAAGTCAACGGTCAAAGATTGAAGCACTACTATGGGGGTTGTTTTGATCGTGAAAAGACCTCGGTCAACCTTGCCGATTAGAACAGAGGAGAAAGTCAGGCTGAAGACTATAAACCAAGCGCTTACTGGGAGGCAACCCAGGAAGTTCTATTGTTATTTGATATTTTTACTCTTATTAATTTACTTTACCATTAGTTTATTTCGTGGTTAAACTTTGCTAGTTTAGGATTTGTTGCATACCTTGTTCTCTAACAGAAATTCAATTGATTGCAGGAAAGGAAGACAAATAAAAGTTTAAGATTGGAGGTATTTGACGAGGTTTGGGACAAAAGCTACATGGATCGACGTTTAGGGTGGCTAGATTCGCGTTTTCGGTTTGCCATTTGCACAGATGTCACTTCAGAGCAAATTTGACTATATCTCCAGATATTATTTCACGAAACTTCAAGAATGAAAATTGTAGAGCTACTTGTCCTCTTTTCAGAACATCTTGAATCATCTAAATCGGAGTTCGGACGAAGAAGTTAAGGCCATTTTCCCAAAGGACGTCGGAGCAGAAAATATAGGACAAAGGACCAAGCGCCTAGGCGCTCCAGAAAGGCACAAACCAAGCGCCTAGGCGCTCCAAGTCAGTAACAGTATGCAGCCCCAAGCGCCTAGGCGCTCCACTTCAAGCCATTTCAAGCGCCTAGGCGCTCCACACGTCCAAGGATTCTGCAAGCCACCGCCTAGGCGCTCCAAACAGCACACACACCAGCGCCTAGGCGCTCCAACATAAAAAAAAAAAATTTAAGCCCCAAATTCGGGCTAAACCTCTCCCATTCCAAATCAAAGACTCTCTTACTCTCCTACTCCATCTCTAACCCTCCACAACTCTAAACCATCATCTAATCTAGCCTAAACAACCAATCTTTCTATTCCAAATCCTAATCAAACACTACATCTTTACCCAAACCAAGGCAACTAAGTTCCATATTGTCATCCTTCTTCACCAATTCGGGATTCCACTTGCATTCAAGCCACATCTACTTAAAGTAAAGGTTCAAAGCTCAAATTGCTCATCCAACTTTGATTGAACATCATATTTGGCTATACCCAAGTAAGTACACAAGATTTGATTGCAAATTATTTGGATTCACTTGGATAATAGTTAGGTTAGTACTTTGAAGCTAGTTTCTATCATTGTGTTGGCTCAATTGGGTGTGGGTACTCTTAATTGTTGCTTGAGTTGCCTTGGATGTATAGTGTGTTTAGTAATTACAAAAAAATTGGTGAAAATTAAGTTTGGGGGAGTGCATACCAATAGTATTCCAAATCTGTGCACACCAAGTGTTTGATAGTTTGTCACAAAGAGAATTTTGGCTCTCCTAAGTCATTGAGTATCATTTGGGTTGGCAAGAACTTAGTACATAATACTATGGAAACTAAGAGACAAAGAGGAGAGACTTCGGGCACTTCGCAAAAGTATGACAAAAAGAGATTTACAAGTGCTAAATCGTCCGACAGATATTACAATGTTCTTTCTAATAAAGCACTAATTCCCGAGCGTGGATTATTGCCCGATATAGAAGATGGGGAATTATTACAGATGATTGGGAGTAGAAGATGGGTGAACTTTACAGCCCAACCGGATGCATCTGTTGTTAAGATTGTTAAGGAGTTCTACGCAAATGCAATAGATCATGTGGGTAACGTAATTTGGGTTCGAGGAAAATCAGTGGAGGTTAGTTTTGGGTCAATAAATGCTTATTATGGTTTGAACACGATACCCAATAATGGATACATGCAATATCTACAACACGAGCTAGACTACAGTGAGATTATTTAAGCCTTGTGTGTACCTGGAACGACATGGAAATTAACAGATCAACAAGAAGCTGTGTTGTTCCCCGCATCCAAACTAAGCAATTATGGGAAAGCATGGCATGCATTTATTTGTGCCAAGATGATGCCATGTAGGCATATGAGTGATGTTGTAAATCAAAGGGCAGCACTGCTTTTCTGCATTGCATCAGGAAAAATTATAGATGTGGGCCAAGTTATTCATGATTCCATTGACAAAGCAATTCGAGGAGGGACCTCAGGTGGATTACCACACCCATCTTTGATCACAGGACTATGCCACCAAGCTGGGGTAAAATGGGATGCCGAGGAAGCTACACAGCCTCCTTTAGCCGCAATTGACCACTCGCTTATTAAGAAGTACAAGGTATGGAGTGGGGGGATACCACACCCGAGAGGGTTAGGATTCATTATTGCTCCTCCCGAGCCTGCAGCCGAGCCTATTCACCAATTACACGAGAATCCTCCTGCAGCTGGAAGTTCTGAGCAACCACCTAATTTTTATGAAGATATCCGTCGCGATCTGAGAAATCAAACTAGAAGAATCGACATGGTTGCCACTCGAGTTCAGGAAGGTTTTGACTGAATGGAAAGAAATCAGGATAGTTTAGCTCAGCGGCAAACAGAGGTATATCAGAATTTTAGTGCAGCATTCCTTGAGATGTTTGCCCGCATGAATCCAGGTGCCGCTCCCTACCAATTCCCACCATTGTCTGCATACCCCCCAGATGAAGAAGAAGACGAGGAAGAAGATTCTGACGAAGAATAAAGCTTCTATCTTTCAGGGAAGTCCTCAGTGCTTAATTTCTTAAATTTTATTTGTTATATACAATGAGGACATTGCATAATTTAAGTTTGGGGGTGTAGGTTTCCAGCTCCAGTTCATGCATGTAGTATTTATCTAGTGCATTCATATAGTATGTAGTTAATAGTTTTGCATATAGTTGCATTCATGTAGTTTTCATTTTTATCGGTAAAAAAAAATAAAAAAAAATAAAAAAAAATACAAAAAGTTTAGTATTTGCATGTTTCCAGCTGTTAGATAGTTTAAGTTTGTTTTGGCCAGTGATGAGATTGGAATTGAGTAGACAAGTATAGTATTGTCTGTTAAGACTTTGATGTGATGTCTTATCATGATTTGAATCTTTACCTGTTTGAAACTGATATAATAAGGATAGCACAGTAAAAACAACTATGTTGACTGATTGAGTTTAAATTGACACATAATGGACTTCTAGAGGATAATGCTAGTTTGAATGAATGAAAGACATGAATAGGTGAAGATGACTGAATTTAGATAAAAACTTAAGTTTGGGGGAAAAATTTGGGATATATAAGCTTAAAAAAATGAAAAAAAAAATAATAAAAAAATAATACTCTGGCTAGTTTTGTTTCGGGACCTTTGTTACTTGAGCAAGTACGCCCGAAGGGGGATTTTAAAACCTAGCGCCCTAAGGTCTTATATGGTCTGGGAGTCGTTGGTCGAAAGCTCGCTAAGGGGTAGCACTGTTAGCCTAATGGAATGAGACATTGCACAGTCATGGTTAAAAAAAATATATATATAGTTATATATATAAAAAAAAACAATAAAACGGGAAAAGAGCAAAAAGCCCCCGTAAAGCATAAAAAAGCATAAGTATCCCAGATTGGACTCTTGAACTTGGTGGATATTTGTCTTTAGTTGGTTTTTGCTTGTTCGTGAATTTTGTGAGTTTACACTGTATGATTCATTTAAAGAGATTTATTATGTGTTGTATTTAGCATCATATCAGTTAGCATGAATGTTAAGCACACACACACTATATCAATTATAACAGGTTAAGATTTGATGATTGACGAGGAAATTATTAATCTGTTTTGATATGATGTACTAGCATGTTTATTGTGATTTCTCTGAGGCTTGATGAATAGATTTTGTTCTATTTGACTGCTGGAATTTAAACATTCATCTAGTTGCATTTGCATTGCATATTTAGTTATTGCATTGTGTTTTGTTGCTTGGGGACAAGCAATTGGTTAAGTTTGGGGGTATTTGATGAGTAGGTTTTATACCTATGAATCCGATATTATTAAACTTAATTATTGTTATATTTAATTGTTTTTTAGGATCTTTTTATGTGTTTTGTGTTTATTTGTTGTAGGTTGGAGCTGGAGGGACAAATTGGTCATTTCGGAGAAGAAAAAGGTCAAAAATCATGAAAATTAAAGCTGAGTGGCATTTCTGTAAATATGTGGTCCTGGCCAAGCGCCTAGGCGCTTGAAAATGCCCTATGATGAGCGCCTAGGCGCTCTAGTGCGTAATAATGTACGTTTTTATGCTGTCAAGTGGGTTTTTGAAGCCAAATAGGAGTCTGAATGAGGGCTGAGACCAATACAAATAGGAGAGGACTCTAGAAAAGCAAAGAGGACGAATTTTGCAAGGAATCAATCAATCTTTTCAAGAGATTTGCAGAGAAAACAAGGAAGAAAAAAACACGAAGGAGACTTGCAAAGGGTTGAAGATCTAGGAGGGAGTTTAAGAGCAAATTCAGAGTTTCTTCTTCTCTTCTCTAGTTTTATCTTTTATAATTATCTGGGATGTTTGGATTATTAATTTGGATGATGTTTTTCTTTATTATTAGCATGAACTAAATTTTAATTAAGATTGCAACGGAACTTGGTATGTAGTTTAAATTGCAAGCTTCCCATTGAATGAAAGTTAGTTTTTATTGAATTGTTTATTATATCTTATGTTTATTGATTAATTGTTTGGCCAAAAATTACTGTGATAATCTATATAAAATTGGAAGATGGAGTATAGATTGAGATCTGGATATGATAACATCTGTTCATATAATCTAAATAGGGTTAATATGATTAGCGTGTAGGATAGGAATATACCTATGTGTCTTTTGTATCCATTGAAAGAATTTGTGCGTAAACCCTCATTAACTTGATTCACATAGGAATATAGTGCGTTGATTAATTGGGGTGTTCCTTGTAATTCCGCATCTTAAAGATTGGATTTAGGAGGATTTGTTCACGTGTCTTTGGAAGAAGTGCGTGAATATTCATAAAGCATTCTTGGATAACAATTCATATTAATTGATTTATTTTAAATGGGAAGTAAGTTAGTTTAAATGAAATACCAAGGGAAGTTGTAATCTTAATCTGTTAAATCTGCAGTTATTCTTGTGAAATTTTGATTTTTTAATTATTAGTTTGTTAAGTTTATATTTTAGATCACAAACAAAAATTTTCTTAGTTTAAAATAGGATTAATTGCATTAGAGTTAGTAATTGATAAATATTAGTCTATTTCCTCGTGGGAACGATATCCTTGCTTGCTGAATATTACAATTGAAAGCGTATACTTGCGTGATAAAGTGCTATTAAAAATTTAGGCAACAGCAAGACCAATGTGATTTACTAGCTTTAATAAGACCTTTGCTAAGGAGATCATTTATTTCTGTTTTGCATAATTCCATTTGTTCATGATTCATTTAAATAGGCCTGACCTTAGTAGAAATTAAATGTTCTTTAAATTCCTTAGCATAAGGGAGCCTAACCATATGCTTTTTTCTATACCAAAAAGCATTGGGAGAATCTGAGCAAAGATTATCCTTTAAATAGAATTTTAATTCATTAATTTTTTCTTGAACCTTTTCATTCAGAAGTTGTTCTTCAATATATTTATATCTAATTTCTTCTTTTAAGAAATTCAAATGATTGGTTGTACAATTTAATAGATTCAATGAATTAGAGATGGATTCTTCTTGGATGAATTTTAAATCTCTCTCTTTAGGTTGGATAAGAAATTTAAATGTTATTTTCTTTCTTAAGTGTCTACAGCTTAGACCTTCATTACTAGTGGTAAATAGGTAAAGTAAATATATGAATGGTAATCCTAAGATGACCTTATCTGTAAGATTACGAATCAAAATAAATGATGTTTTGAAACACATATCATCCTAACAAATATGTACCTTAGGTAATTTATATTTAATTTCCATTTGACTACCATTAGCTGAGTTTAATTTTTCACTAGTTTTTCGAAAATACTTGGTTGGGATTAAACCTTCTTGTATACAGTTTAAATCTGCACCTGTATCAACTAGAGCAGAAAGCCGTATAGAGAAACTTTTATCAACAACCAATTTAATAGAGATATACCATTTTTGAATGGTAATATCCTTGATTCGTTTAAGTGTAAGACCTTGTACAAAAAGATCAGGATTATCCTTAACTCCAGACGATTCTGGTTCATCGTGATTTTCATCACTGGATGAGGAATCGTTGATTTGGAGATCAGACTTTTTATCATCAAGATCCTTTCTTAAATTAGAAATTTCTAGTTTTAAATTAGCAATTTCTTTTTTGAGTTTATTGACTTCTAGATTTAATTCTGAGAGTGTAATTTCTTTAACAGGAGTTTTAAATCTTTCTAAAGTTTTATTGTGGCTAAAAATTGGTTTTTCTTTAGCTTTAATGAATTTCTCATTATTATCTTTAGTCAATAAATCTTTTAATTATCTAGTATACTGAGCTTTTAATTTAGGATCAGAAATTTTACTAATTAAGTCAATTAACAAAGAACTTTCTTCATCATATTTGTTAATTATATTAATTCTTTTTGTGCAACAATGTTCATTACAATTGTCAGCACAAATGGTGACTTCATCAGCGTCATCGCTGAATAAATTACTGTCAGTATTCGATGAACTAGAGACAATAGAGTCTTCATTACTATCTTCTTTATTGTTAATTCTCATAAGCTCTAGTATATCGTATTTTTTGGACTTAGATTTTTTAATACTCTTTTTATTTGTAGTTTTAGGTTTATTATAATAATTGTTTTGGGGATTTTCTTTGAAGTGACTTTGTATTCTTTTACGATGTTTAGTATTTTTGTGAGACCCAATATGTTTATGTCTATGCTTCCTTCTGGAAGGAGCAATAGGAGGTAAACCATACTGTTCACAAAAAGTACCTAATTCGTATTTAGCTTTTTTCTTATTTTTACTAGCTTGTTTGGCTAACTTAAAATCAATACACATTTTTAATCCTATTTTTTGAATATTACTAATTATATCACCATAGGTTAAATTATCATAATCAATATACCCAAGATTTTTACCTAATTCTTCTCTGACTTTATGAGCAAATAAAGAAGGTAAACCGTTAATGAATTTTTCTTTCCAAAACGATTTATTACTGTCATTGCGTAACATAACTCTGGAAGTAAAAACATCTTTGTACCATCTAAAATCACTTAGAGTGGGACAAGTGAGATTACTTAACTGATCGTGAATTCTTTCTGTAATATTACTAGGAGTGCCTATGAAATATTTAATTATGTTAAATATAAGTGTATTAACTCCGTCAGGCGGACCTATGCCAACATCTTCATTGAAGATGGGGTTGCTATCATCATCTAGTTGTACTGCATGAATTATTGATATCCTAGCGTCTTCAGTGAGATGTTTTTCCTACCAAGATCGGAGGATGCCAGTAAATCCACTGACTAGTAATTCAACAATGTCTGGTTGAGACAAATTATTGAATTTAGTGATATAACTGTTTGCTACCATTGACATATGGTTTAACTTGTTCAAAATTTCCTGTTCACTGAAACCATCAATATTCCATTCATAAATCTTATTAGATGAAACTGAGAACTGTTTATCTAGATTTCTCTCTTCAAATTGTAAATCTGGAGGAGAAGGTCTAGAGTACCAATTCCTGGTTATGCTGGTATTTTGATCTGTTAATTTATTTAATTGATCATTAAAGTTATTCATTGAATCATAGTCAGTATCAAATTCATCTGAATGGTTACTAGATTCAATTTCATTATTGACTGCTTGATTAATGGTGGCTATTGTACCACTCGGACCAGGCTCATTTTTTAGTTTTTTAAATAATTTATCAATAGATTTGACTAAACTATCATCATCAGATGGTAGTCCTAACTTGTATCTATTTTCAGGTAATTTTATTAGGGGATGTTCGATTTTTGAGTTGGGTTTTTTAATAATAGACTCTTCGAATTTTTCTTCAATTCTATCTAGCTGTTTTCCAACAGTTGCTAGATACTGGTTACTAAAATTTAATTGTTCTATTATTTTTTTATCATTGTTATTGGTATCGGAAATTTTAAATGGACTAGCTACAACTGAAGTGTTTTTGACTGAGATCAGAACAGTTTCTAAAGGGGGATGACTAGAGGAAACTTTCGATTTATCTTCTTTAGTCCATTAAGTTTTAGTAATTACATTACATTTATTTTGAAATTGTTCGTACCAATCATAAAATGAAATGTTCATATTTTCATTTTTAATAAATCTTTTCCATTTATTGACTATCTTATCACTCTCTTTTTCAGTAGGGTGAGTAGATCTAAATAAATGTCTTTTCTCTTTATTAGCTTTAGAATTAAAATCACTTACTAGCTCATCCCAATTTAAAATAAATTCTTTCCTGATGACTCTTAATTGATTATTAATAGGAATGTCAAAGTCTGACTGAGTAGGCATCACAGAAGAAGTGGGACAAGAAGAGCTTTCTTCTTCTACTAAATCTTTATGAGCATAACATGGGTGACTAGTTTGTCCTTGATTAAGAATACCTTTTAATTTAATATCATTAATTGAAAGATTACTAAGAACTTCAGTATCTCTTCTGGAGTAAGAAGAAGGGGCTGAAGAGCTAGTAAATTCTTCAATAATGACAAGTTTTTTGGTACGTTCAAAACTTATTTTGACAGTACCGTCAGAGAACTGTTTAACGTTTTCAATATTTAATAGATTATTAACAATAGGTTGCTGAAATATTTCATTAGGTAAAGTCCACTGACTGGGGAGAGTAATATCCTTCCAGAGAATTGTTCTTGGAACTTGGATATTAGCATCAGTGGTAGAACTTTGAATTAAAACTATTAAATCTTTAGGACTTTTATTTAAAGCATGTACATTTAAATTAGTTTTCATTGTTTTATAATAAATTCTATAAATTAAAGCAATAGGCTGAGATCCCTCGATCATGTGAGTAATTTCGCCAGAGGTTTTAATGTTCAATGTTAAAGCTTTTAATAGATGATGATCACTAAGACTTAAGGTAAAATCAGGAAAACAATTAAAATGGACTGGACCATTGTGCAAACTGGATTCCATAGCACCTATAATGCTGGGGTGATAATTCAGGAACCTAGCATCTCTAAGACAGAGATAGATACATGAATTAATCCCTTTAATGTTTAATGGTTTTACTGCTACTTGAACTAGACCAATATGAATAAAATTGTAACCATTTTTCCTATGTTTTTTAATGACATCCGGATCAAGGAGACTACAATTTTTATACTCTTTATTAATAGCATAAACCTTTTCTACTGTTTTGACATTATAATCAGTTCTAAAATTATCAAGGAATGTTGACTGATAAATTTCTTTTGGAGAAATTCTGGGAATATTCCAATTATGTAGGGCTTGACTGATATTTTCATAATTGTGAGTTTCCTGGTTAACTATATCAGGGACAGGAGGTAATGTTGACCGATGACTAGATGAAGAGTTAGATCTAAATAACCTACTCATTATACCGTTTTTAGAACAAACGTTCACTCTTTATCTTCCATACAGACCCTCTTACCTTAAGTAGACTCATACCCAAAACCAAATACCCAAAACTGCTCAAACAAGAGACTTACCAGGGGAGAAAAAGATGAAGGGTGGACTACAGCAAGCTAGGTGATTTTTGATGCAGAATGAAGAATAAGTTCAGAAAATAGTATAAATCAAGATTAAGGGAGGAATCATGGTTCCTCTGGGCTTTAATTTATAATGCTAGGGTGATAATTCAGGAACCTAGCATCTCTAAGACATAGATAGATACACTTTAGAATTAAAATCTCTTACTAGCTCATCCCAATGTAAAATAATATATATATATATATATATATATATATATATATATATATATATATATATATATATATATACAGGCAGGATCTAAAGCGGACCAAAAAAACGGACCAAGGAGCGGACCAATGTAAAAACACGCGGGTTTCAGGGCCAACCCGCGGGTTGGTCCGGGTTGGCCCTGAAACCCGCGTGTTTTTACATTGGTCCGCTCCTTGGTCCGTTTTTTTGGTCCGCTTTAGATCATCCCCGTATATATATCAGGCAGGATCTAAAGCGGACCAAAAAAAACGGACCAAGGAGCGGACCAATGTAAAAACACGCGGGTTTCAGGGCCAACCCGCGGGTTGGTCCGGGTTGGCCCTGAAACCCGCGTGTTTTTACATTGGTCCGCTCCTTGGTCCGTTTTTTTGGTCCGCTTTAGATCCTCCCCGTATATATATCAGGCATGATCTAAAGCGGACCAAAAAAACGGACCAAGGAGCGGACCAATGTAAAAACACGCGGGTTTCATATATATATACTAGCGATAACCCGTGCCTGAAGGCACGGTGTAACGAAAAATTAAATTAAAATTTAAAAATTATTACATTATTTAAAGATATACATACTCAATCAACAATACATATCCAACCACCAAAACATCGAGCTAGTCGGTACTAATTTCACTAAATTTCGACAGAATTTCCTTTAAAAATAGATATCCGGAAAATTCTAAACTTATCTACAAAACTTACAATCATCAATACTTATCTGTGTGTGTGGGTTCGAAATTTGAATAAGGAGGACAAGAGAGAGAGGGCTGCTGACGTGTATTTTGATGTGACATTTATGTATTTTCTCTCTCCGCTCTGTTTTATATTATAGATATATATGATTTCTTTCATAAGCGAACCAAAGGAACAGACTATTAATGAATTGGGCGGAAAAAGCACGCGGAAACAGAAGGGGGAAAACATGCGGGTTATAGGCTTTTTGGGTGGGTGGGTGGGTGGGTGGGTGGGTGGGTGGGTTAAATGGGTCAAATTAATTTGATAATACAATAGTGTGAGGTCTCAGATGAACCATCGACTTCTCTCTCTAACCCAACCATTTCTCTCCACGAACAAATTTACTACGGATTCTCTCTCTAACCCAACCATCTCTCACTCGCGACGAACAAGTTTGCTACGGAAGGAAGATTCCTACAAAGCTCTGGCCAACAGAAGGTGATGCTCTCTAATTTTTGTTTGTCGCAAAAGAAATATAGGGTTTGTTCTTTATGAGTTTTCCCCAAATTTTATCTAATTTTTGATCCTTTCTTCCCTATGTTTGATTTATCCTTGTTCTGTTGGGTGTACTAGTTTATCCCTTTTCTCCTTATTCTGTGTTTTTCTTGGTCATGTTGCCAGTATGCGATGGGTTCTGCAAGTCTACTACTACTTTATTGTTAGAGGTCTGCTGGTGCAGCAATAATTCTTTCCTCATAACAGTGTTGGGTGCACTTTTTTGCACAAGTGTCTTATCCTCTTGTTCGTATGTTTTTGTTGCTCTTGTGAACTTGCTTCCTAATCTTTTTTCCTCAATTTTTGGCTTTCGGTGTAATGACCTTCAAGGCAAATAATCTTGTCAGTCTGTAGTACCATGGGCTTTTGGATTAGGGGATTGGCTTCAGTGGTTTAAACTATAAAATTTACTTACATTGACGCACATTACTATATATTTGTCGATGTCACTTTATTTTGTTACTGAAAGTTATAAAGATTTCTTTGGTGTTGGACACTACATATATATTCACTTTACTCGTCTTTAACATTCTGGCATTGGGATTTTCTTTCTATGTTATCTTTGCCCCTTTTGTGGGGAAACAATTTTATCGGTACATTGTGATGGGACTCTACACTCCATTAGTAAGGCATTTACATTTTGTATATCCATTTTCGTATTGTAGTATTTGTATTACTTTTTTTCGGGGGACGAAGATCTCAGATTTGTGCTTCTCTTCTTGTGTCTACACTTTTAAGATTCTTTTGTCTTTTCTCCTGAATCAAGAATGGGATTTTCCCTCTCTCTCGCCCCCCCCCCCCTCCCCCTCCTTTCCCCCTCTCATTGTTGAATTACCAAGAATTAATGGTTGCTTATTTGCCTCTCATGTGTCTACACTTCCTTGCCACTCATGGTTGCTTGCCTTTTTGCTTTTTAATGCAGATCCTAGCAACAACTAATTTTACACTTTGAACATAAGAATTAGACTACAAAAGAACAATCTACTCTCAAAAGATTGGATTTTGTTCCTTGTGGAAAGTTAATTTTCTTAGCAGTTAAATTTATTACCACATTGTTGAGGTAATTTTGTGGAATATGTATTGCACACAACTCTTTCCCCCCCTTAAAGTATTATTTCAAACTAGTCATGAAGGTAAAACTCTTTGCAGAATTGAGAAATAAGATCTCAATCATTTATATCTACCTTTTTCTTTTTTTTCTTTCCTTATCCTTGAATGTTTAGGCAAGATATTTAGCATTTATTATGTCTCACCTTTTTTCCTAATCTAATAAGAATGAAGTGAATCCTTTTGATATCCTCTGGGTAGACATATAGTGGTAGGAAAATTCATCTCGGATATACCAATAGTCTTAGGAAATGTTTAAGGTAATTGAGGATCAAACTTTGTCTTTCTTTATGCAATTTCACATTTCCTAAACTGAATAGACTGATGGGACACGTGCAAATTTCTCCTTTGGATTTGTTATTATGGTATTTCACTATTTCTTATTCCAGTTTTTAATGCATTTTTGTTCTGATAAATAAGTTGTGCGATAATTCAATTCTTCCAGATTGCATGTGCCTTTAGGCTCTATATATGGTGTACGGGGGCTGATCCTGCTGTTCCAGGAATTTTCAAGTCCAAAAAGTATTTCAACAATCCAGACCACAAAAATCATGACCGACTCCGAGAATCTAAACTTGGTGGGGAATCAACGTCATCAATACATGATGCAAATGATGCAACGACTGGAGAGAAACCTAGGGATAAAGACATGAAGAAAATGGATACAGCAACAGAAGATCATACTACTAAGATTGAAAAGATTGGTCCAAATGGTCATATCAAGGGAATCACTACGTAAATGTAGTTGTTTATTTTCTTGCGGATTACACAAGGGAATCACTATGTGATGTGATGTATTCACTCTTCTTTAAGGACCTGTTTGATGTAAGGACCTGTTTTGATGCAAGGATTTTAAGAATCGCGAACATCCTGATTACTTTTATTGGCTACTCGCTGGACTTAGTGCAGTGGCATAGGTATTATACTTGTATTTTGCAAGCTCTTACATTTATAATCGAGGACATAATGTCCGAGATTGCTGGAAGCCTGGAACCTGTAATTGATGCTATAACAAAATTCTTAAGAATGTACAGGATATGGATCCACCATTTTAAAAATGTTAAAATTTATTGTACTTCAGTGCACATCCTTGTAATAGCACTATTTTCTGAATTTCAGGTTTATAGGCTTCTAGCCTAATGTTCTAGCAGTGAGGTTTGTATGCTACTCTCAATTGTATTTCTTGACATAACAAACTTATTTGAATAATTTTTAACCAAACAATATTGTGAACTCTGGTTTAATATAGTGTTTATGTTAACTTTTGATGATGGTGGAATCCACAATCACTACCCTCACCAGCAGGTAAACAATTATGACGAATTGCATAGTTAGTTGCAATTGATGCATTTCAATTTTCACCATTGCTAAATCGTTGGAGTCGTCAGTATTCGTTAGATGAGTTGTTACATTTAAACGATTAGATGTGTCCATTTGCAACCTCCCCAACATTCGAACATATTCGTCACATCAGCTGATGAAGTTACCACATTGCTGCATATTTTGGGACACAAGAAGAAATTTATTCATTTGTGTAAAAAGAACATATATACAAAAATTACAATAAATAAATATATACCATTCTCATATGTAAAGGAAAGAAAATTTAAATAACATTGGAGAATACCATAATGTTGTAGTTTCCAACTGTCACCCGTACATTGACCATATGACTACTGCTTTTAACATATACTTTCTCTACACATTGGGGTAGCAACCCAACCAAATTCAGTGTACATTGTACGACACAACTCATCAGACTTGACAATGTCAAATACAAAACAACATATACATAAACATAATTCCTTTGAAAAAGAATTGTTTTAATTGGATATATAAAAAGATTTGATGATTGTGCCTATCAATTAAAAAATATCTATTTGACAGGGAAAAAAACTTTCAACTCATTTAGCAGCAGATAGAACATCTCTCATTAGTTGGCTACCTATAAGCATGCAAGTCATAGGCAAGGGAAGGGGGACATAACAAAAACTGCTAGGGGAATCTTAAAATGCACTTTGGATTAGAGGCGTCAGGCGACTTTTCTACTAGACCACATAATTGAGGATCAACTACAATGCACCAAAAGTAAAATCCATATATGAACAGCTGACTTTGAGAAGTCAGACAGTACAAAATAGGTTGCCAAGGTCATCAAGCAATATGCAACACGCTACACAAGGAAAAAGCCACATAAGGAAACAAAATAAGATAAATTATTAAATTGTTAACAAAAGAAATTTTTACCGTTCCCCTTCTGGTGATCTTTACGCCTGTATTGGGACCACAATTTTGCAACACTTTGACTGAAATCGACATGTATCCTTCGATCATCAATTAAAGCATTATCCATCTGCCATCAAACATAGCAGGAATCAAATTCCTTCACATATTCACTTGTATATTTGAATGAATTAAGTCAGCTTGTTAGATATAAAAAAATTCTAAAACTATCACCACCAATTAGGTACTACTATCCATCTATAATACATGTATTGGCAATTATTTTGTTTGAATATGACCTTAAAAGTAGTCCAATTTTCAAAAAGAATAACAATAAGATAAATTTTGAAAATTTAGCATCAACTCGGACAATGAATAAGGAAGAAAGAGTCCTGAGGTAGCAGCACGCTTTGCTTCCTGAACCAAACAAGAAGAAGGAACATATTTTCCCACCTTCCTTCCTTCCCATTTTCTTCCAATATATGAAGGAGTACATACATACCAGTTGTTGTTCCCATCTTCAAACCCTATATACTAAGTACTAATCCTCCTATATATTACTACTAGAATTACTTTAGCTTAGATTCCAGTCTTATATATAGCTTAGCTTACTAAATCCTTCTCACCTTTTTATATACTCCATCCATCTTAGTGGGGGTTTCTCTTGAGCTGTGTGTGTTATATCATAAGTTCCATTCTCAAGTTACATTCTTTTTCAAGTAATCCTCTTCCCCGTTGGGTTTTCGAATTCTTCAGACCAAATTAAGCGCCTGGGTTATCTTGATTCCATTATGAAGAAGGGACTTGCAGACGGGCTAGTTAACACTGTAATATAGAGAGACAATTTGAGTTCTGTCACAACATTTTCCCACCCTCTGCCCGCTAAGATAGAACATCTAACTTGTAGTAGAGTAGGCACACGTATGTTAATCTAAAGTAGAGAAGAGATAATCCCCTCCACAACCCATACGAAGATATTTGAAGATGAGGTTCTAAGTCACAGAATTTAAGAAAATTGAGAGCCAAGTATGTATAGGTAGGATAATCCCCTCACAGCTGCAAGTCAAGATCAATTGTAAAATATTACATCCCAAGCATTGTATTGCTGTGTGGCATTCAAAACAGAATGTTAAACAAGAGTAAAGTGAATATATATGTAGTATCCAACTCCAAAGAAATCTTTATAACTTTCAGTAAAAAAATAAAGTGACATCGACAAAGATATAGTCATGTGCGTCAATGTAAGTAAATTTTATAGTTTAAACCACTGAAGCCAATCCCCTAATCCAAAAGCCCATGGTACTACAGACTGACAAGATTATTTTCCTTGAAGGTCCTTACACCAAAAGCCAAAAATTGAGGAAGAAAGATAAGGAAGCAAGTTCACAAGAGGAAACAGAAACATACGAACAAGAGGATAAGACACTTGTGCAAAAAAGTGCACCCAACACTGTTATGAGGAAAGAATCATTGCTGCACCAGCAGACCTCTAGCAATAAAGAAGTAGTGGTAGACTTGCAGAACCCATCGCATACTGGCAACAGGACCAAGAAAAACACAGAACAAGGAGAAAAGGGATAAACTAGTACACCCAACAGAACAAGGATAAATCAAACATAGGGAAGAAGGGATCAAAAATTAGACAAAATTTGAGGAAAACTCATAAAGAACAAACCGACAAACAAAATTAGAGAGCATCACCTTCTGTTGGCCGGAGCTTTGTAGGAATCTTCCTTTCCGTAGCAAACTTGTTCGTAGAGAGAGATGATTGGGTTAGAGAGAGAAGTCGATGGTTCATCTGAGACCTCACACTATTGTATTTTCAAATTAATTTAACCCACCCACCCACCCACCCACCCACCCACCCACCCACCCAAAAAGCCTATAACCCGCGTGTTTTTCCCTCCGTGTTTTTTTGCCCAATTCGTTAACAGTTCGTTCCTTTGGTTCGCCTCAGAAAGAAAACATATATCTATCTAATAAAATATAAATGATTTTGAATTTTTTGCTCACTCAATAAATCATCTGGGTCGTCCAAAGTTTGAGATAAATCTCATCGTCCATACATCTATCTAATAAAATACATCTATCTATCTAATCTATCTAATAATGATTTTGAATTTTCCGCTCACTTAATAAATCATCTGGGCCGTTCTAAGTTTGAGATAAATCTCACTGGCCATACAGTGCCGGAGGCACGGGACTCAGCTAGTATATATATATAGAACAAGGATCAAGAGCATTCTCTTTATCTAGCATTCTTCCTTAAAATAACACTCTTTTATTAAAATTACGTCGTTTTGGAAATTATTAAAAGAGGGTGGTCCCACTTGTTTTCTTTTTATTTACAAAAATGTCACCCGCGGCTTCACTTATTTTTTAAAAGAAACTCCAAAACGACGTAATTTTAATAAAGGAGTGCGATTTAAGGAGGAGTGCTAGATAAGGGGAATGCTCTTGATCCTTCCTCTCTCTCTCTCTCTCTATATATATATATATATATATATATACGCCGACATCGAAAATCTCATCGAGTAGTTATGCCCAAATCATCGATCCGTGACTTTTTCTTTCTTATATATATATATATGTATATATATATATATATACATTTGTCTGACCTGGAGTTTACTTCGTAACTATTTACCATTTATATATATATATAGGGGTTGCATCAACAGCAACCGGTTGTTGGGAGCAATCCCTTTTTTGGTCTCATGTTGTAGCGGCTAGAGCAAAAAAAAAATTTGTAACAAGCCGCTATAACATGTAGCGGCTGGACAAAAAGGGGTTGCTCCCAGCAACCGGTTGCTGTGGATGTAACCCCATATATATATATATATATATATATATATTTACTGCTTTTATATATATCTACTTTCACAATGTAAATATTTAATCTTTCAGTCTGTTGATTAGATTTGTCTAAATCTAGCTATCTCTAACTTTGACCGGTTTAAAAATGACTAAACTAGAACCGTTGAAACTATAATGGTTTAGATTTATTTAAATCTAGTTTTCTTTCTCGCTTTTGTACATATTAATTTATCATGCGAGCCTAGGAATCATGTGATCGAAGATTCAGCCTATGAATCTAGATTCGATTTCCAGGATGACATTTCTCAGCTGCAACCAACTTATAAATTATCTACGGTGTCTGGATATCCTTAGATGGCTATCATACCCATAAGGAGTCCGACACTACTATGTATCTTATTTTCTTGAAGAGGTTTCACATCTCGCAAATAAAAGCAGTCAAGCCGGATACATAATAAAATGGAAGTATCAAATGCCTCAATTACTATTCAGCATAAGGGTTTGAAAACCTTCTTTCCAAAACATCACTGCTATATCTTGCCTAAAACTGAACTTTTATATACAAGTCAAATCCTTTGTATATAGGTGCAAACGAGGTATAGCACTACTTCCATATAAATGAGCCATAGCACGATGCATAGCACTACTTCCATATAACACTTTCCCCCCCCCCCCCGCTTAATCAAGCCCCCAAACCCAACGAATCTTAGTTTTCAAGGACAGTTAAACAGTGTCCAACCATTGGGTCTTTGTGCAAACCTTTTCAAAATTGGTTGAGTTGGTACAACCATTTCAAATCTACCAATTGACGACTCTAAAAGTCAAATCATCGGACCTTTTCAAACTTGTCTTTTCAGAAAAAAACTCAACCAAAATGAGAACACAAAAGGGCAAGCATAGAAAGGGACACAAATCTTCCCGACATCGACAATGTCTTATTATTTTCAATAATTCATACTTGTAGCAATGAAATAGTAATGTTCTTCCTCCAAGTGATAAATGAAGGATTATAACTATCTGCGATGTATCTTCTCTATAAATGACCATAAATACATTGTGTATGTATCATTGGAAAGTGCATTAACATAAATACGACAGTAAGAAGCGGCAATACAAGTGTGTAAGCTATAAAAACGAGTCAAAGTGAATTGTCCTACACTAGCACTTCCACACAAGAATTTGACCAAAGGGGATCCTATTACATGAATTTTGAGATGAATTGGATAAATATCCGAACCTTTATATTCTGTACATAGAAAAAGGATTCTGGAGCAAGCAGAAAATTACAAAAACGAAACTATTCATTTTGAACAACAAAAGGCATCCTAGTACAATGTTCTCCCATCTTGACTAATAGAATAGAGATAAACCGGTGGAGTGTCTCTTGTTTATTCTCTAGAAAAGAGATAAAGATTGCAATTGTAGAAGCTAAAGATGCAGCATGAGATGACAACCTAATGCCTAAATAATTCCAATGATAAAGAACTGAAATCTTAAGTTAGGTCAGCGCATCCTTAAAAGGAATAAAAGCAAGGTATTACTTTTCAGCAGACCAAGAAACTGAAAGAAAGTCTAGTTCTAGTCTTGAATAGAGTCTTACTGGGCTCAAGATGACCTAGCAACAGTGCAAAAGTCTTAGAAATAAAGGAATGATCAGCAAGTAGTATGTTTTCAAGAATGTGTACTGTAACATAAGTGTTTTCTCTTGTTTTAGGCAAGTCTCAACTGTTATACACTATCATTACCTAGCATCTAAGTCAAGATGGCATGGCATGGCATAAGCATAATTATCACTGTTCAAACAGAATGCTGCCTTTGTTTTGCTGGGACAAATATATAAATAACAAATATTACCTTGACGAGTAGCAAAAAGGATTTAGATTCAAAAAAGACCTTGATTTCTTTCCCTTACGTGTGTACATACCAAAATGAAAATGAAAGGGAAAGCCATAAATTTATTTTTTAGAAAAAATAAAAATCATTAACTGACACATAAATGAATATTTAGATTAGGTTTGCATAGGGAACAAAAAATTGAATGGGTCACAACCCCAAACATAAATCTGAAAGTAAACTTTTTTTACCAACTGTTTGGAATAGAGTTTCCAGAAAATACTAGCATGGTAGTTAATGGTGTTTTAGTACCAACTTTCAACAAAATGGTAAGTTTTCATTCCGGAACACTAAATTTGGCAATTTAAAACATCTTTTACCTATTTCCTCTAAATTTTCTTTAAAAGAATATAAATGATATCAATAAATAAAAATCTACGAAAATTTTATGTGAATGATTAACTACAAGATTATAATAAATACTATAATAATAAACATTTGGTTTCAAAATAAATATCAACAATCTTATATTCTTAGTGTCTATGATATTATATAATTAAGTTAGCAACACAATTGTAAAACCCCAACTTTTTAAATAAAGATGAATTTTCTATAAATATTAATTTTGAATATTATGGAGTGAAATTGATATAATAGTTGTGGGTAATATTTATAAATTTTGCAAGTTGTTATATAATATTCGATTGGACCCCACAACGGAATTATTGTAGGATTGAGAAAACGACAAAAATACTTTATGAAATAACGGCGGAAGTTTTACCGTTAACTGTTGAAACACCCGGTGTTAAAAGTACAGTAATACGCGTGGTTGCATAGTAGCACACGGTATTAATTATTGATGCTTAAGTGATAAGTCACTCAGTTTTGTTGGTATTATTAATGTAATAATACAGAAAATCTTTTTATATAAAACAGAATACTTTTATAAAGTTATTCAATAAATAGAATATATTATATTCTATTATGCATAGTGTTGTATATTGTCTGCATAGTATTTTGCATAGTAAAATCTTTTTATATAAAACAGAATACTTTTATGAAATTATCTGTTTTATTAGACAATAATTAGAATATATTATATTTTATTATGCATAGTATTTTCATAGTGCCTGCATAGTGTTTGCATAGTAAAATCTTTTATAAAGTTATTCGTTTTATTAGATTATAAATAGAATATATTATATTTTATTTAAAAGATTTTGCTTTAAATATGGACCGTCAGATTAAAGTAAATCAATTTCAACCGTTCATGAGTTAGTTACTATGCATTCTATTTTTCTATAAATAGAAGCTCATTCATTCATTATTTTCTTACGAATTCACTGAAACTCTAGAGAGATAAACTATAGAGAGAAAGAAGAAAGTATTCTACTACTTCACTACTTATATATCCAGCTCTTCTTCTTAAGGTAGGGAATATTATTTGTTGTACTCGTAAGGGGTGTTATTCTTTCTTATTCATGAAGAGAACTGTTGTTATTCCATTTCTTATTATTCTGTTGGAATAACCTGTATACGCGGTCTACCCTATACTTGGTGACATTCTTCTATTATTTTGTTGGAACATCTTGTCTTTGTGTTTTACACCGGACCTGGTTCCGTCTTTATTATTATTCCGTTGGAACATCCTGCCTGTGTTTTACACCGGACCTGGTTCCATCTTATTATTATTATTCTGTTGGAACATCCTGTCTGTCTGTTTTACACCAGACCTGGTTCCGTCTTTATTATTCTGTTGGAACATCCTATCGGTGCAAATTTTGCCTGACCTGGTTCCGTTATTATTATTCTGTTGGAATAACTTGTCTATGCGAAGTACCACATGCATGGTGATTTTTTTGTTATTCCATTCTTTATTATACTTAGTTGGTTAAAGTTTTGACTTCTATACTCCATGAAATTAGTAGAATATCCATGATATGCGCTTCATCCAGTATCTTTTTATGGAAATATTCTTCTGATCATTCTTGAATTTTACTCTACAAAACAGTATCATGTTGACAATTTGGACGTTAATAAATCCTGGATAAAATAATTCTTGAACTTGTTTTTATTGAATTCTTATATCATTGTCATCATCTAAATGTTTATATTTTGTTGAAAGTCATCTGTGACCTGTAGTGCATGGATGGACTTGGTATGATTATGATCAGGGATTATTCGGTGTAATCATGACCGTAATGTTACAAATGATGTGGTAAAAGTTCTCATTGGCCCGTAGTGCATGAATAATTGTGGTCGTGATACTAAAGAATATCATTGGCCGTAGTGCAGGGGTGATTCGATGATGTGGAATATTTATTAAGCCGAGTCTCAGCGATAACAGTGATGAAAAACCTTTTTAATCATAAAAGATAGTAGATTTTATTTTCTACTTGACTTTTTTAATGGATTGCTTGTTCCGCTGCAGTTAAACGTGATGTCTATTATATTTTATCAGTTTACCATTATTGGAGACTAATGATAATTTATTCTGCATTATCTTAGTCATAATATTTCTTATTGGGCTAGTTGAGCTCACCCTTCCTTTCACTGTTCTCTTTAGGAAATGAGAATATAGCTGGGACGAGTCGGGGAACGGAGTGACGGTCCAGAGGATAGCATTAGTAGTCCTCACTATTCTGTGAAATAGTGTGATAATAATTGTAATGAGGACTCCTTTTGAGTTTGTATAATCTCTAGTAGATAATATTTGTATTCAAACTCACAGTTTATGTTTTGTCGTATTATACACGACAGTTGTATTAGTAAGTTATATTTGAATTCTGTACCATATATCTGGCGACCCAAGATGGGTGATGTATACCTAATTTTGGGGGCGTCACAGTTGGTATCAAAGTTTAGGGATATGATCCCTGGCTAAGATGTGAGACTAGAACTAGGAGGGGAGAGACGGGGAATTCCTTCGCTAGTAAGACCTACTTAAATTTATTTTGTATTTAAATTGGTTGGTCAGAGTTTAGAGATATTATGTTACATGTCAATTAACCTTTGTTTTGTGGCAGTATATGATAATGACATCCGAAAATGTTGAGAATAACAATGGAGCACAAGAGACCGTTGAGTCTCCACATATCAATAATCAGGAGAATGTGCATTAGGAAGGCGACAATCCTCATGCAAACAACAACACTGATCAAATGATGAATGATGGATTGTTCAGAGGCTTTATGCAATTTATGCAACAACAGGCGAGAACGACTCCTGTCCAAAATGTAGGTGTAAACACTGGAAACTCTAGGGCGGTCACCGCTAAACAGTTCAAGGAGCTGGGACCACCGGAGTTTATTGGAGAGCCAAAATCACTTAAGGCGGAGACGTGGATAAAGCAGATCACCAAGATATTTGATGTCTTGGGATGCTCCGAGGAGCAAAAGGTTCCCTTTGCCGCCTTTATGTTGCGCGGAGAGGCAGATTACTGGTGGGAATCGGTAAAACGTACTTAACCTGCCGTACTGAAGATGTCCTGGGAGAAGTTCCAAGAGCTGTTCAACGACAAATACTTTCCCGAAAGTATTCGTCACATGAAGGAGGTGGAGTTTATCAAATTGGAGCAAAATAATATGACCGTGTCGCAATACGAGGCAAAATTTGCGGAGTTATCCCGGTTTGCGTCCCACTTGGTGGATAATAAAGAGAGAATGGCGCAAATGTTTTTAAGATGTTTGAAGCCGGAGATACGTCAACATCTTATTTCTCATAAACTGTATTTGTACTCAGATGTTGTAAATAGGGCTCAGTTGGTGGAGCGCGATAACGAGTCAACACAACCAAAAGAGAGCAGCATGCAAAATGATAATACCAGTGAGAGTAGTCATCGAAGCGGTGACAACAAGCGTAGAGGGAATCAACAGGACAGAAATGGTAACCACTTCGATGGGAATCAGGGCCAAAACAATAAGAATAGACATTTCAAGAAGAGGAGATTCAACAATGATGGAAAGACTTCAGCACCAGCACCCGTTGTTAAGGAAGGAGAAAGACCACCTATCATATGCTTCAAATGCGGAGGGGAGGGACACATCAGTCCAAATTGCGTGATGCCGTCCAAAGCATGTTATAATTATGGAAGAGAATGTCACTTAGCCTAATTTTGTCGTTCACCGAAGACAAATTCAGCTAGGATGGAGGCACCAAAGGCTGTCCCAGAAAAGTCAAAGCCGGTAATGCAAGGGAGAGCGTTTGTTGTGACCTCCCAGAAAGCAAGGAACCCGAATGAGGTCATCACGGGTAAGCTTATCATAAACTCTAGCGAAGTCTACACTTTATTTGATACCGGTTCTACCCATTCTTTTATTTCTCATACTTGCGCTCAACGATTAAATTTGACTCCGGAGAAATTAGACTTTGACTTATCTGTGGAAACTCCGTTGGGAGAAACCTTCATTACATCCACGGTTTATAAGTCTTGTTTGGTTCAAGTTGGTATCCACACATTACCTGTTGATCTTATTGCATTAAAAATACTTGCATTTGATGTAATTATAGGGATTGATTGGTTAATTACTCATCATGCAAAAATTGATTGTTTTTGTAAGGTTGTTAGCTTTCATATTCCTAATCGACCTATTATGCGAATTCAAGCAACCAAACCATTAAAATCAATCACTGTCATCTCAAGCCATAAAGCTATTCGTTTATTGAAAAACGGATGTCAAGCTTTCTTAGCTCATGTCACAGATCTAAACAAAAATACGTCAGTTTTGAATAATATTTCTATTGTTAATGAATTTCCTAACGTATTCCCTGAAGAACTTCCTGACCTACCCCCAGAGCGTGAAATTGAATTTTGTATCGACCTTAAACCCGGTACAAAACCCATTTCTAAATCCCCATATCGAATGTCTCCTATTGAACTTCAGGAGTTAAAAACTCAACTGTAGGAATTGTTAGACATTGGCTTTATTCGTCCTAGTACTTCTCCTTAGGGTGCTCCTGTTCTATTCGTGAAGAAGAAAGATGGGAGTATGCGACTTTGTATTGATTATCGGGAGTTGAATCACGTCACCATCAAAAATAGGTACCCATTGCCACGTATTGATGACCTGTTTGACCAGTTGCAAGGAGCCAAATTATTTTCAAAGATTAATCTTCATTCTGGATATCACCAATTGAAGATTAGAACCGATGACATTCCAAAGATGGCTTTCAGAACTCGGTACGGGCATTATGAATTCCTAGTCATATCCTTTGGAGTGACTAATGCTCCTGCTGCCTTTATGGATACGATGAATCGAGTATTCAAGGAATATTTGGATCACTTTGTGGTCGTCTTTATTGATGACATCCTTATTTATTCCAAAAGCCGTGAAGATCATGAGCAACACTTGAGGCTGATACTCCAAAAACTTCGTGAATTTAAGCTTTATACCAAGCTGAAGAAATACGAGTTCTGGCTTGAGGAAGTAGCATTCCTTGGGCACGTGGTATCAAGTCATGGAATATCTGTTAACCTAGCAAAGATTGAAGCTATTCAAAGCTAGGAGCAACCTAAATCAGTGACCGAAGTACGTATCTTTCTCAACTTAGCTGGTTATTATCGGAGATTCGTAGAAGGGTTTTCTCGAATCGCTACTCCACTAACTCAGCTGACTCGGAAAGATACAAAGTTCGGTTGGAGCGAGGAATGTGAGAAGAGTTTTCAAGAACTCAAGAAGAGACTCATTTCAGCACCTGTTCTGACAATACCATCTGGTTCAGAGGGATTTGTCATCTACAGTGATGCTTCGGGCAAAGGGTTAGGATGTGTTCTCATGCAACATGGGAAAGTCATAGCCTATGCCTCACGAAAACTCAAAGAATATGAGAGGAATTATCCTACTCATGATCTAGAGTTGGCAGCTGGTGTCTTCGCACTAAAGATTTGGAGGCATTACTTGTGTGGGGAGAAAGTGGAGATCTTTACGGATCATAAAAGCCTCAAATATTTCTTCACTCAAAAGGAACTCAATATGCGACAATGACGTTGGCTTGAAGTGTTGAAAGATTATGATCATACTATCCAATACCATCCTAGAAAAGTGAACGTGGTAGCTAACGCATTGAGTAGAAGATCATATGCGAGTACGAGTGCAATATTGTCAACGCAAAGGCCCATTTTGTATGACTTGCAAAGGATGGAGATAGAGATAAAGACTCCAGGGACCCACGTGATGATGGCAAATATACGAGTAGAATCGACTTTAATTGATAAAATTAAAGCTGATCAAGTTATAGATCCGGAGCTGATGCGTATGAGAAAGAAAGTGCAAGAAGGTGTGATGCCGGAAGCAAGAATCGATGAAGAAGGAATACTTCGAGTCAACTCCAGAATTTGTGTTCCTAACGACCCTGATTTAAAGTATAAAATCATGATGGAGGCGCATAACACACCGTTTGCAATCCATCCCGGGAGTACCAAAATGTATCATGATCTTCGACATACATTTTGGTGGGGCAATATGAAGAGAGAGATAGCGCTGTTTATCTCAAGGTTTCTAACGTGTCAACGAGTCAAGACGGAGCATCAAGTACCAAAAGGTCTATTTCAACCACTTGAAATTCCAGAATGGAAGTGGGAGCACATTACCATGGATTTCGTTATTGGTCTTCCCAAAGTTTCTCAAGGCATAGATGTGATTTGGGTCATTGTTGATAGATTGACCAAGTTTGCTCATTTCTTACCGATACGAGAAACTTATACACTTGAACGTCTTGCTCATATGTACATAAACGAGGTTGTAAGATTGCATGGTATGCCAGTATCCATAGTTTCTGATCGAGACCCAAGATTCACTTCGCGATTTTGGGTTAGTTTGCAAAAAGCTATGGGCACAGATTTACGATTTAGCTCGGCATATCATCCTCAGACGGACGGACAGTCGGAGAGGACTATTCAAACTCTTGAAGATCTATTAAGAATCTGTGTCCTTGATTTCAAGGAAAGTTGGGACAAGTTCTTACCATTGGTGGAGTTTTCCTACAACAACAGTTATCAAGCAAGTATTGGCATGGCTCCATACGAAGAGTTGTATGGAAGAAAGTATTGTTCTCCAGTATGCTGGGATGAGGTGGGTGAAGTAACGTTGTTGGGACCAGAGTTGGTACGTATGACTATGGAAATGATTCAAATGATCCGACAACGTATAAAAACCTCACAAGATTGACAAAAGAGTTATGCTGATCTTTATCGAAAGGACGTGAAATTCGATATAGGAGATCATGTGTTGTTACGTGTTGCTCCATGGAAAGGAGTTACGAGATTTGGAAAGAGAGGAAAGCTCAATCCTCGATTCATCAGCCCATTTTTAATCCTTGATCGAGTAGGAACTGTGGCCTATAGACTCGCTTTACCGCCAAGTATGTCTCGTGTTCATAACGTTTTTCACATATCCATGTTACGTAAATATGTGGAAGACCCGAACCACATTATTTAGTTGGAACCGGACGAAATAGCGAAAGATTTGACGTATGAAGAGGTTCCTGTTCAAATCTTGGATAAGAAAGAACATATTCTATGCACCAAGGTTATACCTCAAGTCAAAGTTTTGTGGAGAAACCACGACGTTGAGGAAATAACTTGGGAGTTAGAATCTGAAATGAAATCAAGGTATCCTTACCTCTTCGACATATCAGGTACGTACCCTAATTTCGAGGGCGAAATTTTATAAGAAGGGGAGATTGTAAAACCCCAACTTTTTGAATAAAGATAAATTTTCTATAAATATTAATTTTGAATATTATGGAGTGAAATTGATATAATAGTTGTAGGTAATATTTATAAATTTTGCAAAGTACGCAAGTTGTTATATAATATTCGATTGGTCGGAGAATATTCATTTTAACAGGGAATATTAGTACAACGACAAAATCATTAGTGGACCCCACAACGGAATTATTGTCGGATTGAGAAAATGACAAAAATACTTTATGAAAATAACGGCGAAAGTTTTACCGTTAACTGTTGAAACACCCGGTGTTAAAAGTACAGTAATACGTGTGGTTGCATAGTAGCACACGGTATTAATTATTGATGCTTAAGTGATAAGTCACTCAGTTTTGTTGGTATTATTAATGTAATAATACAAAAAATCTTTTTATATAAAACAGAATACTTTTATAAAGTTATTCTATAAATAGAATATATTATATTCTATTATGCATAGTGTTGTATAGTGTTTGCATAGTGTTTTGCATAGTAATTTTTTTATATATAAAACAGAATACTTTTATAAAGTTATCTGTTTTATTAGACAATAATTAGAATATATTATATTTTACTATGCATAATATTTGCATAGTGCCTGCATAGTGTTTGTATAGTAAAATCTTTTATAAAGTTATTCATTTTATTATATTATAAATAGAATATATTATATTTTATTTAAAAGATTTTGCTTTAAATATGGACCGTCAGATTAAAGTAAATCAATCTCGACCGTTCATGAGTTAGTTACTATGCATTCCATTTTTCTATAAATAGAAGCTCATTCATTCATTATTTTCTAACGAATTCACTGAAACTCTAGAGAGATAAACTATAGAGAGAAAGAAGAAAGTATTCTGCTACTTCACTACTTATATATCCAGCTCTTCTTCTTAAGGTAGGGAATATTATTTGTTGTACTCGTAGGGGGTGTTATTCTTTCTTATTCATGAAGAGAACTGTTGTTATTCCATTTCTTATTATTCTGTTGTAATAACCTGTATACGCGGTCTACCCTATACTTGGTGACATTCTTCTATTATTCCGTTGGAACATCCTGTCTGTGTGTTTTACACCGGACCTGGTTCCGTCTTATTATTATTATTCTGTTGGAACATCCTGTCTTTCTGTTTTACACCGGACCTGGTTCCGTCTTTATTATTCTGTTGGAACATCCTGTCGGTGCAAATTTTGCCTGACCTGGTTCCGTTATTATTATTCTGTTAGAATAACCTGTCTATGCGAAGTACCGTATGCATGGTAATTTCTTTTGTTATTCCATTCTTTATTATACTCAGTTGGTTAAAGTTTTGACTTCTATACTCCATGAAATTAGTAGAATATCCTTGATATTTCCGCTTCATCCAGTATCTTTTCATGGAAATATTCTTCTGATCATTCTTGAATTTTACTCTACAAAACAGTATCATGTTGACAATTTGGACGTTAATAATTCCTGGATAAAATAATTCTTGAACTTGTTTTATTGAATTATTATATCATTGTCATCATCCAAATGTTTATATTTTGTTGAAAGCCATCTGTGGCCTGTAGTGCATGGATGGACTTGGTATGATTATGACCAGGGATTATTCAATGTAATCATGATCGTAATGTTACAAATGATGTGGTAAAAGTTCTCATTGGCCCGTAGTGCATAGATAATTGTGGTCGTGATACTAAAGAATATCCTTGGTCGTAGTGCAGGGGTGATTCGATGATGTGGAATAATTATTAAGATGAGTCTCAGCGATAACAGTGATGAAAAACCTTTTTAATCATAAAAGATAGTAGATTTTATTTTCTACTTGACTCTTTTTAAACTTGATGTCTATTATATTTTATTAGTTTAACATTGTTGGAGGCTAATGATAATTTATTCTGCATTATCTTAGTCATAATATTTTTTACTGGGCTAGTTGAGCTCACCCTTCCTTTTACTGTTCTCTTCAGGAAATGAGAATATAGCTAGGACGAGTCGGGGAACGGAGTGACGGTCCAATGGATAGCATTAGTAGTCCTCACTATTATGTGAAATAGTGTGATAATAATTGTAATGAGGACTCCTTTTGAGTTTGTATAATCTCTAGTAGATAATATTTGTATTCAAACTCACAGTTTATGTTTTGTCGTATTGTACACGATAGTTGTATTAGTAAGTTGTATTTGAATTCTGTACCATGTATCTGGAGACCCAAGATGGGTGATGTATACCTAATTTTGGGGGCGTCACAACAATTACTACTCACAAACTTATATCTCAATATGAACAACGTTTCCAATTTAATATTAATTGCAATTTTTGGCTAAATCCATACATTTTTACATATATGAAAGGATCATGACTACTTTTACACAGTATAAAGACAGAAATCAGTTTAAATACCTGAATATATAACAAGAGCTTGTTAAACCAAATAGATGAAGATGTTGTTCAGACAGAACTGCATTCTTCACAGGTCACCCCTAGCAAACAGCTTCCAGCCCAACTTTTAACTGGCTACACCATACACACATCAATCAATTTTCTATATAAATAGAAAAAAGAAGAAATACAGTAATTTATTTATGAAAGAAAATCTAAATCCAGATATAAACACAGAATTTAACAAACTTCATTTCATTATATGAAATGTATTAGAAGAAAAAAGAAAAAAGAAAAAAACCAGCATGCTGGCAGAGACGAGTCTTAGCAATTTTTCGACCCATGCATCAACATTAGACTTCCATCTGTCTATCTCTTAATATTCAGTGGGTCGTGAATCAGATTCTGACAATATGTAGTGCATTCTGACAGTAAAGGCGACATATAAGAGCTCCAAAGAATATCAAAACAGGTATTTTCATGTGGTATTTTTCTTTAATTACTGAAAGGTGTAGTATAGGCTTTTCTCCTAATATTCTATGATGGTGTGTAACACCCCAGTCCCACATCGAAAGATAGGGGAAAAATTTGTCTGTATATGAGGAATTAAGTAACTACCAATAGTACCTTCAAGTCATGACCTTTTGGGAGCCTGTGGTGGGCTAGATGACCCAAGAAGATACTATTGGGCCAGTGGTTTGAGGCCTTATTTGGATGGATTTGATTCGATTCGGACTTGGGATTTGACCCAAGATTTGTTCCGGACTCGGGATTTGACCCGGGTTGTTTCATATGGTATCAGAGCCGACTCTCGAAAGCTCGGGTCGGGTCATCCGATCGGGTTGCCGGAGGTGGGGACACGAAGGCTGGTGGTATTATCCCACAATGGAGAGATGAAGGTCCGGAGGTGGGGACATGAAGCCAGCCGGTATTATCCCACAATGGCTAGAGAGGCAAAGATCTTTGGGCCGTGTGTGTGATCGGTTCTGACGGGGACGTCAGAAATTTAAGTGGGGGAGTTTGTAACACCCCAGTCCCACATCGAAAGATAGGGGAAAAATTTGTCTGTATATGAGGAATTAAGTAACTACCAATAGTACCTTCAAGTCATGACCTTTTGGGAGCCTGTGGTGGGCTAGATGACCCAAGAAGATACTATTGGGCCAGTGGTTTGAGTCCTTATTTGGATGGATTTGATTCGATTCGGACTTGGGATTTGACCCAAGATTTGTTCCGGACTCGGGATTTGACCCGGGTTGTTTCATGGTGCTACACGATACTCATAACTGTACATTCATTCTATTGAAACGACACCAAAATGTGTGCATCAATGTCATTCTTATTACATTAATAATGTTACATCCCGTTCCCAGGTTCTGAAACCGCTACTTCTTTGTTTATCATCATATGATACATACACTTACTAGTCTATTACAAGATAAACTAGTCACGCATCTTCACTTTGCCTTTATCTCTACTGGAACCTTTAGTTCGCTTGACTTTAACTGCAATCATATGGTTCAAGCAAGGATGAGCATAACTAGCTCAGCAAGTCTAACAATGTATAATATAAATACCACTTTAAGAAGCATATGATTATTCCTTCATAAATGAACAATAGTTATGAAGTGCTATAAAACCTTGACTAGCACTTCTCATTTCATAACAACAATTCCAAAGTATATATATAATAGCTTAGGAATTTTGAACTGGTCAAAAGACCAGGAACATACTCTTTCTGTTTTCATACTTGAAAAGGACTTCTGGCACTAAGGCCATCCATCCGGCTTTACTTACGAGTACGTCTAGGTGATCATCCTATAGTACCCTATGTTGATCAACACTCTTCTGTTAAACGTATTTACGTTTAAGTTTTGGCAACCTTGCGTGCCCATCGAATAATTGATGAAAATACTTTTTGATTGTTCATAGACAAACTTATCTTTACATCCGTACCAAATACCTAGCATAGGATAACGCTAACAGTTTTATATTGAAAGACTTGTAAATAATTCAATCAATCTTTCAAAATTAGTCTAGCCGAGTTAAAACCGGCATCAACCCTTTCTTTAAAATCATTCATGCATTTCATAACATGAATCACAGAAAACTTGATTAACACAGAGGTTAGACAAGCGATAAGAAAGACTTGCCTTCAAGCGTCTGCTACAGTATAATTACCTTCCCTTTGAGTCTTTACAGTCTCTACAACATATAACCACATAACATACCACATTAGGTCATGAACGAACATACATGGTTCCTAATGAATCTTACCCTTCTTCTCAATCTAACCATTTATTAGATTGTTTACTATTGGTTCCGGCTTGCCGTTTACAACTTTCTTACCAACTTCTTTCTCTTCTATGTTGTAAGTGGATTTACTTCATTAATACCACTCGTTTTGAATTAATCATCCTTCCTCACAGCTTACTAACGTTATTACGTTATTTGTAACGCCCCCAAAATCGGGACTATTTTATTCTCGACTTCGGTCATTAATAATACATTCAACCTCTAATTTTATATCATTAAATGATAATACAACCATTGAAATTTGCGGAATAATTAAAATTTTCTATTACAAACTATCCTCGTTCCCAAAACCTTCAACCTTTACATCTAAATATCTCAGAATCATTTTAATACTACAATAATTTACATTTGCAAAATAATATTACAACTCAACATTAATACATTATTCGAAACATTAGACATGGTTTACAAGAATAACAATTTAGCTAGGATATTAAATCTTTATATATCACTTTTGATCCATAACAATCAAGTAGCACATAGCGTTACCTTCAATTCTTGAATCTGCAAAAATGGTTATTTGCAAGAATGAGCTCGACAGCTCAGCAAAATCTAACAGTTTTCATGCATCACGTAACATATAATAACATGCTCAACATACAAGAATAATCATAAACAAACATAGCATACATGTTATAGTTCACATAACAACTATAAAGATTGAGTTCCTTACTCAATCAACATTCATAGTTCAATCATCATAGTCATAGATTGACTTTCATATTTCATACTTTTGACATATATAATACATCATACACTAAAATTTTAAAGCAGATCATCATCAAGTTCATATAGAAAAAAGGAACTGAAAGACTTGCCTTTACCGGCGTTTTACCAACACGCTAATACTTCACACCCTTGTACAACCTACACTGTATGTGAGATTGATAATAAATAAAATCAATACTCAATCTCATGGTCAAATTTATTCTAAGACCTTACTTTATCTTATTATCCTTTATAATGTCTTTATAGACATCTAACTATTTTATATGAAACTCGGTTTTATTTTTCATTTTCATCACCACACATGCTAGACTATCACACTTGTAGTTTAATGTGCGTATATCACACCATTTTATTATACCACTTTGGTTTCAAAAATGCATATTCAACATATTGTTTACATGTTTAATTTTCCTTTATAAATCAAAAATTACCCTTTTCAATTTCTTTCCATTATTATTATTTTATTATCATCTTTTCATACTTAGATATCCAATATTAGCCATTAGTTAGACACTTTGTATACCAAAGTTTAGAAAACACTATTACTCTTAGGCATTTTATCGAGCATGTTATGTGCACACATTAACTTATCTCAACTGTTGATCTTAAATGGTTAATTATGCATAGAATATGATAAAACATGTCTATACTCATTACATATGTCAAAACATAGTTTTAATCATCAAAATATATCATTACCCAAAATCTTAATTCAAACAAAATTATAAAACTCATCTTCACAATTTCTTTAACAAAACGTTGTTTTCGTTTTTAACGTAACTAGTTCGTTACATGTCCGTTTTTTTTCCTTCTTATATAGAATTAACCCTTACTCAGTGTAATACAACCTCATCTAGGCCTTAAAGTCAGACCCTTATCCATCTAAACCAGATTCTGTAATTCATCTACTAGTCTAAAAAATTTCATTTCCTGGACATCCTTACTAAACAATTTATTTTGGACATGATCCGGTCCATAAAATGTCTCAATATCGTGTGTCTAGCTAGTAAACTTCCATATCTACAACTTTGTAGTTTTAAGTTTCTTCAGATTCAAAACATACGAATTTATATGAATTTTTCAAAGTCAGAAACCGTAACAGTTTTGATTTTCTGGACAGATTATTTTCTCTTCGGACCAACCTTACTAAAACAGACATTGCTAGAAATCTACAAAGAGTTTTCATGTGATTCCACTTTCAGAATATAGCTTACTTCCATATCTTCGATTTGATATAAGGCTCACTTTCTAACTCATTATACCCAAAGAGGTATGAATTTCACAAGATATGTCCACAATTACTAAAAACCTACGAATTTTGTTCTTCAAATTTTCTTTCCATTTCATTTTCTTTCTTGAATCCTCTTGTTTGATTCTTGATAATCCAAGATTAAACCAATACAAACAGATTAAGCATGATCTTCTACCCTAGAACATAAATCTACCCAAAAAAATCAAGGATTAAATAAGAGTTTAGAAGTTACCTTCTTTTAGTTTTCTTCTTCTTCTTCTTCTTCTTCTAGCTCATCTCAATTCCTCTATTTCTCTCCATCTCTCTCAATTTCTCAATACAACTTCTACATAACAATTATCTACATTATAAAGAACATAAAAATATAATTAAAACAAGGAATTTAGATTATAACTTTATTAGTATGAATTTAAGAGAGAGATGAAGATGATGATGATGATGATGATGGGGCTTGTTTTGTCTTCTCAAAGCTTTCCCTTCTTCTTCTTTTTCTTCCTCTTCTTCTTCTCCTTCTCCTACAACTCTCTCTAACTCTCTTCTTCTTTCTTCGGTTTGTTTTCTAAAACTAACATACTAACTTGTAGTATATACATATAATATACAATACTAGTAATATATAATATATGTAACTCCTAGTAATTATTAGATATAATAATTATTAGTTAATACATAGGTTACACCAATTTGAACTTGAAAAGCCTAAGTCCATGTTTGGCAAATACTCATTATTTTAATTAATCAATAGCTTAACATTAATCAATCTCATCAAATTGTCACATAATTATATTTACTTGTAAATTATAATTTTTTGTGTAACAACCATCACATAACTCATCTAATTTAATTATCTCAATTAAATTAGAACTATAACATAAAATTATTATATTAATTAAATTAAATACTAAATATTCATTTAATTAATCTGCTACACTTAATTACATTACTCTATAATCAAAATAAAATTTATTTATTTAACTCAATAAATAATTCAATTAAATATTTATATATATTAAAATTAGGCTTAAATATTATTTACTACTCTAAACTATAGGTCATATTCTACTTCGGTGATCCACCTTTCAATTTTGTCAATTAGGTGATTGAACTATCAATTTTTTTCGATTTCATTCAATTGAGTCTGCCACGTCAGAAATTGCTGACGTGGCATCCTAATAGGTAGCAGGAGTGCTTATGTGTAAAAACATTACATATTTTTAATGAGATCAAAGGATAAAAAGGTAAAATAACAAATAAAATAACTAAAAATTAAACAAATAATATAAATTAGTTGTATAATTATTTATTTATAGTTATATAAATAATATAAATTATTATATAAATAATATAATAATTATTTTTATTAAAAATAATTAATTTTATTAAAAAATTGCGTTTTTTAATTTTTTTATTAAAAAAATTGTGTTTAATATTAATGATAATAAATATAAAAATATTAATGATAATAAAAATAAAAATAAATTGCAGTTTTTTTGTAATAAAAAAATGCTATTTTTTGTAATAATAAAAAAATGTTGTTTTTAATAAAAAAACGCAATTTGTTTTTTTAATAAAAATAATTATTAAAAATAATAAAAATAAAAACGCAGTTGCTTTATTTTTTTAAAAAAACGCAGTTGGTTGTTTTTTTTAATAAAATAATAATTATTTTTTTATTAAAAAAAATTTACTTCTATTTTTATTTTTATTATCATTAATATTTTTATTTTTATTATCTTTAATATTAAACACAATTTTTTTTAATAAAAAATTAAAAAAACACAATTTTTTTAATAAAAATAAATTTTTAATAAAAATAATTATTATATTATTTATATAACTATAAATAAATAATTATACAACTAATTTATATTATTTGTGTAATTTTTAGTTGTTTTATTTGTTATTTTACCTTTTTGTCCTTTGATCTCATTAAAAATATATAATGGTTTTACACATAAGCACTCCTGCTGCCTATTAGGATGACACGTCAGCAATTTCTGACGTAGCAGGCCCAATTGAATGAAAACGAAAAAAATTGATAGTTCAATAACCTAATTGACAAAATTGAAAGGTGGATCACCGAAGTGGAATATGGCCTATATTTTAGGGTAGTAAATCATATTTAAGCCTTAAAATTAATATATAACATTCTCTTCACATCAATTCACATATTCTACAATATATGACATACACATACTCACACCCAACATATCTCATAAATAATATTTTTATTTATAAAATTCTCATTTATAATTTCTAAAAATCTGGAATGTCACATTATTAATCGAAATTCGATCGTCATTAGTTAAGTATACTTATTGCATACCGTTCACCTTCACGTTCAAGTAATATTCAACAACTTTTAGTTGTAACTCTCAACATTATTGTAATCATCGAAGATGCTACTTTAAGTTAATTAATTCATTATCAATTAACTATCTCTCATCTTGTATACTTAATCATAATTATTTCATTAATAAAGTCAAATCGACTTTCTATGCTTCATTACGGCTCATTAACGGTCTTACGTTATTAACCAACCCCCGATCATCATTGGTGAAATACCAAAGGTGAACATCATACACGGTTTACTTATTACCTTCTTGCGTTCTTCGTTTAATTATGGTTAAACCATACTTAATCTTCTAACGTTATCACTTTATAAGTGATTTAAAGTCAATCTTATTATATATATTAAGTACCTTCATTGTATTACTTTTGGTTTACATCCAAAAGGAATGAAAACCTAACTTGGTCAATATTTTTGCACTGCCGGCGCTGCGGCGCGACATCCCTAGTGTAAATTCGGCGTTGCGGCGCCAGTTAACAGGGGACTCGGACGGATCCGGCCCGGATCATTTGTGCTAGGTTGGCGCTGCGGCGCCACTCCTATGCACCAGTTGGCCAAAACAGTTTGTTTTCTTAACGAAACTCCCGGCTTCCTAATTTGTTCGTTTTACATCCGAATTGACTCATTCGAAAGCCTACAACTCACAAATTACATCCTTTATGTGTTCGTATAAGAATTTTACACTTTCAAATCCGTTAACTTAGAATTCACCTTTGAGTTCATTTTTGAGCGTTCGTTTAACGTTTTCGACCGTTCAATACTCGTTTTCTTCGTTATAAGTCGGAATTCGACGATTCTTGTGCCTACGACTCTTAATTACCTTATCTCACGTGTTGACATTGGAAACCAACGTTTTCAACTCACACGGCAACTTTTGACCTTTAATCCGAGATTTTTAAGTTTTCGACGTTTAACGTCTATTTTCGCAAAATTCGCCATAACTTCGTTACTCGTGTTCTATAAGCTAAATCAAATGGAACACTCCATTGATTCATTATCTACATCATAACCAATTAAGATGCACATACCTTATCTATGATGGTTTTCAATTTGTCCATCAACAACCATATTAACACTCAACGATTTCTACGGTTTTGAACTTATGCAAACATTTAGGATTTTCATTCGATCATGACTTATCAATGCTTTCATTATTAGTAGTCATCCTTATTCCTCCTCACTAATCATGTTCCACCAATCTATGATTCTCTACGAGAAAGAAATCGAAAAAGATGAAGATTAATGATTATGAACTATTACCTTTGTCGTTTTTTGCGTTCTTGACTAAACGTATATGGTTTACTTTGAAGTAGATTGATCACTTGTTTCTAGCTCTTTCTCTCTCTCAATATATGTTGGCTAGTATTTGTGAACTCTCAAATGAATTAACCAAGCTTCTATTTATAGGAATCTCAAAGTGAGGGCTTAATGGTCAATAAGCCATTCCACCTCCTTAATCACCTCCTTACTATTCCAAGCTTAACCATCAAGTATTATTGGCCTCCACACTTACTTAGCCATCAAGTATACTTGCTAATCACCTAGCTTATCCTTTACTTGCTCATTACTTTAATTACTTGTTAATCACCTAACTTATCTCTTGCTTGCTCATCACATTTATTTAGCCTCCAAGCATAAGAACTTTACCTTATCATTAATTAACTTATCCTTTGCTTAGCCACCAAATACTTTACTTAGCCTTTAAGCATCTTGCTCACTACACAAATTACTTGGTCATCACACCAAATCCTTGTTCACCAAGATTAACCATAAAATCAAGGGTTGCTCCGTGGGTCACCCTAATCCATTGGATTCTCACTTTGGGCTTTTTGCTTTAATTAACTTATCTCATACTTTGGGCTTTCATTTAACAAAAACATGGGCTTGTTCACTAAATCACTTTGGACCTTAACCATTTCTATACTAGGCTTGTATAATTCTTAACACATCCTACAAGTCCAATCCATTTGCTTAAATCCTTATAACGTATAATTTACGTATTAATCTCGTATACTAATTCATACTATACGATATACCATCATTCATACATACTCGTATAATACTTCGTATCATACTCGTATTCATTACATCGTACAATACCTTCGTATTATACGATCATTGCTTTAATTCATTATACGCATTTCATTTCCTTCTCGGAAATCACATTCCCTAACCGTTAGGTTTTAAGTCCGCAGGCGAAAAACTGCGTTTACCGTAACTGAAATATTATTGGATATTCCATCTCACCTCAATATTTTATCGTTACGTATTTTTCGGAAGTTCAAAAATAATTCCCGAGCAAAAATACGTGAATAGTGTTTTTTTGAAAAATTTCTCAAAAAACTTTTATTTTCGTCTTGGAAATTCAAACACTTTAATTCTATCACGTAGTCAAAATACTACGACGTTCTGACATATCTAGGTCATATAATGACCTTCAATTAGCTTACTCCCATAAATAATTAATTAAATTTATTCAACTCACATAATCAAATAAAAATTTAATTCGTCAAAATATCAAATTTTCTCGGACGTTACAGGCGTAGTACTCAATTAGCACAAGAGGGAGTAGCTGATGCGCCACAAATATGGAAGTCTTTGATGGATTTCCACCTTATTAACAGGATTACATCATTCAATATCCATTCTACCAAGTGTGAAACAAAAACACATCAAATTCCCACACTAACTTATTCATAAACCTTAACAGCATAGGATTCAACAAATAATTTAATGTCTGCCCATTGAACCTAATAAAATGCATGCATAAATAAGTAATTTAAAGCTTCACATATCCAGTATTCACTAAGTAGGATAAATATTAATCCAAAATAACCCACCACTATCATCATCGGGCCAAAAATACATTAACTGAGACGCACTCTATTTACTAAACACATTTTTGCAAAGGGTCAAAAAAATCCCTGATATTTACCGCAATGTCCCACTTGCACCCTAAACTAATTTTTTTTCTAAAAGTACCCTTAACGTTACATTTTTGGGTCATCCGTGCCCCTGCCGTTAACAAAAGACAAATTGAGTTAAAATGTGATGACGTGACAGGCTTAAATATAAAATATATTCTAAATAAAACAATATATATCATTTAATCAAAACAAAAAATACTAAAATTTAAAATAAAAAAAGCATAACATATTTCCATCATTTATTCAAAATAATAAAATTCAAATTATTTTGTTAACTAATCAAAACAACTAAGTGAATTATCGGGTAACAAAACTTGAAATTAACAACTGATAAACTGGTGAATTATTTCATGTCTACCACGTAAACTCGAGAAGATTAAACCTTCATTTCCGTTAAAATCACGGTACAAAGCTAATATACACTATTGATTGAATATATTTCTTGTTATTGAATATAATTCCATTATAATCACACTAAATGAACCGGACAACTATGCACATATACTATGGACATAAATGAACAAAATAATACCAAATAATAATTATTCCGTAAGAAAACTTGAATTTAACAACTGATAAACCAGTGAAATATTTCCAGTCTGCCAGGTAAACTAAAGAAGATTTAACCTTCATTTCAGTGGCGAAGCCACATACAGTTGTATGGGGCAATCGTCCCCACTGAAAAAAAATTGCTTTATAATACAAGGTAAATTTTAAAAATTTTAAGTATTATATATAAAGGGAGCAGATCAGGTGCGGGCTCCCGCACCTGGTTAAAATACGGACCTTTATATTTTTTTTTTTTTTTGCTTTTTTTTTTAAAACAACTAAAAAAAAATAAATAAAAAATTATGGAATTGAATTTTTTTTATAATACAGTGTTTTGGATGTGATTTGGGTACGTATAACAAAAATATGTATGTACAGTCTGGGCAGACTGTACCACCACTTTTTGGTATAGGTATTCAAAACACGCCCAAAACATTATATTATGGAAAAATTTCAGTTCCATAAAATATTAAATATTTTTTTTTAGTTGTTTTTAAAAAAAAACCAAAAAAAACCAAAAAAAAAAAGTCCGCATTTTAACAAAATAAGGGAGCCCTTACCTGATCCTGTCTGTATATATAAATTGTCCCCACTAAAATTTTATTAATTTTCTATTATACGGGGTCAAATTAAAAATTTATAATTTTGTCAATCAAATTTTAACCACATATGACTCATATCCTCTCAATATATATATCTTCATATAATATTTTAAACTAAATAATAATATATTCTTTTTAAAAATAAATAATGAATTACTTACTTATGAACAGTCGTGATTAAAAAAATCTATTATGAGTCAATATAGTGTATATATATATATATACATATATATATATATACTCGTAAGTATAAAGTACCCCGCCAAATTATTTGTAACTCAGTAATAATTTCACCCCCACTTAAAATAGTTTCTAGCTTCGCCACTATTTCATTTCTTTAAAAAATCACAGTACAAACCTAACAAATAATCCCCTATTTATTGCAACAACTCTGTTCAAAATACCAGTAGCAGAGAAAACAGCATATAAATCAAGAAACACTAACAAATAATCCCATATTAATTGTAACAACTCTTTTCAAAATACCACTAGCAGAGAAAACAGCATGTAAATCAAGAAACAGGCGTATGCAATCAATCCACGAGGCTCATCGCCGCAAGAAGCCAGCTCAACCAAAAGTCCGGTACAAACCCTGCTAGACCATATCACAAAAACACCAGTAATTGCCAAAATCGCAGCCCCGCCTTGAGGCACAAACAATGATATTGCTGATACAATCACAATAGGCAGCATACAGTATCCGATCAAACTCAAACACCGGTACAAATCCAAATTCCCATTTCGACCCGCTAGCATATTAAACACAACATACAGAAACAATGCCGACACAATAACCCATCCCAAAATTATCCCAAAGTGTAATTTTCCGGCGAGTAATTGAAACAACCCAAATGCCATCAGGAAGAGGAAAGGACCAGATAAGTCTGCATCTTCGTGGAGATCTGTTTTTACTCTAAACGGATTGAGGATTGAGACTGTTTTGTTCCAAATTTGGTTGGTGTTTATTCCGAGCTCTTCGAGAAGAGGTGGTTCGTCTTCGAATCCGGTGCCGATCCCGATGTTTCTGGCACCTAATTGAGGGATGGAGAACGACGTGGATGAAGCGGCGGCGGAGCCAATGTCGAATGACATGAAGGGGATGCCTGGATTTAAAGAGCGTGGCGGCTGAAATGGCGCCGTTGGGAGCGACGCAGCTGAGAGCCGGTTCCGGGGTTTCCGCCGGAGGGGAAAACCACAGGCGGTACGTTGAACTCTTTCGCCATGATTGAAGATCTATGGATATTGATTCAACTAAAAACAAAAATTTAGGCCAAGTTTCTGAATATTGTGGTGGTGATAGTCTGGTATTTGAAGTACAAGTAACGAGATCAATAATAGTACTCCTTAAAAAGGGAAAAAAGACCCAATTTATTATGGTCGAGTAAAAATTCAAATTAGAACTGAAATTGCACAAAAAATATACAAATCAGATCAATTAAAATCGCACTAACAGTTATGACGTAGATGCCGATTTTAGATTAGTTAAAAAAAATCAAATTTATGATTTCGATTTGGTTAGTAGTCAAAATCGCACGTATAAAATTGAAACCGCATCATGTATGTATGCATACAAAGGCGAATAGATGGAATACAAAGACAATCTATGCAAAGTTTTTTTTAATAGATAAATTCAATTAATATTATATAAAATTTTGTTGTTTCAATTAGTTATGGAACATGTATCACATGTATTGTTGTGAATTTTGTGGACTGTTTTTGTTGTGAGAGGTTGCAACTTTTGTTGATCACGTAGATCTGAATGTTTCTGTTGGAATAATGTGATCAGTTTCAAAGGTTGCACACATTTATTTGTTTGTATGTGTGTTGTCACTTAATGTTGTTTTTTAAGATTTTAATTGTCCTGATATATTATTTAAATAATCACATGTATTGTTGTGAATTTTGTGGACTGTTTTTGTTGTGAGAGGTTGCAACTTTTGTTGATCACGTAGATCTGAATGTTTCTGTTGGAATAATGTGATCAGTTTCAAAGGTTGCACACATTTATTTGTTTGTATGTGTGTTGTCACTTAATGTTGTTTTTTAAGATTTTAATTGTCCTGATATATTATTTAAATAATGAATATTCCAAATTAATTTTTAAGACCTTAGGTTTTAACCCTAAGAGTTTGCATATGTTACAAATTTGCCATTAAAATGTTGGATAAAATGACTATAATGCCCTTTTTACAATTCTTTAATGAGTTGGTGTGTAGGTTTTGACCTTAGGTGAGTTGTTCACCAACCCTAGCCCTAACATGTTCTACAAATCTCAGCAATCAACCCATATATCATCCTTATACATTGCATCAAAGCTTAGAAATTAAAAAGTAAGAAAATCTCTTACTTTATTTACAAAGCAACGAAGACCCTTCTCTCTCTAAAAATCCGAAATTTTAGAGTGAGAGAGAGAGAGTGAACCAAAGCTAATATCATGTCTTAGCAAGCCTTGATCAGCAACCAAGAATAAGAAATCAGAATCAAAGTTTTAAAGGTATAAAAACCCTAAATTTTGATATCCATGTGTTCTATGTTAGATGTTGTAATTTGTTGTTATAAGTTATGTTAGAGGGTGTCATTTGATTATCTGGGTAGCTAAAATTTGGATCCATATCATTTAGATGCTCAAAATTGGAGTTTTTAGAAATTTGGGAAAAGTTTAAAAAATGACCTGAAAGTCATATGTCAGAGGCCTTAGATCTGTGTGTGTTTGATTTTAGGTGTATGTTATGTTATAGATCTGTTCTTTGATGTTAGGACTTTGATCTCTGACTTGAATCAACCTCAGATCATGTTTAGATTACAAGATATGATCTGACAGCCATTTTTGAAGGCTTTGGTCTTGCTTCTGTTACATGTTTTAGCCATATTGTTGTATTAAAGTAGTTGTCTGACATGTAGACTTCATATTGATGCATCTAGAAACCCCAAATCATTAACAGAATCGCAGATAATCTTAGTCAAACTAGGTTGACCGATCTGTCAGGATGAAGATTCTAGAAAACCCAGAATATTTAAGAACAAGTTCCTGACAGGTAGTTTGACCGGCCTAAATCTTCGTTTGAGGTTGTTGTTAAACTGATCTGAGGATATAGAGTTGTTCACTGACATCTCCACTACACATTTGAACCTTAATATCACCCTAAGAAAGCTGGGAACATGTAAATTAAAAGGAGCAAAGTAAGAACCTCGAACTATTTTTCATTTCTGGAAAACCCAGATATGAAGAACAAGTCTGACATGATTTTGATGGCTTGTATCTCACTGATTTGTTGTTGGATGACAATGATATTGATTGATAATGATAGTATTACACTTATATACTACATGCTAGGTAACATTATCTGCCCATAATACATAAGGATAATAGATTAAATTGTGGTCAAACAAGGAACCTTAGCCACTGACAAGAGTTCTAGAAAAAGGCCAAGAACACCTTTAGCGACGGTTCTGTCGCTATAGGTCCCTTTATTAATTATTAATTTCTGAAAATGATTATTTTAATTAAATAAATCAAAATAAATGGTTTTTAATTACTAAAAATACAAAATAAATTCCTAAAAATTATTTTAAAGTCTGAAAAATTAGTTTTTAACTATTTTGAGTATAATTCATAAATATTAAATATTTTTGGAATATAAATGGTATTTAATTTATTTAATTATAATATAAAATAAATTAGTTAAAAATGATTTTAATACTTGAAAAATCATGAAAAATTATTTTATGGTGTTAGAAAATATTTTAAGTTATTTTTAATAACTTTTAATATTTTGTGAGAAATTTCATTAATTAATTAATATTAATGATAATTAATTTATTTAATAAATATATTAAATAAATTATGAAAAAATAGAATTTATGATTTAAAAATCATATAAAATTATTTAAGTGTTATAAAAATATTTTAAGTTATAAAATATAAATTTTGATAATTTGTCATGAAAATATTAATATTTTAACATTAATAGCAATTATCAGATAATGAATTTAATTGTTAAAAAAATCATATAAAGGTGATTTTAAAGTATTAAAAAATACTTTGTGATATTATAAATATATTGTAATATTATGACATTTATTTCATTAATTTGATATTAAATAAATATTAATGATAATAGAATATTGTGGTATTTATATTATATAAATACGATTTTAATGATTGAAAACTTATGATAAATAGTAATAATTATTTAAAAATTATTACAAGCTTATGAAAAATATTTTGACTGTTAATAAATTATCTTAGATAATGGTTAAGTGTTTAGACAGAGTTTAATTGAACTTAAACTCAAAATTTTATCCGACTAGACCATCGGGATGTTAGAATTTTGCCGAACTCGACTCAAACTGTCAAAGTTTTACTTGAGGATAGGTCGTATGTGTGTTATAGATGAATAAGATTATGTGATAATGTGTTTAGGTTGTTTTAATTACTGTGATGATATTATTCTAATGTGTAGATCAATATTATTTATATTAGGTTTTCAGACAAAGATTATTAAAATGCGTAACGATAATCAACGGTTCCGACAAGTTTTTCTTAACTCGACCTCGAGTTATATTATTCAATTATATTTATAGTTAATCATTTCTGATTGCCATGTCTAAGAATTATTAAATTGCACCATGTGCGTATGACATGTATTCATTAGGTATGAAAGGCTGATCACCTTCATTATCATTCGGTCTAGATATATTTATTCATGTTAAATGCTTGTTCAGTCAGAAAACTTGTTCCTGCTAGTTCACAATTATATTGTTGAATTATAGCCAGCTTATTATTAAAATTCTTTCAATCATGATATATTCTTAAATAAACTTATACTTGCTGGGCAAACTTATGCTCACCCTTGCTATATCATGATAAACATTACAGATTTAGACGAATACTTCGGATACAAAGAAAGGTCAAAGACAGTTCCAACTTTAGTTTACGTGCGCAGTTAGATTTGTAACAGTATTATATATTAATGTTATTGTAAGTTAAATAAGTTATGAATTGTGTGACGCCCCCAAAACAGGTATACATCACCTATTCTGAGTCGCCAAATATATGGTACAGAAATAACTACAAATTTCTTAATACAATTATCGTGCAAAATACGACAACACATAAACTGTGAGTTTAAATACAAATATTGTCTTCTAGACAATATCCACACTCAAATAAGTCCTCATTATAATGATTGATACACTATTTTACAAAATAGTGAGGACTACTAAAACAATTGTCTTGAACCATCACTCCACACCCCGACTAGTTCCCGCTATATTCTCGTCTCCTGAGAAAAAAATAGAACAAAAAAGAAAAGGGCGAGCTCAACTAGCCCAGTAAAGAATATTATGACTAAGATAATATACAACAAATTATCCTTAGTCTTCAACAGAGAAAAATCTAATAGAATACAATAGACAACAAGTTTTAGATCAACAACTGCAGCGGAAACAACAATTCATTAGAAGAGTTAAGTAGAGAATGAAATCTACTATCATCTATGAATTTAAAAGTCCATCATCGATATTTTATCCCTGTAACATCAATCAATATACATCTTGAATGAAATAGTCATCTTTGTACTACAGGCCAAAGATATTCATCAGTTGGTCATGTTCATCTCAACACCTATTCATCTTTGTACTACGGGCCAACGATATTCATCAGTTGGTTATGTTCATCTAAACACCTGTTTATCTTTGCACTACGGACCAAAGATATTCAGTAATATCATCATTTAGGACTGAGGATGATGAAAAATATTTTAAAGAAAACGAATCCAGTGAAATAAAAGAACAAATATTAAGGATTCGTACTTTAAACAATCCAAGTTCAAAAATACTTCATAAATAATCAGAGTGGAGTAAAATTCAAGAATGAAGACCAAAACATAGATCCAATCAAAGATAGGAATTATAACAAACAATCTTGGACACAGAAAAGAAAATTTATTTTTTTTGTGAATAGTATCGTATTCGTGAATAGTATCGTATACGTGAATAGTGCCGTATACGTGAATAGTAACTCTGACACCAAAAGATAGAAATTTCATAAAAAACATCATCATGCTTCGTGAATAGTACTCATGAATAGTAACTCATGAATAGTAACTCATGAATAGTAACTTGTGAATAGTAACCCCGACATGAAAAGTTTCAAATTTGATAAAATTTTCCAACCAATATTTCGGCATAATGATATTGAAGAAATAATATCACTTACGAAGAAAATAACATCCCTTACCTCGCAAAAATTGTACTTCTGACTGGAATACTGGATATAGTGATGAAAGAACTTGCACCGTATAGCAATACTCAAAGTACTAAAATACTCACAAGAATACGCTCGATATTATAGAGAGTGAAAGAGAGAGAAGATTTCAGTTTCTGGTGTGATTTTCAATTCTAACCTAAGCACCCTATTTATAGGAAATTGCTTAGAACACCAAAGCAGAAAATTTAATATAATATTAATATAATTACAAAATATTCAAGCCCACCTCTAGATACTTGAATTCAGCCATAAACATGTGCAAGTGAGGGCTACCAAAGTACAAAAAACGTTTTTCTAACAAAAATCATTTAAACTCCAAAAATTAATTCACACCCGATATACCGAAACTTCAATAATTCATAATAAATATCCCTTTTATTAAAAAATTCGAATCTCGCGACTTTTTATAGGAAATTCAATTCTCTACAACTTTGCAGAAGAAAGTTTTACCAAATTCTAAATAGAAATTGACTGAAATCTACATACAGACGATTTTACATGCAATAATCAAATTTCAGTCAAGAAATGAGTCCACCAACATGTTTAACATGTTTTAAACAACTTTTGTAACAAAAATACTCTTTCTCCTCATATGCTCATATATTCCACATTCATTGTAAAAATATCACCATTATTATATTATAATAATATAATAAAATATTATTTTATCAGAAAAGATAAAATATCAATTTTTAACAATTGTCACTTTAAAATTTTTTTCCAACTAATTAATTTTATAACCTAATTAAAACAAGTCTAATTGGGTTAAGAAAATAAGTGTGTATGAGTAAGAAATTAACTTACTAATGTGTGTAAAGGAACCCTAATTAAATAATGGGAAATGAATAAAAATTAATAAGTATAGAACTAATTTGATTTTTAGGCTCAAAGAATTAATTTGTAGCCCAAGTGTATATTTAAGCATGAGACTTGTAGTTAATTAATTTAAGAACAATTAAATTATTGAGCTAGCCCAATATTTAATATAAAGGGAAAGTTTAGTGATGACCCAATTTATTTGGCGGAGGAGCCCAAGCTCATTTTAAATAGTAGGCAAAGGAATAAGAAAGTGCAAGCCCAAAAAAAAATAAAAAGGGAGCCCAACCTTGGCCCAATAAAAATCCACTTAAGGACGAGCATTATAGTCATTAATTAAGCTAGCTAATAAAAATAAAATGGGTGAATGAAGAGCACATGTGGCCAAAATTGGTGGAGTGGGAAAAATAGTGGAATGAAATGATGAGTTAACTTTAGTAGGTAAACCACTTCATTTGTTGTCAACTTATTATTTGGACAACACATTAAGTGTTGCTTGCAAGCTAGCTTTGCTATGAGAGAGAATATGAAAGATATATTGGGAGATTTTAATTAGATATTCAAATTATATGTATACACATATCATATTTATTTTTTTTGCCACAAGTTTACTTCTTTTTCTCTTTCATCATTTCTAAATAAGCTAAGAGATATGACAGAGAAAGAGAAAGGATGAGATATAGTGGAGTTATTAAGGCCATATGGCCGGTTACTTAAAGGAGAAAGGGGGAGGTATTTGATGATCATGTAACTTTAGTTGGTAGATTACATTAATAAGTGGCATGTTTTTAATGAGACAACACTTTGTTGTTTCTTCCATCAACCTCCTAAATAATTATGAGAGAGAGCAAGTAAAGATATGGATGGATTTGAAAAGGCCACTTAGCCGAAAATAGTGAGGGAGAGGAAAAGTATGAGCTTGGTAGATTAGATATAACAAATATATCTACTAATAAAATTATATTCTTTCATTTTCTCTTTCATCATTTATATTTCCTTAACTTAGTAATCAAAGCAAACAAGCTAGAGAGTGAGAGAGAGAATTCGGTGGAAGAGAGAAGAAAGAGGGTGAGTGTTTTGTGTGTTCAAGTTCCTTAATCTAAACTTAGGAAGAAGAAGTCAGAAGAACAAGCAAAGGTATGAAATTTTTACTTTAATTTAGTATTATTTCCTTTTGGGTTTGATTTGATTTTTGATAATATAAAGTTATGATCTTGAGTTTTAAAACCATATATCTATGTGTATATAAGTGTTTTATGTTTAAATCTAACCTTTTTGAGGATCAAAAGTTAGATCTAAAGTATGAAATGGAAGCTAGGTTTTTCAAAATGTAGAAAATCCTAATTTTCTTTGCCTTGATGGTGTTAATCTTGTGTTTGATGATTTTTTGATGAAATAAATCATGTATCATGGTAGAATCATGAGTATATGAGGTATTAGTAAGTGTTATGATGAGATATGTTGGTTGTTATGTAAAAAGATAGAAGTTTTCTTAGAACTCACTAAGAGTTAAAAATCAGAATTTTTGTGAAAATGGAACATGAAATTCAAATGACCATATCTCCTAATATATTTCGAATTTTTGAGTGTTGTCAATTTCTGGAGTTAGATATATGAGCCTTCTAATATATCCAAGTGGAATCATTGAAAAAGGTGTTGTAGATTTTAGTGTCGATTGATTTTAGTAAATGAGTCAAAAACAGAAAAATGGCAAAAGTATTCTGCCAAAGAAATTGCAAGGTCAGTTTCGGCCACTTAAATTTTGACAAAATTTCGGACTTTTGGAAAATGAAAATATATGGTATAAAGTAGCTCCTATCCAAAAATGAGCTCATTCCGACTTAAATTGAGAAAGTTATGGCAATTTCAATATTTGTGTTTTTCGGACGAAAATCGCTATAACCGGAGTTCTATAACTCTGATGGTCACAAAATTTAAACTGGAGGGTCACTTTAACACGTATAAAATTATGCCAAGAGTTGAGAATTTTTGGTTTTAAAAACGAGGTAGCTAATTTCTTAAGGAAATAACTAGAAATTTATTTTTTGAAAATACCTAAGGGAGTTGAAAAATTCCAGAAAAATACTTTTTGTGTATGGAATACATGTGTATATGATTGGTCAAAAGATAGAAAAATAATAAGTTGATTTGGTATTTTCGTAAAAAAGAATAGTGAATTCAGGTTGCTGAAATTGAAGATTATGAATTCTGGTTACTGAAATTGAATTAAGTCTGCTAATCTGATTTTGGTCTGCTGAAATAGTAATTGCAGGATGCTGAAATATAATTCGGTTTACTAAAATGATATTTCAGTTTACTGAAAGGTTATCTAGCTTACTAAGATAGCATATAAAATGGAAAACTTATAAGTATAAGTTATAAGTGATGAAAATATTATCAAAGTATAATGATAATACTAAGACTAAGATGTAATGTCTAATACTTAACTTTGTGAGTGAAGGTTAGACAAGTTAATATAAGATGATGAGATTATAAGTAAGTAAATGAATATGGTGTTAAGATTATCTAATATTTGACTATGTGATTAAGTATTAGATAGTATTATGAAATATGGTATGATATGCTAATTGATAGATCTATCTTATACCTGATAGGTCTTTCCAATAAAGAGAATAAATTAAATTGCGTAGCGGTAATCGACCATGCAGGCAAGTTTCCTTAACTCAAACTCGAGTTATATTTCAAAGTATGTTAGTGAATGATTATTTATGATTATTCATGTCTAAACTGATTATGTTGCATATGTTTATCAGGTATGAAAGGCTGATCACCTTTATTACCATAAGGTTCAGTTAAATTGTTCATGGTCATTGTTGACCTTCAAACATTATTGATTCAGTCATTCAATTATTGACATCTTGATTCATGTTCCTTCATAATTATTAAATTGTGGAAAACTTGAAATCTTATTATTCTTTCAATCATGTTATATCCTTATTGAATTTAAACTTGCTAGGCAAAATAGTTGCTCATCCTTGCTATATCATGATAATATATTTCAGATAAAGACGAAGGCTTGAAGAAGGACAAAGACTAAAGCAAAATACAATAATATATTGTTATAAGGATAACTATTTAGTTATGTTATTGTAAACCTTTGTAATTTTGAAGGTATGTATTCAGTTAAAGTTAATAAACCTGGGAAAATGTTATAGAACTATGTAAAATAAAAAATATATGTTTATTTGTTCCGCATTAGATGATAGAATAAGTATGATGATGAAGTATCGTAACGTACCATGTCCGAGGTAAAAGGTACCCGAATTTGGGTACGTCATTGTTGGTATCAAAGCTATAGGTTATAAACCTTAGGTATATGTACCTTAGGCTATAACCTTAGGTAGAGTTTAATTTGTTAAGAGGTGAATTTGGAAAATTCATTATTTAGTAAATAAGATTCAAAGAAGAATCTTGAAAAATTATAAAGATCCAGAGTTACCTAACTCTGATGTTAAAGACAAAAAGTAATAATGAATAGAGTCTATGAGACTAAAAGTATAAAGGGAAAGGAGATTGTAAAAAAAACGATCATAAGATATAAGTGAATCGTAATATAACACGATTATAAGACAAGATCACGACGTGATCAGATTGAATAGCAGAAAATCTATGACATGATTGGAATGATATAGCCTGACGCTATAAAGAGAGTGTACTATGAAATGGTACTATGTAAACTCAGAAAAGAGTGGTAAAGGTTAAGATACGGATTAAAGAAAATTCGTATTAAGAAAAAAAGAAGTTAGAATGGTGTGGGATTTTAATTGAGGATTCATGTCAACAGCTGAGTTGTATGATTCCTTGTATGGGCGGGAAATTTGTACTTGGTTTTAGAACCGCTTAGCTTCCTGATCGATATAATGGTTAGGTTGACCAATTCTTTGTATGGGCGAAGAATTATTCGCTTAGCTTCCTATGTTGATTAGTGGTCGAGTTTGGTTTGACAACCACTTAGTTTCTTACACTGATAATCATTGAAATGTCTGTGTCGCGCTGTTTGTTATATACGGGTTGAGAAGGTGATTCTTTTCTCATGTGTATAACAGATAGATAGGTTATAAGTAGAGAATATCAGGTTAAGTACGAGTTCTTAAAACTCATACTTATGGTACTTTCGTGACTCATAGTTGTATGAAATGTTTATGAACCCCTCAGCGAATGGACGTCAAAAGTCTGACTAGGACAAGTTCTTAAACTCATATGATTGTGGAAAGTTCCTGAACTCATAATGCGTGATAAGTTTGATGAACTGGGTATGGGAAAATTGTGAATGGAGAATTGAAGATGATAGAAATAGATGGACTTATTAAGAAATAATCATTATAGAAATTAAAGTTGATGATGGAAGCATAGGTATTCCAAATCTTCTAGCTGTGCTAGATTTCAAATTTTTGACATCAAGCTAAATTCGCACTGATGTGCCTTTCGAAATAAAATGAATTTTTGTTATCTTCAACACATGGTGACAAGTGTGTAGGTGTGGACTTCGGGACACAGACACATCGTTACCAGTTGCGGCATGATAGCATCAAAAATAATTTTCGATGATTTTAAGCTGTTTAAAGAAGAGTCTATGCTAATTGATTCGGCTAGACGAAAAATGATTTGAGATGTCAAAATGTATTTTTTTTATATCATCCATGTATCATGGAACCTGATGCAGAATGATAAAAATGATGGAGTCATCAATGCAGTATTACCTAGTGTGGGATGTGATCTAAAGATAGTCAGCTCACTATGGAATGATGTAGTATGACAAAGTCACACAATGACGAAATCCTCAAATGGACTATAAATACAGTGCGGTATCATAACGTCATAAAATGATTTTCAAAATTTTAAAGAAAAATTAAGTGCCAATTAAATTTGGACAAACACATGCTTCGATTGAAATTCGAATTATTCGATATGCATCTAAGCTATTTGATTCAGCTAGACAAATGTTTATGAAAATTCAAAGTATTTTTGAGAAGTTATCCCGAACTAAATTGTTTTGGTGCGGAATCCTATGATAAGACTGAGGTGAAATATGTTGTTTGGATAAAATAATCCAATCTAGTAGCGTAAATATTCGTTAAATATGATTAATACGTTATGCATGACGTAAAAGTACGATAGGCTAATCACCTAAAGTACTAGTAACAGTAGTTTACCTTCTTTGTGATTGTAAACATACCTAGTAATTTACTGTTTTGCGATGTAAATATCGTTAAAACTACGTGTTCATGGTCTATATGACCCCTCAGCATGATTTGAAAAGTTTTAACTCCTTAGACTGAAGTCATGGAAAAATGTGATAGTAGCAGAGCTTCTCATAGTAGTAACCAAGATGTACTCATTAAATTGAGCATGAAATCAAGTGAAGGTTAATTTGAAAACCTAGTTTTGATGAATAAAAGGAATGTTGATTAGTAGATTGAAATTTCGAGGACGAAATTGTAACAACCCGATATTTTCTATACAAATAAATTAGAAATTTTGCATATAATTTTTTTTATTTTAAATACAGGGAATATGTGCCAAGATAATGTATATATGTATTTATGTGATAAATAAAAATATGAATAGTTACAAATAATTTTATTTTAGAATTATTGATCATTATAAATTATATTCTTGTCCTAATTAATTTTATAGTAGAAATATTTTATTAATTATTTTCCATGAAGATATAATCATATATTATTTATATAATATATGAAATGTTTTTTAGAATTATTATAATAATTATATTTTGATTTTTCAGTGCTATAAATATGTACTGTATATGTGGACCAATAAGGGTTGGTCAATTATGGTGTTTTGTGACAAACCCTTGTATTACTATGTGAAACCCTAATTACAAATTTTAGGAACTAATTTTATTTTATTTTAAACCCTAAATGAAAGCTTCATAACCTAATTATACATTAGGTGAGACAATTAAATAACCTAAGGGTTATAGTAATAAGGAAGGGTTAGTATTCAATATGTATACTAACTTAAGTGGATAATCTTGTTATTTCAAGTGACTAATAATTTTAAACCTATTTCTAGTAAACCTAATTAGGTTATGAGCTATAGTCACATGTATAAGTAATTAAATTTCATAAGATTGGGAATGGAAATTCTAAATAAACAATTTGGGTAACATATATTAAAATTGTTAGACTATGTTCATTACATGGCCCAAAACAATTAAAGGAGAGAAGCCCAAAAGAAATAAAATGCAAACCAATACTTAGCCCACTTGATTAAGGATATTTTATACTTTTGATTAATCAAATTTGTGCATTAAAATAAAAGCAAAATGGAGGATATAATGGGACAAGGGGGACCGGCCAATTAGGCCATTTAAGACAACCAAATTATGCTAATCAAGTTCCTTAATTAGTAAGTCTTACACACAAGGACAAGTGTGTCTTACTCCCATTGGTAGAAAATCTACTTAGCACCTTTAACCACGTGATTAGGCTTAATTGTAAGAGATAAGGTAAAGCCTTTTATCCAAGTGACAATAAAAGTATGGGGGATAATAGTTACTCACCCATTTCATTTGCTAGAACATTTCATTTTCTCTCATTCTTCTTCTTTTATCTTTTTCTCCCAAGCTAGTAGCATACAAGAGAGAGAAGAGAGAGAGAGGGTTCGGTTTTTGATAAGTGAGGGAGAGGAATTGTTGTTCATGCATCCTAAGTTCATTACTTACTTTGGAAAAACAAGAAAGATAACAACCAAAACTAGGTGAGGTTCTCATTCCTTTCTTTTTTCTTATTCTTCTTCTATTTTCGGTTTTTACCTCATCATATATGGGGGTTATAGTCTAATACTCAAAGTACCCTAGTTTTACATATCATCATGTATGGAACTAAGTATCTTGAGTGTTAGATCAAATGTTTAGAGGAAGGAAATGAGGATATGTTCTTCAAGGGGTGAAACCGTTAATTTTCTTTCACTAAATCTTGTGTAACTCAAGTTTTACAACTTGGATTTGTGATCCGTCGAAGGGGGGGGGGGTGCTAGATACATGAGTTATCTAGTAAACTCAAGTGGTAGAACACAAATCTAGAAAGTATTGAAGCCTTGGGGGCTATTTTCCCCAAAACAGTCCACATAGAAAGTTTAGGTTTTAAAACCCTAAAATAATTTTTGTCCCGTTTTTCTTGGGACTTTTTCGGATAGTTTCATGTCTTTTAAAAATTTGGGAACAATCACAGAGGTACCTTGAGAAGTTATCTACGTGTAGGAAAAAGAATGGACACGTTTCGAGTTATAGGTTGTGCGTAATGGCTATTTCCGTAAAGGACTCCCAAATATTAACACCCAAATATCTCACAGTGTATACATGAGACAAGTCTGAAATTTTTACAGTAGGTTCATATATGTTATGAGAGTATACCCTGAAACTTTCAGAGTTTTCTGGGCAAAACTCGATTTATGAAAAATGAAGCAAGATCCGAGTGTTTTGGGCACTTTTAAATTAGTAAATCATTTTCTAAAATTCCAAAAAAATTTGGGGATCATTGTTATTCCATATACTGTCTAAACCCAAAAAAGAAGAATTTTTGGAATCAGTTTGGTATTTTTCCTAAAAATGATTAAGTTATGAATAAAAGAAAATAAATAGTTAAGTGATGTCTTAAATAAGAAAAATATGATTTTAATGCTTGAATACTCCTAATATATAGTATTATGACTATTTTAGGGCATTTTGGTAATTTATAATAAGAAAAATTATTTATGACCTTTTATGGATATTAAATAAATGGTTTTATAAAGGGTGAACAATTAAAATAAATTGTTTATTGATCTAATAAATTATTAAAATGTTATTATGATATTAATAATATTAGAATATGATATTGTTAAGTAAATATAAATATTAAGATTAAAACTTTATTAAAATATTATTAGATGGTTAATCATATTTGATTTAAAATATTAATAAATGATTAAAGTATTATTAAATGATTAATTGTAAAGCCCACAAACTCGGGTACTTGAAACCCAAAATCGGTGCTTCACGATACCATTTCTATGAACGGAATAATACTAATAATAATAACAATAATATAAAAATCTAACTTAACTTATATTTATCAGAGTCTAATCCCAATTACGTAACCTTTACTATAATTCTTTACATGATATATAATACATATCATTGTCTATATATTGTGTAATTATTACAAAAGATATCATTAAACATGTTCTATTTGCTTTCCTTTTCACTTGTTCTTGTCTGAACCTTCGGGTTGATCATGCCTAGCTGAAAACATTTAAATTTAAACAAGGATGATCATTTGGGTGCCCAACATGTAATAACAATTATGAATATAATTAGCTGAAAGAAATAAATGTTTTCTTTGTACATCACTTCTACAACAAATTTATAGTTGTGAAGTAAACTGAACCGATAATAACACCATAACAATTCTATCTCAAATTTTTGAAACTACGTATTGACTATATATATAGGTATTAGTCGACAGATTATGAACATTGTTTTTAGTTTTCGCTAAGGTTTAGCAGAATTTCATCTGTAAACCGTCATAACTTACGGGCGTTAAGTTGTACTTCTCATGGGCCCTGTATTGATCAATACTACATTACAAGAACGACGAGATCGTTCACTCTGTCTGCCTTGGGCGCATAAAAGTTTTTCCATGATCGGGATGTTCATACTTAGTCTGGAATCCGAACCAAAACAATTTGATTGGATACAAAAAGGTTTTTTTATCATATTCAACGACATTTCAAAATTTGTGTCTAGCTGGTCAATTAGCTTGGACATATATATATATATATATATATATATATATATATATATATATATATATATATATATATATATATATATATATATATATATATATATATATATATCAACATGTGATTAAATACAATGATTATCTAAGTTGGGACACTTGTATAACCATATATAAAAATTAATGAACAGAATATATATCTGAATTATCGTATACTAACATGTTGATAAACAATGATCTGATATAGAATATATCACAATAGGGTTAATAATATAACATAATAATAATATAATTCTAAAACTTCTTACTCATGTACATTGCATAAAGGAAATTCAACGGTAAGATACTTGCCTGATGCGCTGCTTACAGTTCGTAACTTAGTTCTATCTTTATATAACACATATCAGTAATAAGATCATTCGATCGATTAGAATAACATACTATAACACATAGCACTGCTTATTGCAGTCAGCACATAACCTAATCACATTATCACATATGTTTCACAACCATTGAATCACAAATAAACACATATCGAATAAAATTATCTAAGTCCAGATCAATTTCTAAAACATGTCGGTGTACCGACGGCTTTATCGTGTAATTATCGAGTCTAAGACTCTATCCTATAATTCAATATCTGTAAGTATTAGTCATATTATTTTTAAATGACTTATAATAATTTTTAAACATTTATTACAATTTATCATAAATTTTTAAACACCGGAATCATTATTAAATGATTTAAATATCAATTTATTCTATTATCATTAATATTTAATTAATATTAAACTATTAATGAAATCATTGCTAAAATGTTAAAGTTATTTATAATAACTCATAATACTCCTAAATTATTAATATTACTCTTAAATGATTTTTAAAAGCTTTAAAATCATTTTTAAATAATTATCATGAATTAAATTAATATCATTAATATTAAATTAATATCATTAATATTAAATTATTAATGAAATTATCCTTTAAATATTAAAAGTTATATTTTATAACCTAAAATATCTTTAAACAATTTATTATCATTTTAAATGTTTTTATAATAATAAAATCATTTTTAAAATAATTTATTTATTATAATTATTAAATAAACTTAATATCATTAATAATGATTAATTAATAAAATTTACCTTTAAATATTAAAAGTTATATTTTATAACTTAAAATATTTTTAAACTATTTATTTTTATTTAAAATGATTTTTCTAATATTAAAATCATTTTTAAATTAATTTATTTAATATATTTATTAAATAAATCTAATATCATTAATATTAAATATTAATATTTTTCATGACAAAATATTAAAAGTTATATTTTATAACTTAAAATATTTTTATAATCTTTAAATCATTTTTCTATATTTTTTAAATCATTAATTCTATTTTTCATCATTTATTTAATACATTTATTAAATAACTTAATTACCATTAATATTAATTAATTAATAAAATTCATCACAAAATATTAAAAGTTACATTTATAACTCAAAAATATTTTTAAACTTTTTATTCTTATTTAAAATGATTTTTATAACATTAAAATTAATTTTCTCCAACTTATTTATTACACTAATTAAATAAATTAAATATCATTAATATTCAAATAATTATAAATATTAATAAAAAATATCCCAAATAATTAAAAGTTATTTTTCATAATTTAAAATAATTTTTAAAACCATTTTTTTAATTTTTAGAATTTATTTTCTATTTTTAATCATTTATCAGAAATTCAGAAAATTAAAAAAATTAAATCCGTCGCTGTAGCCTTTAGCGACACTTTCTGTCACTGTTGGTGTTATTGAGGCTCAAGAACACTGACAGTCAGTGATGAAGGTACCTACTTTGACCATTGATTACTTTTAATCTATGAGGTTTCTGGGCAAGATAAAACATTTCTCTTGTAGTAGTTATGAAAATACTATAATTAAGACCAACAAGCTAGGCCATACAGCAACAGAACAAGAAGATTTGTCCCATTAAACTCTCTGTCAAAGCTTTTTGCGTTTTCTGGGTTACCCAGAAATCCAGTTAGCTTCGAGGGTCCAATTTAAGGCTCAATTTTATTTAGGTTCTGTTCATGAACAAGTTCTTTTTATGGTTTAATATTATAGTCTACATGACAAGGTACAATAACATATTATCATATCATCATAAAAACAACATATCAAGCATAAAAGATCCGGTCAAACTGCTGTCAGAAACACGTTCTTGAAGTTTTCTGGAATTTTTAGAAAACGAAATTGTGATCTTCTGTACCACTTTGACCAATCACTACTATCGACTCGTTTAACATTAAAGTTATTTCAAGGCATAAACATGGAGATTATATATCATACTACAATCTAGACACAACAATAAACACAACTAATCTAACATATGCAAGATCCAAGGCCAGAACAAGCTGTCAGACCGATCTGGGCATATTCTGGGCTGCTCAGATTTCTTCAGGTCAACGGCTTTTGATCGTTAATAACCACAAGTCTAGACCAGATATAAGCTTTATTCGTGTTCCAGATCACAGACCACATAACAGACTACATGCTAAAACATTTAAATAGCTAAAAACATAAACAAAAAACGATTTACAGCCTCTGACATTCATTGTCATAACACGAAATAAATTTTTTCAGATTTTGAAAAATGTCAAATCCGAGCCTATAGATGTAATGGATCTAACATCTATCAACCCAGATCATCATTATACACTGTAAACAACATGTTTTAACACAGAATCATAACATCTAACAATCGATTAATGGTCAGATTTGCAATTAGGGTTTATACCTTCAATGGACAATCTTATGATTCTTGGCTACTGATTTGTTAATGGATTTCGTGGGGCTTGATATATCACTGATATATGAATGAAATTTCGGAGGTTTGGGGTTGAGAGAGAATGGTTGATTGTTTTGCACAAAATAATCTAGCATATGCAATTTCTCTCTCTTCCAATCTATTTATAGAAGTCTAGGATGCACGAATTGGCTGAGCAAAGACTGATTGCTGGCATGTCTTAAGTCACAATGTCAACCAAGTTGGTCACCAACTCTTAATTTGGTAGGATTTGCAAGTTATCTAAATAAATAAATGTAAAAGGGCATTTTGGTCTTTTGTAATATAATTTTAATGGCATAAATGTCATTTGTCTAACCCTTAGGGTTTAACCCTAAGGCTTTGTATAATAATTTCTAGCATTTTATTTAGGGTTTAAGAATAAAATAAAAATAAAAATTAGTTTCTTAAAATTTGTAATTAGGGTTTTCTAAATTAGATTAGGTTAACTAACCACTTAGGTATTGAACATAAGGATTTAACATATACTAATTATCATTAAGCGTTCTAATTTAGCAATTAAGGTGTCAAATTTATCAATTAGGGTTTATAATTAATTATTAGGGTTAACAATTTGCAATTAGTGTTAACAATTTGTAATTAGGGTTTCTAATTACATTAACATAAACATTAGGGTTCTAATCACCAATTACAATTAACCTTGCTAATTTAGCAATTAGGGTTTATAATTTGTAATTAAGTTTTATAATTACTAATTAGGGTTACCTAATATAGAAATTAGGGTTTCTTAATATTAATATTTCAAAATGTTAATTAGGGTTTTAGAATACTAATTATTACTCTTTCCCAAATTAACAATAAAGTCTAACACACATGATATTAATCATATTAACACAATTTTTGACTGAGCAAAACTCTAATTTAGGTTTCAAATTAGGGTTTTATAATTAGGGTTTTCTAAAGATTAATTAGGGTTTCTAGATTTTAATTAGGGTTTACCTAATTAATCATATAATACGCAACACAAATCACATCACACAATCATTACACAGTCTTGGATCTCCCATTTGAGTCTTATAGTAGGGTTAGACAAATTAATATTAGGGTTTTAACATTATACACCATAATTGACCAACCATTGTCAGTCCACAAACATACAATACATATTTATAGCACTGAAAAATTAAAATATAATATTATTATATTATTATTCTTATCCATTAATAAATTTCCAAAATTAGGGTTTGGATTCCATATCTGATTTATTCTCCATATATAACATTATTAATTAAGTTAAAATAATTAACTTAATTAATCTTGCATAAATTCATATAATAAAATAAATATTTATTATAATAATTCTACAAATCATTTCATATATTATTTAAATAATATATAATCATATTTTCATAGAAAATAAATAATAAAAACATTTCTACTATATTAATTATTATAAGAATATACTTTATAATAATCAATAATTCTAAAATAAAATTATTTATAAATATTCATGTAATAAATATATATTTATTTATCACATAAATACATATACACATTATCTTGTACAAATCCTCATCTTTAAAATAAAAAAAAATTATACGCAAAATTTCTGATTTAATTTTTATAGAAAATATCGGGTTGTTACATTCACCTTCCCTTATAAAGATTCCATCCCCAGAATCACTGTTTTAAAACCTATACATACCAGGGTACATATCAACTTAACCATTGCAAATAGATCTCGATCAAAATTGATCGAATTGATCTATAACTATTCAGCATAAAGCTTATCTATCTGCTTATACGGAAAAATTTATTTCTAATAGAACTCAATTTCCTCCTTTAAAATAATTTACTATATATAAGAAATAAAATTGGTTTGAGTAATACCTGGAGTTGCATCCCCGGCCGCTACAGTTTCTTGAACGGTCATGTTGAAGACGCTTGCGGTTGATTTCGTTGGTTTCATTATTGATGTTGGTCCCGTCGTCGCTTATATCCTGCTGCCTTTTCCTTATCTGTGCATTCCTTACCTCCTTTCTCCTTCTTGGACCGTCTTTCACCTTATGCTCCATTGGACCGTCTTCCAGTTTTGTTGACAGTTTTTTCTGCCCATGTATTTCTTTTTCGTCTCATTGGCGGCATTATCACAATTTATTCTTTATTCTAAGCCTTATCGTATACGTATAATCATATAACACAAAACTTTCTATTCGAATAATCATGTACTCAAAATATTAGATTTAGAAATTTTGGTTTTCTGCATTAACCAGTACTCATATAATTAACTACTATCTTTATACCAACTTATTTTATTAATCCCATATAAATTCATATTCATATCACTTGACATACCATATCACATATTGCTTTAATCAACCGCTATCCCTTTGTGACTCAAAAGTCGGGAATCGCTACCACAACTTATACAAAATTTGAAAAATATTACCTTATACAAACATACCTATCATATACATAACATAGAATCATACATATTCAAGTAATACTAGTACTACTTATTTCTTACGCCTCCTCCACTAAGGATCAATTGCTTAGTAATCTGTCTATTCCCATTATCCTCAATAATCCATTCATACCTAACTATACATAGTTCGTCCAACTTACCACACATTATAAGTTTAAGAACTCACCACAAACATATGAGTTTAAGAACTCAACATTGACCACATATTTTTTAACTATATCCTACTTATCTGCTATACTATCGTTTTAGGGTCTGGTACTATACTTTTCAAAACAACCACCTCATTGAGGTAGCTTTCAATGTGAGCCTCTGTTTCAGCAATTAGCTTTGATATTGGCTCGGGAGTATGAGTTTGATCCTACTTTACGACCTGAGGGTATCCTAATCCTTTTCTATCTGACATCTACACACCTAAGTTATCCTGATTATCAACTAATATATACACACAGCAAATGTAAGACCCCAACTTATTATAAATAAAATTGAATTTCTTTTATTTATTATTTTGAAATAGTAAGGGTTAATTGGATTAATGTGGTTAGTTAAGGGTAAAATGCAAAAATATTTTAAAATAAGCAGGTGGTTATAAAATATTCATTATTGTCGGGGAATATTCGTTTGGTCGTGGAATATTCTTGCTGTCGGGGAATATTCGTACGATGGCGCAGTCTTTTGTGGGCCCCATAACGGAAAGCGATTAGATGAAGAAAACGACAAGTATAAGTTATTTATAAATAACGGCGTAGTTGTTACCGTTAATACTGTTGGAATACACGGTGGTTAAAACACAGTAATACGCGTTGTTGAACAGTAGCACACGGTATTGCACCAATTATTAATTCTTACGTAAGAAGACGCTACTCAATAATTGTTACAGTAATTACTGTTCAGTATTTTATTTTATTGATTCAATAATTGATGCATTGATATTTTATATTACCGTTGTTTCAATAATTATCACTACATAATATTTTCTATTATCGGAGCAATAATTCATATTATCTAAATAATATTAGTAGATAACATTATTGGCAATGTCTAGAAAGTTCTGTCCAAGGAGAGGTTTGGTCACCTAATTACGCGCCAGTAAGGAGAAATCTTTATTGGAAAGCCCCCTCTTTCCTGGGAACTGCCTGGTTGTTAGTATTGTGATTCTGTAATATTATTTATAAATAATTAATTATTGATTTATATGATGAGAAAAATATTTATTTTATGTGGATATAGATGGAGAAATTTTTTAAATTGACAATTATTGAAAATCTATATTTTATCTTTTCTGATAAAATAATATTTTATTATATTATTATAATATAATAATGGTGATATTTTTACAATGAATGTGGGATATATGTGTATATGAGGAGGACGACTATTTTTGTTACAAAAGTTGTTTAAAACATGTTAAACATGTTGGTGGACCCATTTCTTGACTGAAATTTGATTATAGCATATAGAATCGCCCGTTTGTGGATTTCGGTCAATTCATGTTTGGAATTTGGAAAAACTTTCTTTTACAAAGTTGTAGATAATGAAATTTAAAAGACATGTGGTTTGAATTTTTCTGATAAAACGACTATTTATTATGAATTATTAAAGTTCTGAAATTCTGGAATAATTGATTTTTGGAAGTTTTAATTGTTTTAATTAACAAAAACGTTTTTGTTGTCTTTGGAACATGTGTGGCTGATTTGTTGACCAAAGAAGAGGGTGCGTAGGAATTTAATATATATATATATATATATATATATATATTAATATTATATTAAATTTTCTGCTTTGGTGTTCTAAGCATTTTTCTATAAATAGTGTGCTTAGGTTAGAATTGAAAATCACACCAGAAACTAAAGATTTCTCTCTCTTTCTCACTCTATAATATTGAGCGTATTTTTGTGAGTATTTTAGTACTTGAGTATTGCTATACGGTGCAAGTTCATTTAGCACTATATCAAGTATTTCAGTCAGAAATACTATCCTTTTGAGGTAAGGGGTGTTATTTTCTTCATAAATGATATTATTTCTTCAATATCATTATGCCGAAATATTGGTTGGAATTTTTATCAAATTTGAAACTTTTCATGTCGGAGTTACTATTCATGAGTTACTATTCATGAGTACTATTCACGAAACATGATGATTTTTCTTGTGGAATTTCTACCTTTTAGTGTCAGAGTTACTAATCACTTATACGACACAATTCACGTATATGATACTATTCACGAATACGACACTATTCACAAAAAAATTAAATTTTCTTTTATGTGTCCAAGATTATCTGTTATGGTTTTTATCTTTGATTGGATCTATATTTTGATCTTTATTTTTGAATTCTACTCCACAATAGTTTATTATGGAGTATTTTTGAACAAGGATAAACCAAAGTACGAATCCTTAATATTTGTTCTTTTGTTTCACTGGATTCGTTTTCTTTATAATATTTTTCATCATCCTCAGTCTTAGATGATGATATAACTGAATATCTTTGGCCTGTAGTGCAAAGATGAATGATTTCTGATTTATTATATCTTTGGCCAGTAGTGCAAAGATGAATAGGTGTTTAGATGAACATGACCAACTGATGAATATCTTTGGACTATAGTGCAAAGATGAATATTGATTCTATATATATATTGATTGATGTTATAGGGATAAAAGATAGGCGATGAACTTTTATATTCATATATAAAAGATAGTAGATTTCATTCTCTACTTAACTCTTCTAATGAATTGTTATTTCCGCTGCGAATATTGATTTAAAACTTGTTATCTATTGTATTCTATTAGATTTTTTTCCCTGCTGAGGACTAACGATAATTTGTTCTATATTATCTTAGTCATAATGTTCTTTACTGGGTTAGTTGAGCTCACCCTTTTCCTAGTTGTTCCATTTTTTTTCTCAGGAGGCGAGAATGTAGCGAGTACTAGTCGGAGTGTAGAATGATGGTTCTAGAAGTGGTTCTAGTAGTCCTCTCTATTCTGTAAAATTGTGTATTAATAATTGTAATGAGGACTTATTTGAGTGTGGATATTGTCTAGATGACAATATTTATATTTAAACTCACAGTTTTTGTGTTGTATTAATAATGTTGTAGTAGTTTCTGTACCATGTATTTTGACGACTCAGAATGTGTGTTGTATACCTATTTTGGGGGCTTCACAGTTGGTATCAGAGCTTAGGGATATGGTCTCTGGCGGAGATTGGGGAATAGTACTAGGAGGGGAGAGACGAGTAATCCTTTGCTAGTGTGTCATACCTAAGCTTATTTTTTGGTTAGTCGAAGCATATGGTTAATATGTGATACGTTAATTTGTTTAATTAACCCTTGTTTTGTGGCAGTATTTAAGATGGCAGCTGAGAATATTAACGGTGGAGTTACTGAGACCGTGGAAACACCTTTAATCACCACCTAGGAGAACGTGCAACAGGAAGGCAATATTCCTCCTGTAAACAACACCATTGAGCAGACAATGAACGACGAGATGTTTAGGAGCTTTTTGCAGTTCATGCAAAACCAGACAAGGGAGACTCGTGCACAGAATACGGGTGGAAATGCTAGCAATGCGCGGCTTGTCACAGCTAAGCAGTTTAAAGAGTTGGGACCACCAGAATTTATGGGAAAGCCAGATCCGATCATGGCGGAAACGTGGGTCAAGAAAATTACCAAGATATTTGATGTTTTGGGATACACGGAGGAACAGAAGGTTCAATTCGCCACCTTTATGTTCCGTGGCGAGGCAGACTACTGGTGGGAGTCTGTGAAACGGACCCAGCCTGCCGCACTTAGCATGTCTTGGGAAACATTTCAGAAACTTTTCAAAAAAAAATACTTTCCTGAAAGTATTTGCCATATGAAGGAGGTAGAGTTTATTAGACTAGAACAAAACAACATTACGGTGTCCTAATACGAGGCGAAGTTCGCAGAGTTATCCAGGTTTACATCTCATTTGGTAGAGAATGAGGAACGAATGACGAGGATGTTTCTGAGAGGTTTAAAACACGAGATTCGACAATATCTTATCTCTCATAAATTTTCTTTATATTCAGATGTTGTCAACAGGGGTCAATTATTAGAGCGAGATAGCGAGTACGTTCAACCAAGGGACCACAACCAGGGTCATACCGGTGGCAGCAGTCATTGGAGCAATAAAAACCAGCGGGGATGAAAACATTTAGATAAAAGCGGTAACCACTCTGGTGGTAATCGTGGCCATGAAAATAGAAGAAGCGAGTCGGGGGGAGATTTTAAAAAGAGGAGATTCAACAATGACAATATGAAGACGTCAGCACCAGCAACAACTGGTTTTAAGGGAGGAGAACGACCACCGGTTGTATGCTATAAATGTGGAAAAGAGGGATATATCAGCCCAAACTTGCCACAACAGTTCAAGGTATGCTATAATTATGGAAAGGAAGGACATATCGCTCGAGATTGTATGGTAGCGAAACCAAGTCCAGTGGGGATGGTGACTCAAAACATTGTCCCATAAAATTTAGAGTCAACGGTTCCTGGAAGAGCATTTTTCGTGACTGGTCAAAGTGCGAGGAACCCAAATGAGGTGATCACGGGTAAGCTAATCATAAATTCATGCGAAGTTTATACCTTACTAGATACCGGTGCTACCCATTCATTTATTTCTCTTGCTTGTGCTCAACGTTTGAATTTGACTCCGGAGAAATTAGACTTTGATTAATTTGTGGAGACTCCGTTAGGAGAAACTTTCATCATATCCACTGTTTATAAATCTTGCTTGATTCAAGTTGGACCATCACCTTACCTGTTAACCTTATCTCTTTAAAGATACTTGCATTTGACGTGATTTTAGTGATTGATTGGTTAACTACTCATCATGCCAAAATTAATTATTTTCGTAAGGTTGTTAGTTTTCATATTCCTAATAAACCTGTTGTGCGAATTCAAGCAACTAAGCCATTAAAACCAATCACTGTTATATCAAGTCATAAAGCTATTCGTTTATTGAAAAACGGATGTCAAGCTTTCTAAGCCCATGTTACGCATTTGAATAAAGACACGTCATATTTGAATAATATTCCTGTTGTTATTGACTTTCCTGACGTATTTCCTGAAGAACTTCCCGGTCTACCCCCGGAATGTGAAGTTGAATTTTTTATTGATCTTGAACCTTGTACAAAGCCCATTTCTAAAACCTTATATCGAATGGCTCCTATTGAACTTCAGGAGTTAAAGGTCCAACTACAGAAGTTGTTGGACATCGGTTTCATTCGTCCTAGTACATCTCCTTGGGGTGCTCCTATTTTATTTGTAAAGAAGAAAGACGAGAGTATGCGACTTTGTATTGACTATCAAGAATTGAACCATGTCACCATCAAGAATAGGTATCCGCTACCTTGTATTGATGACCTGTTTGACTAGTTATATGGAGCGCAATTCTTTTCAAAGATCGATCTTCGTTCTGGATATCATCAGCTGAAGGTTAGAACTGAGGATATTCCAAAGACTGCTTTTAGAACTCGGTACGGGCATTATGAATTCTTAGTCATGTCTTTTGGATTGACTAATGCTCCTGCTGCTTTCATGGATATGATGAACCGAGTATTCAAGGAATATTTGGATCAGTTTGTTGTTGTCCTTATTGATGATATCCTCATCTATTCCAAAAGCCGTGAAGATCATGAGCACCATTTGAAGCTGGTACTGCAAAGGCTTCGTGATAACAAGCTATATGCCAAGCTGAAGAAATGAGAGTTCTGGCTTGAGGAAGTAGCATTCCTTGGGCACATGGTGTCAAAACATGGAGTGTCTGTTGACCCGGCGAAGATTGAAGCAATACAAAGTTGGGAACAACTGAAGACGGTGACCGAAGTACGTAGCTTTCTTGGTTTAGCTGGATATTATCGGAGATTTATGGAAGGGTTTTCTCGAATCGCTACCCCGTTAACTCAGCTGACTCGTAAAGATACAAAATTCATATAGAGCGAGGAATACGATAAGAGTTTCCAAGATCTCAAGAGGAGACTCATTTAGGCACCTGTTTTGACAATACCATCTGTTTCGGATGGATTTGTTATCTACATCGATGCTTCAGGCAAAGGGTTATGGTATGTTCTCATGCAACGTGGGAAAGTCATAGCATATGCCTCGCGACAACTTAAAGAATATGAGAGGAATTATCCTACTCATGATCTAGAGTTGGCAGCAGTCGTTTTCGCGCTAAAGATCTGGAAGCACTATCTATATGGGGAGAAAGTGGAGATATATCCAGACCATAAAAGCCTCAAATATTTCTTCACCAAAAAAGAACTCAACATGCGGCAACGACGTTGGCTCGAGCTGTTGAAAGACTACGACCATACTATTCAATACCATCCTGGAAAAGCGAATGTGGTAGCTGACACATTAAGTAGAAGATCTTATGCAAGAACGAGTGCGATTTTGTCAACACAAAGGCACATTTTGTATGATTTACAAAAGTTGAAGATAAAATTCAAGACTCCGGGGACCCATGCGATGATGACAAATATACGCATAGAACTGACTTAAATCGAAAAAGTTAAAGTTGCTCAAGCAACCTGTAGCAGCCCCGAATCCTGGTCCCAAATCACCTCGGATCCGGTATACTATTTCTATCACTATTTGCGGAAGATATAAACATAAATTGTTTATACATTACATTACACACATTACCCCAAGGTCGAGTAACCTTAACTTATACACAAATCATAAACTATTTATCACACAACAATATTTATCAAATTATACTATTACAAACTAGCCGCACATTTTATCCCAAGTCGGACTTGGCATTATCTTTTTCCTGTATCCGAACGCATTCGCCTTACCTGCAATGTTTATCATGATATAGCAAGGGTGAGCATGAAAATTGCCCAGCAAGTTTATATACAATAATATAACGATATATCATGATTGAAGAGTATGAATAATGGGCTTGCTATAATTCATCAATATAATTGAGAACTAGCACGAACAAATTTTTGACTGAACAAGTATTATACATGAACAAACATTTCTGAACCAAATGGTGATGAAGGTGATCAGCCTTTCATACCTGACTTATACATACAAGATGTACAATATACAATTTTCGTGGCAATCAGCAATGATTAACCATAAGCTTGAATAAAACACTCTTATTAGAGTTAAGTACAAAGAAACTTGCCTGAACCGTTGATTACCGCAACGCAATTTATAACGCTTTACCCGAAGACCTAATATTAATAATATAGATCCCCAATATTAGAATAATAACATCACAATATATTACTGTTATATTTATAGAATAACCTAAACACATAGCACATAATCCTATCAGTCTATAAAACACATAAGACTAGGTATCAAGTCAAACTATTGCAGTCTGAGTTGAACCCGACACAATTCTATCATCCCGATGGTCTAGTCGGACAATACTCGAGTTTAAGTTCAGTTAAACTCTGTTTAACCACTTAACCATTATCACAGATAATTATCTTATTAGTCAAAATATTTTTCCTAGGCTCGTAATAATTTTCGGATAATTATTACCATTTATCAACATTTTTTAATCCTTAAAACCGTATTTAAATGAATTAAATACAACATAATACCTTAATCATTAATATTTATTTAATATAAAATATTAATGAAAATAATTACATAATATTATAATATAATTATAACATCACAAAGTATTTTTAATACTTTAAAAATCATTTTTATATGATTTTCCAACAATTAAATCCATTGTCCGATAATTGCTATTAATATTAAAATATTAATATTTTCATGCCAAAATATCAAAAGTTATATTTTATATCTTAAAATAATTTTATAACACTTAAATCATTTTTATATGATTTTTAAAACATTAATTCTATTTTTCCATAATTTATTTAATAAATTCATTAAATAAAATAATTACTATTAATAATAAATTATTAATGAAATTCATCACAAAATATCAAAAGTCATCAAAAATAACTTAAAATATTTTTTATACCATAATATTATTTTTCATGATTTTTCATGAATTAAAACCATTTTAAAATAATTTATTTAATATTATAATTAAATAAATAAATACCATTTACATTCCAAAAATAATAAATATTTTCAAAATATACTTAAAATAATTAAAAACTATTTTTCAGACTTTAAAATAATTTTTCATAATTTATTATGTATTTTTAATAATTAAAAACCATTTTTTTCTAATTTTTAATCATTTTCTGGAAAATAAAAATAAAACTGTCACTAAAGGGTCCTATAGCGACAGAACCGTCGCTATAGGTGTTCTTCAGCATGTCAGAACAGTCATGGTCAGTGTTTGGGTGGCTTGGTTTGACCTCAATTAATTTGCATTCTGTTAACGGTATGAGTAATATAAAAACATGGTTATATAGATTACATGTCAGACAACAATCTTAAAGCAACAAAATAATCTAAAACATAAACACAAGTAAGATCTGTGGCCTGAAAAACACTGTCAGACATACATGCAAATTCTGGGTTCTTTTCCAGATTTGAAACAGACTTAGGTGCTTACTTTGATTCATTGTAACTTTTACTCTGGTCATTCTTTTTGTGATCTAAAAGTTCCAACATGTAGTACACATGACAGGGTCCAATATCTTATCACTAGATCCACCTAAAAACATAACATGAACAAGATCTGGCCGGTCAAACATGCTATCAGACACTGTTCTTCACGAAATCTGGAAATTTCCAGAATTTGTCAAAACAGACGGTCAACGCATGTTTGACCTTAATTTTCTACTATACTGATACAGATCTAGGTGATGTAAAGGTTTTAGTATGTACATAACATGTCAACCTACAAGGAGCAATCAATAACATGGCCAAACAAGCAAACGAAAGCAAGATTCATGGCCTTGAAAAACTTGTCAGAAATTCTGGTAACATTCTGGGTTGCCCAGAACTGGCTTCCCGTGAACGATCAACGCAGTTTGACCGAGTATAAACGACTATCTAGACTTGATCCGACCCTGATTCCAGTTTCAGATCCTAGTTCTCATGACATAGAACACATTCAAAACATAAAACACACAAAACATATAACACATAAAGATCTAGAGGCCCTGACATTAGGCTGTCAGGTCTCATTTTTCCACTTTTCCAGATTTTCTAAAACTTTAATTTCGAGCAACAAAATGATATGGATCTGAGTTTTGACAACCCAGATCATCAAATGACACCCTCTAACACATATCTAGCCAACAAAAAATAACATTTAACATAAAATTTAAGGATTTCAAAAATTAGGGTTTATACCTCTTTAGGCTTTGATTCTTGGATCTGATCTTTATGATCTGATCTTGTTGAGCCAATAGATGATTTTGTCTTAACTACTCACTCCTTTTCACTATCATTTTCGGATTTTAGAGAGAGAGGATGGCTTGGGAAATTTTCTACCAAATTTTTGTAACTTTCTCTCTCTCTAATCTTTTATAAGACTTAGATGCATTGCATGTGTGTGATATAGCTGGTGCCCTAGGTTGAATTGCTGGAATTTTTAGGCCATACCAAGTCAATAGTTGGTGAACCACCATTATCTTGCCAAGATTTGCAAGTAACCTAAATTAATACTAAAAATGGGCATTTTTGTCATTTCCTTAATTTCTAGAATTTGTATTTGATGAAACCCTTAGGGTTTAGGGTTTGGACATCTTAGGGTTTAGGGTTTAGATTTTAACCCTTAAATATTTAGCAACTTGGATTTCCAAAAATTCTCTAATTAAATTTAAAATAGAAAATTTTGATTTCTAAATTATAATTAGGGCTTCCTAATTTTATCATAATTTCCTAATCATAAATCAATCTTTGCTAATTAGGACCAATTTATCCTAATTAAAATTGCTAATTTAGCACTTAGGGTCAAATTTGTACATTAGGGTTTACAAACCACTAATTAAGGTTTCTAATAGAAAAATAAATTTTCTAAAATAAAAATTAAATTTTCGTAATTAGATTAGGGTTTTCTAATTACTCATAAATTGAAATAATTAGGATTAGGGTTTTCTAACTAGCATTGCTAATTTTAGCAATTAAATCCACAATTGAGCATTAGGGTTTCTAACGGAACAATTTGGGTTCCAAAAAAATTGGAAATTAGGGTTTGCTAATTAATTAACCTTTAACCTAATTAGTACTTAATTAATAGCACTAAAGCATTAAAATTCTCCGTTATATTCCCAGATTTGGCTTTCATTTTATCAGAATCTGAAATTAGGGTTTTCAGATCTGTTATTAGTTTTTTAAAATAATCTATTAAGATTTCCAGCAATTCATTAGGGTTTTCCCTAATTTATTTATAATTAATGACGTTTAACCTTATACACATCATTGCATTCCCAATCTAGGGTTTTCAATATCCGAGTTAGGGTTTCGGACTCCCAATACTGAAACTAGGGTTTCCAGAACCGATTTCTAGGGGTTCTTATTAGACGTTAGAGTTTTCTAACCGAACGTTGTCGTTCTTAATATAAACTTAGGGTTTGTCACAGATATAATTAATCTAGTCAACCCTTGACCCTTAACCACATTTAGTACACATACATATACCATATACACAGAGCATATTTACATAAATCCTTAATCCTGAATAATTCACCTATATCCTTCATCGAATTTTGAAATCCTCAAAATTCAATCCCAATAACATCAAACGCATACACTTATTTTCTATCTAGGTCTATTATTTGACCTTAAATCAATCATTTAAGATTTTCATAAATTGTCTAATTTCTTGGGTTGTCACATTCACCCCTCCTTCTAAGAATTTCGTCCCCGAAATTCACCTTACACCTTACACCGTGCACCTTACACCATCCACACATATTTCACATGCTACCCAATACACCACTCACAAGGGTAAAAATTTTAAAATTGTGCTGAGGAATCGTATAGACTGTTTGTTTTTCATTTTCGCAAAGGTTTTATGGAAATTCATCCGCAAATCGTCATTACTTACGGGCACAAAGGGTGATTAACCCGATATGCCCTGTACTGTCCAAGTACTAATTTTATTTGTTTTCCCATCACTGCCAAAGGCACAAAAATTTTACCTCAGTCTTATTTGATTCCACAGCAAAACATTTGGTTTGGGAAATTTCTTTCAATAAAACATTTTTGAGAATGACGTCATGATGCCGCACTATATTTAACAGTCCGTTGAGGATTTCATCATTTTGTGACTTTGTTATACTACATCATACTGTAGTGGGCTGACGATCCTTAGATCACATCCAACACCAAGTAATTCTGCATTGATAACTCCATCATTTTTTTATCATCTCTGCACCAGGTCACATGGTACATAAGTGATAAATAAAAACAATTTTTTTTAAAAGGCACATAGTGCGTATTTAGCTTGATGTCAAAAATTGAAGTTTAGCAAAGCTAGGGGTTTAGGAAAACTTAAATCTCCACTAATGATCATATGCTTAACAATCTATCTGTTCCTATAATCCTTAACACTCCATTCACACATAACTATACCCAGTTCATAAAACCACACTTATGAGTTCATAACCTGGCCACAATTATATGAGTTTACGAACTTACCCTAGTCTGACCTTTGGCGTCCGTTCGCTGAGGGGCTCATAAACATTTCATATAACTATAAGTCAAGAATGTCACATAAGTATGAGTTCTAAGAACTCGTACTTAATCCTATATTCTCTACCTGTGACCTAGTTATCTGTATATAACAACTAGCGTGACACAACATTTTAATTATTTCCAATGCCACCAACTAAGTAGTTTTTACACCAAGCACAATTCCTCGCCCATACAAGGAATCATACAACTCAGTTGCTGACACGAGTCCTCATTGAAATCCCCACCTAATCTTAACCCGCTTTTTCCATACGAATTTCATTTAATCCGTATTCATAATCCATAACTCTTTTATGAGTTTTCATAGTACGACTGAGACACAACATCTTGCTGTAAACTTTTCAATCATCAGATTGATTCTTTTCCCATATCATAACCTTATTAGATCACGGGGTGATCTTATCGTATATATTACGATTTATTTCTATGCCTTGATCGTTTTGTTTTACGATCTTCTATCCCTGCACTTTCAGTCCTTTAGACTCGATCTATTCACTATTACTGTTCAACTTTATTATCAGAGTTAGGGAACTCTGTGCTTTACACTCGCCGAGATTCATCTTTGAATCTTACCGACACACTAACTCGACTTGAGTTAGTACTTAATCCTAATCACTGTGGTTATTGGTCTCATGTATTTCTACCTAAGCTTCATAACCAACAGCTTTGATACCAACTGTGATAGCCCCGAATCCAGGTCCCAAATCACCTCGGATCCGGTATACTATTTCTATCACTATTTGCGGAAGATATAAACATAAATTGTTTATACATTACATTACACACATTACCCCAAGGTCGAGTAACCTTAACTTATACACAAATCATAAACTATTTATCACACAACAATATTTATCAAATTATACTATTACAAACTAGCCGCACATTTTATCCCAAGCCGGACTTGGCATTATCTTTTTCCTATATCCGAACGCATTCGCCTTATCTGCAATGTTTATCATGATATAACAAGGGTGAGCATGAAATTTACCCAGCAAGTTTATATACAATAATATAACGATATATCATGATTGAAGAGTATGAATAATGGGCTTGCTATAATTCATCAATATAATTGAGAACTAGCACGAACAAATTTTTGACTGAACAAGTATTATACATGAACAAACATTTCTGAACCAACTGGTGATGAAGGTGATCAGCCTTTCATACCTAACTTATACATACAAGATGTACAGAATACAATTTTCGTGGCAATCAGCAATGATTAACCATAAGCTTGAATAAAACACTCTTATTAGAGTTAAGTACAAAGAAACTTGCCTGAACCGTTGATTACCGCAACGCAATTTATAACGCTTTACCTGAAGACCTAATATTAATAATATAGATCCCCAATATTAGAATAATAACATCACAATATATTACTGTTATATTTATATACATAGAATAACCTAAACACATAGCACATAACCCTATCAGTCTATAAAACACATAAGACTAGGTATCAAGTCAAACTATTGCAGTCTGAGTTGAACCCGACACAATTCTATCATCCCAATGGTCTAGTCGGACAATACTCGAGTTTAAGTTCAGTTAAACTCTGTTTAACCACTTAACCATTATCACAGATAATTATCTTATCAGTAAAAATATTTTTCCTAGGCTCGTAATAATTTTCGGATAATTATTACCATTTATCAACATTTTTCAATCCTTAAAACCGTATTTAAATGAATTAAATACAACATAATACCTTAATCATTAATATTTATTTAATATAAAATATTAATGAAAATCATTACATAATATTATAATATAATTATAATATCACAAAGTATTTTTAATACTTTAAAAATCATTTTTATATGATTTTCTAACAATTAAATCCATTGTCCGATAATTTCTATTAATATTAAAATATTAATATTTTCATGCCAAAATATCAAAAGTTATATTTTATAACTTAAAATATTTTTATAACACTTAAATCATTTTTATATGATTTTTAAAACATTAATTCTATTTTTCCATAATTTTTTTAATATATTCATTAAATAAAATAATTACTATTAATAATAAATTATTAATGAAATTCATCACAAAATATCAAAAGTCATCAAAAATAACTTAAAATATTTTTTTATACCGTAATATTATTTTTCATGAATTTTCATGAATTACAACTATTTTTAAATAATTTATTTAATATTATAATTAAATAAATAAATAACATTTACATTCCAAAAATAATAAATATTTTCGAAATATACTTAAAATAATTTAAAACTATTTTTCAGACTTTAAAATAATTTTTCATAATTTATTATGTATTTTTAATAATTAAAAACCATTTTTTTTTTCTAATTTTTAATCATTTTCCGGAAAATAAAAATAAAACTGTCACTAAAGGGTCCTATAGCGACAGAACCGTCGCTATAGGTGTTCTTCAGCATGTCAGAACAGTCATGGTCAGTGTTCGGGTGGCTTGGTTTGACCTCAATTAATTTGCATTCTGTTAACGGTATGAGTAATATAAAAACATGGTTATATAGATTACATGTCAGACAACAATCTTAAAGCAACAAAATGATCTAAAACATAAACACAAGTAAGATCCGTGGCCTGAAAAACACTGTCAGACATACATGCAAATTCTGGGTTCTTTTCCAGATTTGAAACAGACTTAGGTGCTTACTTTGATTCATTGTAACTTTTACTCTGGTCATTCTTTTTGTGATCTAAAAGTTCCAACATGTAGTACACATGACAGGGTCAAATATCTTATCACTAGATCCACCTAAAAACATAACATGAAAAAGATCTGGCTGGTCAAACATGCTGTCAGACACTGTTCTTCACGAAATCTGGAAATTTCCAGAATTTGTCAAAACAGACGGTCAACGCATGTTTGACCTTAATTTTCTACTATACTGATACAGATCTAGGTGATGTAAAGGTTTTAGTATGTACACAACATGTCAACCTACAAGGAGCAATCAATAACATGGCCAAACAAGCAAACGAAAGCAAGATTCATGGCCTTGAAAAACTTTTCAGAAATTTTGGTAACATTCTGGGTTGCCCAGAACTGGCTTCCCGTGAACGGTCAACGCAGTTTGACCGAGTATAAACGACTATCTAGACTTGATCCGACCCTGATTCCAGTTTCAGATCCTAGTCCTTATGACATAGAACACATTCAAAACATAAAACACACAAAACATATAACAAATAATGATCTAGAGGCCCTGACATTTGGCTGTCAGGTTTCATTTTTCCACTTTTCCAGATTTTCTAAAACTTTAATTTCGAGCAACAAAATGATATGGATCTGAGTTTTGACAACCCAAATCATCAAATGACACCCTCTAACACATATCTAGCCAACAAAAAATAACATTTAACATAAAATTTAAGGATTTCAAAAATTAGGGTTTATACCTCTTTAGGCTTTGATTCTTGGATCTGATCTTTATGATCTGATCTTGTTGAGCCAATAGTTGATTTTGTCTTAACTACTCACTCTTTTTCACTCTCATTTTCGGATTTTAGAGAGAGAGGGGATAGCTTGGGAAATTTTCTACCAAATTTTTGTAACTTTCTCTCTCTCTAATCTTTTATAAGACTTAGATGCATTGCATGTGTGTGATATAGCTGGTGCCCTAGGTTGAATTGCTGGATTTTTAGGCCATACCAAGTCAATAGTTGGTGAACCACCATTATCTTGCCAAGATTTGCAAGTAACCTAAAATAATACTAAAAAGGGGCATTTTTGTCATTTCCTTAATTTCTAGAATTTGTATTTGATGAAACCCTTAGGGTTTAGGGTTTGGACATCTTAGGGTTTAGGGTTTAGATTTTAACCCTTAAATATTTAGCAACTTGGATTTCCAAAAATTCTCTAATTAAATTTAAAATAGAAAATTTTGATTTCTAAATTATAATTAGGGCTTCCTAATTATATCATAATTTCCTAATCATAAATCAATCTTTGCTAATTAGGACCAATTTATCCTAATTAAAATGTCTAATTTTGCACTTAGGGTCAAATTTGTACATTAGAGTTTATAAACCACCAATAAGGTTTCTAATAGAAAAATAAATTTTCTAAAATAAAAATTAAATTTTCGTAATTAGATTAGGGTTTTCTAATTACTCATAAATTGAAATAATTAGGATTAGGGTTTCCTAATTAGCATTGCTAATTTTAGCAATTAAATCCATAATTGAGCATTAGGGTTTCTGACGGAACAATTTGGATTCCAAAAAAATTAGAAATTAGGGTTTGCTAATTAATTAACCTTTACCCTAATTAGTACTTAATTAATAGCACTAAAGCATTAAAATTCTCCGTTATATTCCCAGATTTGGCTTTCATTTTATCAGAATCTGAAATTAGGGTTTTCAGATCTGCTATTAGTTTTTTCAAATAATCAATTAAGATTTCCAGCAATTCATTAGGGTTTTTCCTAATTAATTTATAATTAATGAAGTTTAACCTTATACACATTATTGCATTCCCAATCTAGGGTTTTCAATATCCGAGTTAGGGTTTCGGACTCCCAATACTGAAACTAGGGTTTTCAGAACCGATTTCTAGGGGTTCTTATTAGACGTTAGAGTTTTCTAACCGAACGTTGTCGTTCTTAATATAAACTTAGGGTTTGTCACAGATATAATTAATCTGGTCAACCCTTGACCCTTAACCACATTTAGTACACATACATATACCATATACACAGAGCATATTTACATAAATCCTTAATCCTGAATAATTCACCTATATCCTTCACCGAATTTTGAAATCCTCAAAATTCAATCCCAATAACATCAAACGCATACACTTATTTTCTATCTAGGTCTATTATTTGACCTTAAATCAATCATTTAAGATTTTCATAAATTGTCTAATTTCTTGGGTTGTCACACCACCGATCCGGTGCTGATGCGCATGAAGAAGAAAGTAAAAGAAGGTACTATTCCAGAAGCAAGAATCGATGAAGAAGGAATACTTCGAGTCCACTCCAGACTTTGTGTTCCTAACGATTCTGACTTGAAGCATAGAATCATAATAGAGGCACACAACACACCGTTTGCAATCAATTCTGGGAGTACCAAAATGTATCATGATCTTCGACATACATTTAGGTGGAACAATATGAAGAGAGAGATCGCAAAGTTTATATCGAGGTGTTTAACTTGCCAACGTGTAAAGGCGGAGCATCAAGTGCCAAGAGGTCCATTGCAACCACTTGAGATTCCGAAATGGAAGTGGGAACACATTACCATAGATTTCGTTACGGGTCTTCCCACGATTTCTCAAGGCATAAATGCAATTTGGGTTATTGTTGATAGATTAACCAAGTCTGCCCATTTCTTGCCGATACGGGAGACTTATTCCCTTAAACGTCTTGCTCATATGTACGTAGATGAGATTGTGAGATTGCATGGCATGCTAGTATCTGTAGTTTCGGATCGTGACCCAAGATTCACTTCAAGATTTTGGGTTAGCTTACAAAAAGCTATGGGCACGAATTTACGATTTAGTTCGGTATACCATCCTCAAACGGATGGACAATTGGAGAGGACTATTCAAACTCTTGAAGATCTATTAAGACTCTGTGTCCTAGACTTCAAAGGGAGTTGGGATAAGTATTTCCCATTGGTGGAATTTTCCTATAATAACAGTTATCAGGCAAGTATAGGTGTGGCTCCATTTGAAGCATTATATGGACGGAAGTGTCGCACTCCAGTGTGTTGAGATGAGGTAGGTGAAGTAACATTGTTGGGACCAGAGTTGGTACGTATTACTACAGAAAAGATCCAAATGATTCGACAACTTATACAAACGGCACAGAATCTACAAATGAGTTATGCGGATCTTCATCGAAAGGACGTGGAGTTTAGTATTGGGGATCATGTATTGTTATGTGTGGCTCCATGTAAGGGAGTTACAAGATTCGGGAAGAAAGGAAAGCTCAATCCACGATTTATTGGTCCATTTCAGATTCTTGACCGAGTAGGAAAAGTGGACTATAGACTCGTGTTACCTCCAAGTATGTCTCGTGTTAATAATGTTTTTCACGTATTCGTGCTTCGTAAATATGTGAAATACCCGAACCACATTATTGAGTTAGAACCAGACGAGATAGCCAAAGATTTAACGTACGAGGAGATACCTGTCAAGATCTTGGATAGGAAAGAGCATGTCCTACGCACAAAGGTTATACCACAAGTTAAGGTTTTGTGGAGGAACCATGCTATTAAAGAAATGACCTGGGAGTTGGAAACGAAAATGAAAGCGAGATATACTCATCTTTTCGAAACACCAGGTACGTACGTCAATTTCGAGAACGAAATTTCATAAGGAGGGGAGGTTGTAAGACCCTAACTTATTATAAATAAAATTGAATTTCTTTTATTTATTATTTTGAAATAGTAAGAGTTAATTGGATTAATGTGGTTAGTTATGGGTAAAATGTGCAAATATTTTAAAATAAGCAGGTAGTTATAAAATATTCATTATTGTCGGGAAATATTCGTTTGGTCGTAGAATATTCTTGCTGTCGGGGAATATTCGTACGACGACGCAGTCTTTTATGGGCCCCATAACCGAAAGTGATTGGATGAAGAAAATGACAAGTATAAGTTGTTTATAAATAACGGCGTAGTTGTTACCGTTAATACTGTTGGAATACCCGGTGGTTAAAACACAATAATACGCGTTGTTACACAGTAGCACACAAATATTGCACCAATTATTGATTCTTACGTTAGAAGGCACTACTCAATAATTGTTACAGTAATTACTGTTCAGTATTTTATTTTATTGATTCAATAATTGTTGCGTTGATATTTTATATTACTGTTGTTTCAATAATTGTCGCTACACAATATTTTCCATTATCGGAGCAATAATTCATATTATCTGAATAATATTATTTGATAACATTATTGCCAATGTCTAGAAAGTTCTATCTAAGGAGAGGTTTGGTCACCTAATTGCGCGCCAGTAAGGAGAAATCCTTATTGGAAAGCCCCCTCTTTCCTGGGAACTGACCGGTTGTCAGTATTGTGATTCTGTAATATTATTTATGAATAATTAATTATTGATTTATATGATGAGGAAAATATTCATTTTATGTGGATATAGATGGAGAAAATTTTTAAATTGACAATTGTTGAAAATTGATATTTTATCTTTTCTGATAAAATAATATTTTATTATATTATTATAATATAATAATGGTGATATTTTTACAATGAATGTGAGATATATGAGTATATGAGGAGGAAGAATATTTTTGTTGCAAAAGTTGTTTAAAACATGTTAAACATGTTGGTGGACCCATTTCTTTACTAAAATTTAATTATAGCCTGTAGAATCGCCCGTTTGTAGATTTCGGTCAATTTATGTTTGAAATTTGGAAAAACATTCTTCTGCAAAGTTGTAGATAATGAAATTTCCTATGAAAAAGACACGTGGTTCGAATTTTTCTGATAAAACGGTTATTTATTATGAATTATTGAAGTTCTGAAATTCTAGAATAATTGATTTTTAGAAGTTTTAATTGTTTTAATTAACAAAAATGTTTTTGTTGTCTTTGGAACATGTGTGGCTGATTTGTTGACCAAAGAAGAGGTTGCGTAGGAATTTAATATATATATATATATATATATATATATATATATATATATATTAATATTATATTAAATTTTATGCTTTGGTGTTCTAAGCATTTTCCTATAAATAAGGTGCTTAGGTTAGAATTAAAAATCACACCAAAAACTAAAGATTTCTCTCACTTTCTCTCTCTATAATATCGAGCGTATTTTTGTGAGTATTTTAGTACTTGAGTATTGCTATACGGTGCAAGTTTTTTCAGCACTATATCCAGTATTCCAATCAGAAATACTATCCTTTTGAGGTAAGGGGTGTTATTTTCTTCATAAATGATATTATTTCTTAAATATCATTATGACAAAATATTGGTTAAAATTTTTATCAAATTTGGAACTTTTCACGTCGGAGTTACTATTCATGAGTTACTATTCACGAGTTACTATTCAAGAGTACTATTCACGAAGCATGATGAGTTTTCTTGTGGAATTTCTACCTTTTAGTGTCGGAGTTACTAATCACGTATACGGCACTATTCACGTATATGACACTATTCAGGAATACGACACTATTCACAGAAAAAATTAAATTTTCTTTTATGTGTCCAAGATTATCTGTTATGGTTTCTATCTTTGATTGGATCTATGTTTTGATCTTTATTTTTGAATTTTGCTCCACAATAGTTTATTATGGAGTATTTTTGAACATGGATAAACCGAAGTACGAATCCTTAATATTTATTCTTTTGTTTCACTGGATTAGTTTTCTTTACACTATTTTTCATCATCCTCGGTCTTAAATGATGATATAACTGAATATCTTTGGCATGTAGTTCAAAGATGAATGATTTCTGATTTATTATATCTTTGGCCAGTAGTGCAAAGATGAATGAGTTTTTATGAATATCTTTGGCCACTAGTGCAAAGATGAATAGCTGTTTAGATGAACATGACCAACTGATGAATATCTTTGGCCTGTAGTACAAAGATGAATATTGATTCCAGATATATATTGATTGATGTTACAGGGATAAAAGATAGACGATGAACTTTTATATTCATATATAGAAGATAGTAGATTTCATTTTCTACTTAACTCTTCTAATGAATTATTATTTCCGCTGTAAATATTGATTTAAAAATTGTTGTCTATTGTATTATATTAGATTTTTTTCCCTGTTGAGGACTAAAGATAATTTGTTCTATATTATCTTAGTCATAATGTTTTTTACTGGGCTAGTTGAGCTCTCCCTTTTCCCTGTTGTTCCATTTTTCTTCTCAGGAGGTGAGAATGTAGCGAGTACTAGTCGGGGTGTGGAATGATGGTTCTAGAAGTGGTTCTAGTAATCCTCACTATTCTGTAAAATAGTGTATTAATAATTGTAATGAGTACCTATTTGAGTGTGGATATTGTCTAGATGACAATATTTGTATTTAAACTCACAGTTTTTATGTTGTATTAATAAAGTTGTAGTTGTTTCTGTACCATGTATTTTGACGACTCAGAATTGGTGTTGTATACCTATTTTGGGGGCATCACATCAAATAATGGCTTTATACAAGTTATCTTTTATTTTGTTTGGCGATGAACTAATTTAATTCATCTCCTTTTTAAACTATATATGAGTTAATTGTATTTTCAACGTTTCCCTCTGTTCCAAGGTTATAGCCTAAGTTCTAACCCACCTAAGGTTTTTAACCCTTAGATCTGATACCAACTTGTAACTTTCATGGTGCTTCCAACCATAGCACCTTATAAGGGTACCTATCAGCTTGCCACCGACTGAATCGGCGTCCCGTACGGAGAGTCTGGCTTTGGTGCATTCCACATAAGGAAGTCACCAGCGAGAGGCTCGGGGCTCTTTGCAAATTCATGCTTATAGCTCGGATACCAACTTGTAAAGCCCCCAAACTCGGGTACTTGAAACCCGAACTCGGTGCTTCTCGATACCATTTCTCTGAGCGGAATAATACTAATAATAATAAAAATAATATAAAAATCCAACTTAACTTATATTTATCAAAGTCTAATCCCAATTACGTAACCTTTACTATATTTCTTTACATGATATATAATAGATATCATTGTCTATATATTGTCTAACTATTACAAAAGATACCATTAAACATGTTCTGTTTGATTTCCTTTTCACTTGTTCTTGTCTGAACCTTCGGATTGATCATGCCTAGCTGAAAACATTTAAATTTAAGCAAGGATGAGCATTTGGGTGCCCAACAAGTAATAACAATTATGAATATAATTAGCTGAAAGAAATAAATGTTTTCTTTGTACATCACTTCTACAACGAATTTATAGTTGTGAAGTAAACTGAACCGATAATAACAACATAACAATTCTATCTCAAATTTTTGAAACTACATATTGACTATATATATAGGTATTAGTCGACAGATTATGAACATTGTTTTTAGTTTTCACTAAGGTTCAGCAGAACTTCATTTGCAAACCGTCATAACTTACAGGCGTTAGGTTGTACTTCCCATGGGCCCTGTATTGATCAATACTAAATTACAAGAACGATGGGATCATCCACTCTGTCCGCCTTGGGCGCATAAAAGTTTTCCCGTGATCGGGATATTCATACTTAGTCTGGAATTCGAACCAAAATAATTTGTTTGGATACAAAAATATTTTTATCATATTCAACGACATTTCGAAATTTGTGTCTAGCTGGTCAATTAGCTTGGACATATATATATATATATATATATATATATATATATATATATATATATATATATATATATTAACATTTGATTAAATACAATGATTATCCAAGTTGGGACACTTGTATAACCATATATAGAGATTAACGAACAAAATATATATTTGAATTACCATATACTAACACGTTGATAAACATTGATCGGATATAGAATATATCACACTAGGGTTAATAATATAATTCAGAAACTTAGTTCTATCTTTATATAACACCTATCAGTAATAAGATCATTCGATCGATTAGAATAACATAATATAACACATAGCACTGCTTATTGTAGTCAGCACATAACATAATCACATTGTCATATATGTTTCACAACCATTGAATCACAAATAAACACATATTTAATTAAATTATCTAAGTCCAGATCAATTTCTGAAACATGTCGGTGAACTGATGGCTTTATTGGGTAATTATCGAGTCTAAAACTCTATCCTGTAATTCAATATCTATAAGTATCAGTCATATTATTTTTAAATAACTTATAATACTTTTTAAGCATTTAATACAATTTATCATAATTTTTCAAACACCAGAATCATTATTAAATGATTTAAATATCAATTAATTATATTATTATTAATATTTAATTAATATTAAACTATTAATGAAATCATTTCCAAAATGTTAAAGTTATTTATAATAACTCAAAATACTCTTAAAGTACTAATATTACACTTAAATGATTTTTAAAAGCTTTAAAATCATTTTTAAATAATTATCATTAATATTAAAGTATTAATGCATTATTTATCAAAATATTAAAAGTCATCAATTATAACTTGAAATATTTTTAATTCATTTATATCATTTTTAAATATAAAACCATTTTTAAAATATTTATTTAATATAATTATTAAATAAATCTAATATCATTTAATAATAAATTAATATCATTAATATTAAATTATTAATGAAATTATCCTTTAAACATTAAAAGTTATATTTTATAACTTAAAATATCTTTAAACAATTTATTATTATTTTAAATGATTTTTTATAATAATAAAATCATTTTTAAACTAATTTATTTAATATAATTATTAAATAAACTTAATATCATTAATAATAATTAATTAATGTAATTTACCTTTAAATATTAAAAGTTATCTTTTATAACTTAAAATATTTTAAAATTATTTATTTTCATTTAAAATGATTTTTCTAATATTAAAATCATTTTAAATTAATTTATTTAATATATTTATTAAATAAATCTAATATCATTAATATAATATATTAATATTTTTCATGAAAAAATATCAAAAGTTATATTTTATAACTTAAAATACGTTTATAACCTTTGAATCCTTTTTCTATAATTTTTAAATCATTAATTCTATTTTTCATCATTTATTTAATACATTTATTAAATAAATTAATTACCATTAACATTAATTAATTAATGAAATTAATCACAAAATATTAAAAGTTACATTTATAACAAAAAAATATTTTTAAACACTTTATTCTTATTTAAAATGATTTTTATAACATTAAAATTTAATTTCTCCAATTTATTTAATATAATAATTAAATAAATTAAATATAATTAATATTCAAATAATTATAAATATTAATGAAAAATATCCCAAATAATTAAAAGTTATTTTCATAATTTAAAATAATTTTTAAAACCATTTTTATAATTTTTAGAATTTATTTTCTATTTTTAATCATTTTTCAGAAATTCAGAAAATAAAAAAAAATTAAATTCGTCGTTGTAGCATTTAGTGACTTTTTTCTGTCGCTATTGGTGTTCTTGAGGCTCAAGAACATTGACAGTCAGTGATGAAGGTACCTACTTTGACCATTGATTACTTTTAATCTATGAGGTTTCTAGGCGAGATAAAACATTTTTCTTGTAGTAGTTATGCAATACTACAATTAAGACCAACAAGCTAGGCCATACAACAACAGAACAAGAAGATATGTCCCATTAAACTCTCAGTCAGATCTTTCTGGGTTTACTGGGTTACCCAGAAACCCAGTTAGCTTCGAAGATCCAATTTAAGGCTCAATTTTATTTAAGTTCTGTTCATGAACAAGTTGTTCTTATGGTTCAATATTAAAGTTTACATGACAAGGTACAATAACATATTATGTTGGGAGAATGCATATTATGATTTGATGTTTAATGTATATGCTCATGATTATTTGTAAAGTCCTTTCAAGTAAGATATGTACAAGGACTTAGTGATAGATCAAATTTGTAAGGTTGATCTAAGATCTTAACGTGTATCATTCTGTAATAGAATGTATAGATAGAAAGATCAAAGCTGTTAGGTTGATCTTGAGATGTAATAGATGGGCTTCGAAGAAATTGTAGTGTATCATCTGATCAACATTGCAGATGTCAAGGTAGAAACGTAGAGCTTCAAAGATCGTAGTGTGCCTGCCTTGAAGGGACTCTTCCGAAATCGTAGAGTGGTCCCAACGTTTGCCGAGCCATCTCAACGATCGTAGTGTGCTGAAGGAAATATGGAGTCTACAAGTCAACGATCATAGTGTGCTCTTGGAAACGAAGAGTAACAACACGAGCAAGTGAAGATTGTAGTGTGCAAGGGTTTAAGAGAAATCGTAGTGCTCTCTGATGATAGCATAAGATCAAGCACCAAGGCGACAAGTCACTACGATCTGAATCGTAGAGTATCATGATCTGAATCGTAGAGCATCTGTCTTAAGTGAGAAAACGTCGAGCCTCATGTTATGTGTGAAGACAGATTCCAATATATGACGAATGGATTCTAGACGTTGCAGTACTCATCAGTCCCAAAGTAATATGAAATATCCTTAGTATGCAACAAAGAAGTGTATTGAAGAAGCTAAGGAAAGTATCATAGGTGCAAAACACCTTTTCAGGTGTTAGGTAAGAAAACAGTCTGCTGTGTTAGTGGGCCAGAATGCAGTTTCAGAAGATGTGCAGAAATATCTCCATCAAATGCATTTAATGGCTCAACGGATGGATCCAACGGATAGTTTTCAAGATCACATATATGCAGATCAGACAGATGAGAGAGAACTATGAAAGCATTGAACAAACAACGTGAACATCTCTCTCAAGATCAACTTTACGATCTGAGATATTACAAAGCTTGCTCAGCTACTCAGTTATTTAGAACAAGTGTTTACACAGCAACTGAGTAGCAACCATCAAGAACTCAACATTATCAACCAACTGAAGAAGAGTACCAAGTCTGCTGGACTTGAAGAGTTCGTAGTGAACTATAAGAAAGCCAAGTTTGTTGGACTTGAAGAGTTCAAGAGTGAACTAAGAAGTTCTTAGACTGCTGGTCTAGAAGGAATCTGTGTGATTCAGAAGTTGTAAAAGACATCCTTAGTGGATATCCTACTCGTTGAGTAGAAGAGTGGACTAAGAGCTTTAAGTGCCTTGAACCACTTAAAAACGACTGTGTCTTTTACATTCATACCATAACTTCTATATCTGTTATAACTGCCATAACTGCCTCACTCTCATAATTCCATTACTTGGTAAAAAAGATTAAAACAAACATTTATTTCGCTAAGTTTTAATCATTATCAAAGAACAAGTTTAAAAAGAAAAGATTTTTAAATATATATTCAACCCCCTCTTCTAAATAACTATTGTGCCAACTAGGAACTAATAATTGGTATCAAAGCAGGTTCTATTTTACAGCTTATAAGCTTTAGTAGATCCAATGGCACTCGTACCAAGCGAATCTAGGACCGGGGGAGGCAGCAAGCCACCAATGTGCAACAAGGATAAATTTGCTAACTGGAAAGTCAGGATGCAAGCATACATGGACTCAATAGATGAAGATCTATTTGAGACCGTTCAAAATGGGCCCTATATTCCAACAAAGCTTGCACCAACCACTGACGATCCAAACCGAATGCAAATCAAGGTTAAAGAAGAATAGACAGACAACGAGAAGAGAACTGTCCAACTTGACAAAAAGGCCAAGAACATCCTGTTCTAATCCTTAGAAGATTATCTGTTTGAAAACGTTGTCAACAACAAAATAGCTAAGGAAGTTTGGGAAGCACTGCTGATCATGCACGAAGGAACTGAAGAAGTTAGATAGAACAAAAAATATCTTCTGACACAGCAGTAAGAAATGTTTGCTCATGTCCAAGGAGAAAACGTAACTACCACCTATGAAAGATTCAACGTTCTGCTCAACTCTCTACGAGCATATAGAAAGATCTTTCCTAACAAAGATCTGACCATAAAGTTCATGAGAGCCCTACCAAGCAGGTGGGATGCCAAGACCACTGCAATAAGAGAGTCAAAGAATCTTAATGAGATAACAATTCAACTGCTATATGGCAATCTCCTGACATAAGAATTAGAGCTGACCCAACGTGCTGAAACCTTATCATAAGGAAGAAGGAAGGACAAGGGTGTTGCTCTCAAGGCAAATGAAGGTGAATCAAAGGTCAACGCTGAGATTGACTCTGATTATGATGAAGATGATGATTAAGACCTTGCTATGCTGGTAAAAAGACTGAGAAGATTTATGCGTCAAGGCAAAACCAGCAAGCCAAAGAAGGTCAGCAACTACAGCAGCTAGGAGCAAATAAATGATCTACGCTACAACTGCAAGAAGCCTGGCCACTTCATAGCCAACTGCAACAAACCTCTAAGAGAAGAACTAAAGAAGAAACAACATGCAAAGAAGGAATTCAAAGGAAACAAAAGTCCTCAAAAGAGAGACAAAGGCCTGGTAGCTGGAGGATCATGGAGTGATTCAGATAATGACTCAAATGCTGACTCCGGAGATGAAGAAGAACCACAAATGGACAACCTGTGCTTAATGGTCAAACATGCAAAGGACAAACAAAACCTCAATATACATGATGTAAGTCTCGATGAGGTATTTGACTTCAACTCACCTGATGTAGATATAAATGACTTAAGAACTGCACTACATGGCATAACCACTGATCTACATCAATATATATATGAAGTGGTTCAGAGTTTTGTCTAAGGATCATTCACTTCTTCAAGAGGAGAAGAAGAAAGTACAAGGAGAGCTTGAAACAACCCTTCTAAGTACTAATCTTCTTTCCAAGCTTGAGGCTGAGAATGAGACCTTAAAATAGACAAAAACACTCAATACACAAAGAGAGTCTAATTTAACCTCTAAAATTGAGGATCTAGAAAAGACTATCTCTACATGGAACAAATCCTCATCATCCATGGACTGCCTGCTCTCTAGTCAGAGAAGCACATTCGACAGGACAGACTTAGGCTTTGGGGAATCCATCTCAGAGCCTTGTGTGGAAAAGACAAAGGAAACTAGCACTAACCACAACACTTGGCGCAGCGGTAAGTTTCCACCTGGAGTGAACCGTAAACTCGGGCATCCTGGGATCGATCCCCGTCTGCAACAAGTGTGAGGGCCAATTAAAACTGGTCCGTGTGGCCACGGATCGCACATTTCTGGGCGGAGCCATGTCTTAGGCCGAACCTGTGCGCAAAGCCTGGTCCGGGGTGGGGAGACTTAGTCCGACTGCGGTTGGGAAACTCCACATTATCAAAAAAAAAAAAAAAAAAAAAAAAAAAGGAAACTAGCACTAATAATGCCTCAAGTTTCAGTAGAAGCATTATCTTTGTGAAATCCTCATAGAAGGAAGAACAAGTTCAACCTTGTCCTACTGTATCCATTCATACTTATAGGAGTAAAGTATCTCATGCTGGTCTGGGGTTCATAAAAGAGAAGAGTAACCTAACCTCTACTCACCAACCTCGAAGAATCGTAGAGTCAAGCAAGACCAACTATAGGAATCAACTGGGAAGGAACAATAGAGGTAAGGCACACTCATCACTACTTATGAAACCTAAGGACACGTGGAAGAAAGAGAATCAGTTTAACAGAAGGTTAACTAAGGAACCACACAAGTCCAAATGGAGGATGAATCATCAGACACACACAGGCATGCATCATACTAGATATTTTATATGCAATAAATATGATCATAGGGCTGCCAAGTGTTATTATAATTCCATGCATGTGAGACCCAAGATTAGACAAATTTGGGTCCTCAAAGGCACTAACAAAGAAGGACCCATGCAAATATGGGTACCAAAATGAAGGGTCAAATGTCTTAACAGGAAAACAGATCCACGATCACTATATGGTATCTGGACAGTGGATGTTTAAGGCACATGACCGGGAATAAATCCCTCTTATCTAACTACATAGAAAAGGAGGGTCCCTCAGTCATCTTTGGAGACAACAGCTCGGGCAAGACAAGAGGATATGGCTCTGCTGGCAATGGTGCAATATCTTTCAGCAAGGTAGCATATGTAGAAGGTCTGCAACACAACCTTCTAAGCATCAGTCAACTCTGCGACAAGGGTCATCAAATGAAATTTCTCAACAACCAATGTCAAGTCAGAGATCTGAAGACATATGCTGTAAAGCTAATCGGGACAAGAGAAGGAAATGTCTACACAGTGGATCTTAGTCAACTAAGCTCAGATGAGACAATATGTTTTCTGGCAAAAGCATCTGAAGAAATGAGCTGGCTATGGTATAGACAGTTGTCTCACTTAAACTTCAAGAATAAGTCCAAACTGGCATGAAAAGATCTCGTAGCTAGCCTACCAAAGTTCAACTTCGTAAAAGAAAGGCCATATAATGCCTGTCAGCTTGGAAAGCAAACCAGAAGCTCATTCAAAAGCAAAACTGCCAACTCTATCGACAAGCCCCTGCAGTTGCTTCACATGGATCTATTTGGGCCAATTCCAACAACTAGTCTTGGACGAAAAAGATACTCTCTAGTTATAGTCGACGACTACACCAGATTCACATGGGTATTCTTCCTAACTTCAAAGGATGAAACGAGCTTTCAATTAATCAAGATGTTCAAACTGGTGATGAACGAGAAAGGAGAGAAAATTAAGGCCATAAGGAGTGATCATGGCAGAGAATTCGAATTCTCAGAAATGGACCAGTTCTGCACAGACAATGGGATCAGTCATAACTTCTCAGCTCCACGAACTCCTCAACAAAATGGAGTAGCTGAAAGAAAGAACATAACTTTGATAGAGGCTGGAAGAACTCTACTTGCACCAACACATCTGCCTGAATATTTCTGGGCAGAAGCTGTCAACACTGCATGTTACATGCAGAACATATCATTAATTCACTCTACGATCAAGAAGACGCCCTACGAACTGTGGAAAGGAAGGAAGCCAAGTGTCAGCTACTTCCATGTCTTTGGCTATGCATGCTACATTCTCAACAATGGAAAGTAGTATCTGACAAAATTCCAGCCCAAGTCAGATGAAGGGATCTTTCTTGGATATGCCACAGACAGCAAGACTTACAGAGTGTTTAACAAGAAGACACTGAATGTTGAAGTCTCAATACACATCATCTTTGATGAATCTGACTTAGACAAAACAGTGCTTCAAGACACTACGAATGAAGTCGTTGAGCTCAACACTACGATCGTAGTGCCAAACAGTGAAATCTTAGAGCATGAGAATATGATCGTAGAGAGGTCAATTCCAGACAGCGAGCCTCCACTCCAAGAAGAAGAGATAGACCTTGAAAACTTAAGACAGGAAGGTATCAGGACAGATGTCCCAACCGGTAACAGATGGGCAAGAGATCACACTCAGGATCTAATCATTGGAGATCCAAGTGCTATAGTCAAAATAAGAGCTGCTACTTAAAATGAATGCTTATATCTAAGCTTTCTGTCACAAATAGAGCCAAAGAAGATAGAGGATGCTATGGAAGACTCCAGTTGGATAGAAGCCATGCAGGAAGAACTCAACCAATTTGAATGAAGCAAAGTATGGAGATTGGTACCAAGACTAAAGAGTCATCCTATGATAGAAACTAAATGGGTCTTCAGAAACAAAATGGATGAATATGGGGTCATAACCAGAAACAAGGCAAGATTAGTGGCAAAGGGCTATTCTCAAGAAGAAGGTATCGACTACGATGAGACATTTGCACCTGTTGCCAGACTAGAAGCCATCTGTATCTTTCTTACCTTTGCTGCCCACATGAAGTTCAAAGTCTTTTAGATGGATGTCAAGAGTGCATTTCTAAATGGAGAACTCTAAGAAGAAGTCTATGTAGATCAACCTCCAGGTTTCATCAATCCATCTCTTTCTAATTATGTCTATAGATTAGATAAAGCCTTATATGGTCTTAAACAAGCACCTAGAGCATGGTATGAAACACTGACTAACTTCTTAATTGAAAATGGGTTCACTAGAGGTAGAGTAGATACCACACTGTTTCTTAGAAAGCATAAAGATAAAGTCTTACTAGTTCAAATATATATTGATGATATTATCTTTGGTTCTACTGACGAAAATTTATGGAAGAGATTCTCTAAGCTAATGCAGAGCAAGTTTGAAATCAGCATGATGGGTGAGCTGAATTTATTCCTTGGACTACAAGTGAAGCAGAATGATTATGGAATTTTCATAAACCAAGTCAAATACATCAAAGACTTACTGAAAAAGTATGGCATGGAATCAACCTCTCCCATGAAAACACCAATTTCTCCTGCAACCAAGCTTGACGAGGATGAGAAAGGTAAAAATATTGATATCACTCAATACAGAGGTATGATAGGTTCTCTTTTATACCTAACTGCCAGTATACCAGACATAATGTTTGCAACATGCATATGTGCTAGATTTCAGGTTAACCATAAAGAGTAACATTTATCTACTGTAAAGAGGATCTTCAGGTATCTCAAGGGTACACCTTACACGGGGCTTCGGTATCCCAAGGAATCCTCATTTGAACTAATAGGATACACAGATGCTGATTTTTCAGGATGCAAAATAGATAGAAAGAGTACCAGTGGCACTTGTCAACTTCTAGGAAACGGACTTGTGTCCTGGTTTAGAAAAAAGAAAAACTCAGTGTCTACTTCAACTGCAGAAGCTGAATATATTGCTGCTAGCAGCTATTATGCTCAGATCTTATGGATGAGAAATCAGCTAGCTGACTATGGGTTTGATTTCAAATCTATTCCCATACATTGTGATAACACAAATGCCATAGCAATAACTCATAATCCTGTTATGCATTCTAGGACTCAGAATATAGAAATAAGGTATCACTTCATTAGGGATCATGTGCAAAATGGAACTATATCTTTACAATATATCCCCACTGAAAATTAACTTGCTGATGTTTTTACAAAACCCCTAGATGAATCCAAATTTAATAAGTTAATAAGTGAGCTAGGCATGCTAAATCTATAACTATGAAATATATGCTCTAGATTGTGTTAACCATGACAGATACAAAGGCTGAACTCAAAATCGTAGACAAGATCAAGGAAAGTTCACGATCGTAGAGCTGAAAAGACAATTACATCAACGATCGTAGCAAAGACTCAACGATCGTAGGACAGACTCAACGAATGATTGATCAGACTCGACGACCATAGGACATATTCTACGAATGCTAGACAGACTCAACGATCGCATGATAGACTCAACGAACATAAGAATACCTCAACGATCGTAGTCTTCCTAAGGACACCTCAGTTATGTACAAGTCAAGGGCAAATCAGTACATTCCTGAACAGTTAAAATCGTAGAGCTAAGCAAAAGTCAACACCTGCCCCACTAAGAGAAAAAGAAGAGAGGGAAGTTACAAGTAGAAGTTGAAATCATATTTTTTAAATTTGAAATTTAAAAGATTATCTCTCTCTCAAAGTAAAAGCTCTAACTCAGAAGAAAGCTCAGTCGAATCTCACTTCTAGTTAGAAAATCAATGGAATCATCCAATGTTATCTTAGGCTACAGACTATGTTTTGAAGAGTTCAAGACTGCCCCACAAAAATTTCACAAGACCCTGGCACTACTGAAGAAGGCGGGTCTCGAAAAGGCTCTCGGCAAAGACACGCTGATATATCCTAAGTTAGTGCAGGAGTTCTACAAGAATGATGTGTTTGATAACAACACCATCATTACAAAAGTAAGGGTAGTAGAAATCAGATTAAAGGCAGGGGACTTCAATCTTGCCCTAGGTCTCAAGAATGAAGGGCATCCACACTTAGATTTCGTAGACTTCCAAGAGGCACTAAGAAAAATGCATCACAAGAAAAACCCCTCTGTGAAAGGGTACAAGAAGAAGGAGTTCATCCAGAGGTATGAATTTTTAGCTGATATTATTGGGAAATGTATATGCTGCAAGAGCTCAGGACATGACTCGGTGAATGAAGCTCAACTTAAGCTAATGACAGCCATGTATTATGGTATACAACTCAACAATGGAGCTATATTGCTCGAATGGATAGGTAAGTGGATAGTAAACTCGAAGAAATCAAAAAGCCCTCAGAAGATGTTATATGAGCATTTCTTGAGTATCATTATGCAATCTGCACTGGGTGACAAAATTAGGGATGAAGAGGGAGAAGCCATTAACCCAAATCGAAGAATGACGCATCAGTTGTTTGAAAACTTGAAGAGGAACCCTGCTGAATATGTACAAATGATGACAGAATTCAGTGGAAGAACTGGGGAACTGAACAACTCAGGCATTCCAGGAAACATGTCCGTTGTCAGGGAAGAAGAAGAAAAAGAAATCAACAAAGAAGAAGAACCCTCTGTCCTTACCAGAAAAAGCAAGGGCAAAAGGAAGCTAAGGGCTAGACAGGTAGAAGAGCCTCAAGGATCTACTATTGATATACCTGTAGAGTCCTTTGATATAGAGACTCTGAGGATGCTAAGGAGAAAGCAGCAGCAAAATGAAGCAGATGAGGATCAGGCTACCATATCCCAGATCCTGAAGAAAAACAAATTTGGTCAAAAGTCCAAAAGGCCATCAGTCACCTCAATCGTAGAGTCTCTACTGTTTGTGGAGACCAGACCTAACATGGCAGACAAGGAGGCAGCTTCTTCAAGCATAGTGGCTGTTAAACAGGACAAGGTTGAGATTTAAGAGAGTCCTGAAGTTGTGGCTAAACCTAGCAAAGCAAGGAGAAAGATGGTCAAAAATTTCATTCTTGAAAATGAAAAGGTGCTGAAGAAGGAAGCAAAGAGCATGGCTGCTAAGAAGGATCTGTCCAGAGCAAGTCAAGAAGACAGTGCTCCAGCTAAGGGGGAGATCCCTGAAATTCTCATGATAGAGAATACACCAGCTGAGGGGGAGATGGCTGAAGCTCAAGAAAATGCTCCACTTGAGGGGGAGCTTTTGATCTTACAAGAAGATGATGATCAAGTTGAGGGGGAGCCTCAAGATATCCCCATGGCAGAAGAAGATGTTCCTGCCAGAAATGAAGAGGAACTAGTAAAAGATCATCAAGATCCCATTGAGATAATGGAGTCCTCCAACGAAAAAAGAAGAGAGGAAGAAGATGATGATGATCTTCAGATCACTGGTGTAGGCAGAGATGGTTATAGAAGATACCTATACAATCAGATGTTCTCATACCTACCCATGATGCCATACCATCAAGCCCAAATCAATAACTCTTGGGATCACATGTTTTGGAGTTTCAAAGAATATCCGACCATCTCAATGCTGGCTCATGGATTCCCAAGGAGATTCCACTTTGCAAAGAAGTTGATTACCAACACCTCTTCCTCAAAGGATAAACTTGATGTATTATCTATCCCTACTCACTTCAGAGTTAAGCACTTGCCATCATCATCATTTAGTAAATTCCATGAATTCCCTCGATGGTTGGAAGTGATTCTCAATCTAGTGAATCAATTCCCAGTTACAGAATCCCAAAATTCTGTAACGGAAGAACCAAATACAGCCAACCTTATTTTGCTCCCACAAACCACCATCTCTACGATCCCTGACTCTAGCCCAGTCGTAGAGTCCCAAATAGATATCGTAGAGCCCTGTAGTCCAAACATTGGAACTCAGGCCCCTCCATCAGACATACCATCCTCCTCCTCAAATGACTATTTCAGTCTTGATCTTGCTATCTACTCAATACAAGATCAGTCTCAGAAAGAATCCCCTCCATTTAACAATCCTCAAACCAATGATGCTCTCCCAAATCTGCCCACAAAGGATGACCTGAAGGAAGCAACCAAGGACATGGTCAAGAATATAGAAGAAAACCTGGAATCTCACTCCGGCCTCATTCATATCCGGCTGAATCAAATGATCACAACTGCAAATAACTTTCATGGTACTATGAATGATGAGCTTACAAAGAAGCTGAGGAAAATTATCCAAGAAATTCTTAAGAGCATGAAGGACAGAGATGAGATTCACTTCCAGGTAGCCACCAAGCAAAGAGAGGCTATTCTTGAAATGCAGAAAAATTAAGAAGTTCAAAATAAACTTATGTTGGAGAACTTCATCAACTTGAAAGCCTCAGTCCAAGAATTCCAGAAATCCTATGTCAATCAGGAACGTCAGGATGACATTGTTCTCACTGCCCTCCGAAACATAGAAGCTAGATCGAAAAAATAGATCAAGGAAAGTCGAGAGGACATTGCTAAGACACAAAGCTAACTGAATAAGCTTGTCCAAGGAGTCAATAGACTTTCTGCAGACATTCGAACCCTTGATGGTGACATAACGGGGGAGAATAAAGGGAAAGGAGTTCAAGGAGCACAAACAGATCAGGGAAGAGGCAGAGGAGGTCAAGGAAACCAAGGGGAAAAGTAAAATTTCATGCTCAAGCGTCAAGAAGCCCTCCTGCATGACAATTCCACCATCATGCTCAACGATCTGATCAGCAGGGAATTGTAACGACCATACCATTAAGCCATCAGGAGTCAACTCCCAGCTCACAAGATGTGTCTACTGTACGCATAAGAATGCCAACTGGAGATCCTGCATTCATGTACATGCATGAGGAAAATCCAAGACTAAGTCCAAGCGAGCTGGAAGAGTTAGCCAGAAACGAGGAAGCTTGCAGAAAAATAAGGGCTGAGGAGTATGCCAACCAACCAAGAAAAAGGTTAAAGAAATAAAGATAAGTTGAAACTTTAAATTGTTATTGATGTAAAGCTAAAACTGCAATATTTCTTGAACATCAATAAATTCATGCTTATTCTCTAGAAATTTCAGCTACTCACTGAAATACTTAGTCATGTTTAAATTTCCTACAAATGCATCTAGATACTAATAAATCATGACAATAAATCTCCTTGGTTATGTCAACATCAAATAGGGGGAGATTGTTGGGAGAATGCATATTATGATTTGATGTTTAATGTATATGCTCATGATTATTTGTAATGTCCTTTCAAGTAAGATATGTACAAAGACTTAGTGATAGTTCAAATTTATTAGGTTGATCTAAGATCTTAACGTGTATCATTCTGTAATAGAATGTATAGATAGAAAGATCAAAGCTGTTAGGTTGATCTTGATATGTAATAAATGGGCTTCGAAGAAATTGTAGTGTATCATCTGATCAACATTGCAGAAGTCAAGGTAGAAACGTAGAGCTTCAAAGATCGTAGTGTGCCTGCCTTGAAGGGACTCTTTGGAAATCGTAGAGTGGTCTCAACGTTTGCCGAGCCATCTCAACGATCGTAGTGTGCAGAAGGAAACATGGAGTCTACAAATCAACGATCATAGTGTGCTCTTGGAAACGAAGAGTAACAACACGAGCAAGTGAAGATCGTAGTGTGCAAGGGTTTAAAAGAAATCGTAGTGCTCTCTGATGATAGCATAAGATCAAGCACCAAGGCGACAAGTCACTACGATCTGAATCGTAGAGTATCATGATCTGAATCGTAGAGCATTTGTCTTAAGTGAGAAAACGTCGAGCCTCATGTTATGTGTGAAGACAGATTCCAATATATGACGAATGGATTCTAGACGTTGCAGTACTCATCAGTCCCAAAGTAATATGAAATATCCTTAGTATGTGACAAAGAAGCGTATTGAAGAAGCTAAGGAAAGTATCATAGGTGCAAAACACCTTTTCAGGTGTTAGGTAAGAAAACAGTCTGCTGTGTTAGTGGGCCAGAATGCAGTTTCAGAAGATGTGCAGAAATGTCTCCATCAAAGATCAAAAAAGTCAAATGCATTTAATGGCTCAACGGATGGATTCAACGGATAGTTTTCAAGATCACATATATGCAGATCAGACAGATGACAGAGAACTATGAAAGCATTAAACAAAAAACGTGAACATCTCTCTCAAGCTCAACTCTACGATCTGAGATATTGCAAAGCTTGCTCAGCTACTCAGTTCTTTAGAACAAGTGCTTACACATCAACTAAGTAGCAACCATCAAGAACTCAACATTATCAACCAACTGAAGAAGAGTACCAAGTCTGCTGGACTTGAAGAGTTCGTAGTGAACTATAAGAAAGCTAAGTCTGTTGGACTTGAAGAGTTCAAGAGTGAACTAAGAAGTTCCTATACTGCTGGTCTAGAAGGAATATGTGTGATTCAGAATTTGTAAAAGACATCCTTAGTGGATATACTACTCTTTGAGTAGAAGAGTGGACTAGGAGCTTTAAGTACTCTGAACCACTTAAAAAACGATTGTGTCTTTTACATTCATACCATAACTTCTATATTTGTTATAACTTCCATAACTGCCTCACACTCATAACTCCATTGCTTGGTAAAGAAGATTAAAACAAACATTTATTCCGCTAAGTTTTAATCATTATCAAAGAACAAGTTTAAAAAGAAAAGATTTTTAAATATCTATTCAACCCCCACTTCTAGATAACTATTGTGCCAACTAGGAACTAATATATTATCATATCATCATTAAAACAACATATCAAGTATAAAAGATCCGGTTTATTAACTACTGTCAGAAACACATTCTTGAAGTTTTCTGGAATTTCCAGAAAACGAAATTGTGATCTTCTGTACCACTTTGACCAATCACTACTATCGACTCGTTTAACATTAAAGCTATTTTAAGGCATAAACATGGAGATTATATATCAAACTACAATCTAGACACAACAATAAACACAAATAATCTAACACCTGCTAGATCTAAGGCCATGAACAAGCTGTCAGACCGATCTGGGCATATTCTGGGCTGCCCAGATTTCTTCCGGTCAACGGCTTTTGACCATTAATAACCACAAGTCCAGACCAGATATAAGATTTATTCGTGTTCCAGATCACAGACCACATAACAGGCTACATGCTAAAACATTTAAACAGCCAAAAACATAAACAGAAAATGATTTACAGCCTCTGACATTCATTGTTAGAACACAAAATAAAATTTTTCCAAATTTTGAAAAATGTCAAATCCGAGCCTATAGATGTTATGGATCTAACATCTATCAACCCAGATCATCATTATACATTGTAAACAACATGTTTTAACACAGAATCATAGCTTCTAATAATCGATTAATGGTTAGATTTGCAATTAGAGTTTATACCTTCAATGGACAATCTTATGATTCTTGGCTACTGATCTATTAATGGATTTAGTGGGGCTTGATATATGACTGATATATGAAGGAAATTTTAGAGGTTTGGGGTTGAGAGAGAATGGTTGAGTGTTTTGCACAAAATAATCTAGCAAATGCAATTTCTCTCTCTTCCAATCTATTTATAGAAGTCTAGGATGCATGAATTGGCTGAGCAAAGACTGATTGCTGGCATTTCTTAAGTCACAATGTCAACCAAGTTGGTCACCAACTCTTAATTTGGTAGGATTTGCAAGTTATCTAAATAAATAAATGCAAAATGGCATTTTGGTCTTTTATAATATAATTTTAATGGCATAAATGTCATTTATCTAACCCTTAGGGTTTAACCCTAAGGCTTTGTACAATAATTTCTAACATTTTATTTAGGGTTTAAGAATAAAATAAAATTAAAAATTAGTTTCTTAAAATTTGTAATTAGGGTTTTCTAAATTAGATTAGGTTAACTAACCACTTAGGTCTTGAACATAAGGATTTAACATATACTAATTATCATTAAGCGTTCTAATTTAGCAATTAAGGTGTCAAATTTATCAATTAGGGTTTATAATTAATTATTAGGGTTATCAATTTGCAATTAGTGTTAACAATTTGTAATTAGGGTTTCTAATTACATTAACTTAAACATTTGTGTTTTAATCACCAATTACAATTAACCTTGCTAATTTAGCAATTAGGGTTTATAATTTGTAATTAAGTTTTATAATTACTAATTAGGGTTACCTAATATAGAAATTAGGGTTTCTTAATATTAATATTTCAAAATGTTAATTAGGGTTTTAAAATACTAATTAGTACTCTTTCCCCAATTAACAATAAAGTCTAACATACATGATATTAATTATATTCACACAATTTCTGACTGAGCAAAACTCCAGTTTAGGTTTCAAATTAGGGTTCTAGATATTAGAGTTTTATAATTAGGGTTTTTTAAAGATTAATTAGGATTTCTAGATTTTAATTAGGGTTTACCTAATTAATCATATAATACGCAACATAAATCACATCACACAATCATTACACAGTGTTGGATCTCCCATTTGAGTCTTACAGTAGGGTTAGACAAATTAATATTAGGGTTTTAACATTATACACCATAATTGACCAACCATTGTCAGTCCACAAACATACAGTACATATTTATAGCACTGAAAAATTAAAATATAATATTATACTATTATTATTCTTATCCATTCATAAAAATCCAAAATTAGGGGTTGGATTCCATATCTAATTTATTCTTCATATATAACATTATTAATTAAGTTAAAATAATTAACTTAATTAATCTTGCATAAATTCATATAATAAAATAAATAATTATTATAATAATTCTAAAAATTATTTCATATATTATTTAAATAATATATAATCATATTTTCATAGAAAATAAATAATAAAAACATTTCTACTATATTAATTATTATAAGAATATACTTTATAATAGTCAATAATTCTAAAATAAAATTATTTGTAAATATTCATGTAATAAATATATTTTAATTTATCACATAAATACATATACACATTATCTTGTACAAATCCTCATCTTTAAAATAAATAAAAAATTATACACAAAATTTCTGATTTAATTTTTATAGAAAATATCGGGTTGTTACATTAATAATATTAGATTAAAATATTAATCTTAGATTAAAATATTATTAAAAGATTAATAATATTAAATTAAAGTATTATTGGATGATTAAAATATTATTAAGTAAATAATATTATTCCAGATTAAATAAAATGTTATTAAAAATGTAATAACATTAGTAAAGAAATAAAATATTATTAAATGATTATTAATATTAGTAAATGAATAAAATATTAATACTATTGGTAAATGAATAAAAGTTTTATAAGTAAGATATTATTAAAGTAATAAAATTAATGCATGATTAAAATATTATTAAGAGGATTAATAATATTAGTAAAATATTAAAATATTATTAAGATGTTAAAAATATTAGTAAGCGAATAAAAATATTATTAGCGAACTAATAATACTAAGAGGTGAATTAAATAATATCAAGATTAATAATATTAGTAAATGAATAAAATATTAATACTATTGGTAAATGAATAAAATTATTAGTAATAATTTAATAATAATTAAATGATAATAGAATTATTTGATATTTAAATCATTTAATAATGATTTCGGTGTTTGAAAATTCATGATAAATTAATAAATGTTTATTAAGTCATTTAAAATAATATGACTGATACTTACGGATATTGAACGTTGGAATAGAGTCTTCTACTCGATAATTACCCGATAAAGCTGTCGGTACACCGACATATTTCAAAAATTGATCTAGACTTAGATATTTTGACTGTATTAATGTTTGTTTGTGATGCAATGACTGTTGAACATGTGTGATAATGCGATTAGATTATGTGCTGACTGCGAAATGCAGTACTATATGTTATAGTATATTGTTCTAATCGAACGAATGATCTGATTAATGATAGGTCATGATATAAAAGATTAAACTAAGTTGCGTATTGTAAGCAGCGCATCAGGCAAGTATCCTACCTTTGCACTTTCTTTATGCAATGGACATAAGTAAGAATGTTTTAGAATTATATTATTACTATACAGATTATTAACCCTATATTATATACGCTCATTGATTATCAACATGTTAGTATATGGTAATTCAGATATATATTTTGTTCGTTAATTTCTATAAATGGTTATACAAGTGTCCCCAATTGGATAATCATTTCATTTAATCACATGTTGATACACCTTTGTTACTTACCCGTATACATATATGTTGAATTATAGATTATTGTTGAACAAGATAAAACCTTATTATTTTCCAACCGAATTGCTTTGGTTTGGAACCCCGACAAGTATGAACATCCCTTACACGGGAAAACTTTTATGCACCCAAGGCGGACAGAGTGAACGATCCTATCGTTCTTGCATGCAGTATTGATCAATATAGGGTACAACGGGCTGATCACCCCCGTACCCGTAAGTTATGACAGTTTACAGATGAAGTTCTGTTTAACCTTTTCGAAAATAAAAATAATATTCATAGTATATCCCCTTCACCCTATTTATAGTCAGTACGTAGTTTCAAAAATTTGAAAGAGGGTTGTTATGTTATTATTATCGGTTCAAATTACTTCACAATTATTGATTTATTGTAGAAAGGTAGTATAAAGAAAACATTTAAATTCTTTCAGCTTATATATATATATATATATATATATATATATATATATATATATATATATATATATATATATATATATATATATATATATATATATATATAATTGTTATTACTTGTTGGGCACTCAAATACTCATCCTTGCTTAATTTAAATGTTTTCAGCTAAGTGTGAATAACCTGAAGGCTCTGCTAAGAACAAGGGAAAGTGAAAGGTTGCTAAATTATTTTAATGTTATCTTATGTAATTGTAAACCCCCAACTTTTTGAATAAAGATGAATTTTCTATAAATATTATTTTTGAATATTATGGAGTGAAATTGATATAATGTTATAGTTGTGGGTAATATTTACAAATTTTGTAAAGTATGCAAGTTGTTATATTATATTCGATTGGTCGGAAAATATTCTTTTTGTCAGGGAATGTCCGTACGACGGTAAAATCATTGGTGGACCCCACAACTGAATTATTGTCGAATTGAGAAAACGACAAATATATTTTTATAAAAATAATGGCGAAAGTTTTACCGTTGATACTGTTAAACTACTCGGTAGTAAAAGTACAGTAATACACGTGGTTGCATAGTAGCACACGGTATTAATTATTGATGCTTACGTTAGAAGTCACTTAATTTTGTTTAATTATTGCCACAGTAGTTGATGTAAAGTTTGCTTATTTTATGAACCCCATTTACCCATTTTTAAAAATAATCGGTATAAAATTATTCAGTATATATATATATATATTAGTATTATATATATGATTATGGTCTTTGAAAAAGACATATGGGTGGAGAAATTTCAAATGTCACGAAGAAGAAAAAGGAAAGCATGAAATGTGTATATATATAATATATGTTTTGTTTATATATATATATATATATATATATATATATATATATATATATATATATATATATATATATATATATGCCATGTGATGAAATCTCACGGAGAGATTTGGGGAAAGGAAAGTCAGGAGAGAGTAGCTTTCATTATATATATAATATATTTTATTAGTTTTGTTTTTATGGAAAATAGAATATATTATATTTTATTTAAAAGATTTTGCTTTAAATATGGACCTTCAGATTAAAGTAAATCAATCTGGACCGTTCAGGAGTTAGATAATATGCAGTCCATTTTTCAATAAATAGAAGCTCATTCCTTCATTATTTTCTTACGAATTCACTGAACTCTAGAGAGATAAATTATAGAGAAACTATAGAAAAGTATTCTGCTAAGGGGTGTTATTTTTTCTAGAGAGATAAATCCAGTTTCTTTTACGGTAAGGGGTGTTATTCTTTCTTATTCATGAAGAGAACTGTTGTTATTCCATTTCTTATTATTCTTATGGAATAACCTTTATACGCGGTCTACCCTATACATGGTAACATTTTTCTATTATTCCATCTATATTATTTTGTTGGAATATCCTGTCTGTGCGTTTTACGTCGGACCTGATTCCGTCTTTATTATTATATTAGAATATCCTGTTTGTGCGTTTTACGCCGGACCTGGTTCCGTTTTTATTATTATTCTGTTCGAATATCCTGTCTGTGCATTTTACGCCGGACCTGGTTCCGTCTTTATTATTATTCTGGTGGAATATCCTGTCTGTGCGTTTTAAGTCGGACCTGATTCCGTCCTTATTAGTATTTTGTTGGAATAACCTGTCTATACGAAGTACCGCATACATGGTGATTTCTGTTGTTATTCCATTCTTTATTATTCATTTGGAACTTCCTGTCGGTGCGAATTTCGCTTGACCTGGTTACGTTATTATTATTCTGTTAGAATAACCTGTCTATGTGAAGTACCGCATGTATGGTGATTTCTGTTGTTATTCTATTCTCTATTATACTCAGTTGGTTAAAGTTTAGACTTCTATACTCCATGAAATTAGTGGAATATTCTTGATATTTGCGCTTCATCCAGTATCTTTTCATGGAAATATTTTTCTGAGCATTCTTGAATTTTACTCTACAAAGCAATATCATATTGACAATTAGGACGTTATTAGTTCCTGGATAAAATAATTCTTGAACTTGTTTTATTGAATTCTTATATCATTGTCATCATCCTCATGTTTATATTTTGTTGAAAGTCATCTGTGGCCTATAGTGCATAGATGGACTTGGTATGATTATGACCAGGGATTATTCGGTGTAATCATGACTGTAATGTTACAAATGATGTGGTAAAAGTCCTCATTGGCCTGTAGTGCATTGATGGACAGTTGTTGGCATGATCATGACCATTAATAAATACACAAATATTCTTGGCCATAGTGCATGGATAATTATGGTCGTGATACTAAAGAATATCCTTGGCCGTAGTGCAGGGGTGATTCAATGATGTGGAATATTTATTAAGCTGAGTCTCAGCGATAACAGTGATGAAAAACCTTTTAAATCATAAAAGATAGTAGATTTTATTTTCTACTTTACTCTTTTAATAGATTGCTTGTTTTTCTGCAGTTAAACTTGATGTCTATTATATTTTATCAGTTTAACACTGTTGAAGGCTAACGATAATTTATTTTGCAGTATCTTAGTCATAATATTTCTTACTGGGCTAGTTGAGCTCACCCTTTCTTTCACTGTTCTCTTCAGGAAATGAGAACATAGCAGGGACTAGTCGGGAAATGGAGTGACGGTCCAGAGGATAGCATTAGTAGTCCTCACTATTCTGTGAAATGGTGTGTTAATAATTGTAATGAGGACTCCTTTTGAGTTTGTATAATCTCTAGTAGACAATAATTGTATTCAAACTCACAGATATGTTTGTCGTATTGTACACGACAATTGTATTAGTAAGTTGTATTTGAATTTTGTACCATGTATCTGACGAGCCAAGATGGTTGATGTATACCTAATTTTGGGGGCGTCACAGTTGGTATCAAAGCTTAGGGATATGATCCCTGGCTAATATGTGAGACAAGAACTAGGAATGGAGAGACGGGGAATTCTTTCGCTAGTATGCCTACCTAAGTTTATTTGGTATTTAATTGGTCGGTCAGAGTATAAGGACAATATGTTATATATTAAGTAACCCTTTTTTTGGTGGCAATATTTGAAAATGGCATCCGAGAATGTTGAGAACATCAATGGAGAATAGGAGACCGTTGAGTTTCCACAGATCAATAGTCAGGATAATGTGCATCAGGAAGGCGACAATCCTCAGGCAAACAACAACACTAAACAAATGATGAATAATGGATTGTTCAGAGGCTTTATGCAATTCATGCAACAACAGGCGAGAGCGGTTCCTATCCAAAATGTAGGTGGAAACACTGGAAACTCTCGGACGGTCACCGCTAAACAGTTCAAGGAGCTGGTACCACCGGAGTTTAAGAGAGAGCCAAAACCACTTATGGTGGAAGCATGGATAAAGCAGATCACCAAGATATTTGATGTCTTGGGATGCTCCGAGGAACAAAAGGTTCCCTTTGCCACCTTTATGTTACGCAAAGAGGCAGATTACTGGTGGAAATCTGTAAAACGTACCTAACCTGACGCACTCAAGATGTCTTGGGAAAAGTTCTAAGAGCTATTCAACGACAAATACTTTCCCGAGAGTATTCGTCACATGAAAGAGGTGGAGTTTATCAAGTTAGAACAAAACAATATGACAGTGTCGCAATACGAGGCTAAATTTGCGGAGTTATCCCGGTTTGCATCCCATTTGGTCGATAATGAGGAACGAATGACGCAAATGTTTTTAAGAGGTTTAAAAGCGGAGATACGTCTGTAAAACCCCAACTTTTTGAATAAAGATGAATTTTCTATAAATATTATTTTTGAATATTATGGAGTGAAATTGATATAATGTTATAGTTGTGGGTAGTATTTACAAATTTTGCAAAGTATGCAAGTTGTCATATTATATTCGATTGGTCGAGAAATATTCTTTTTGTCAGGGAATGTCCGTACGACGGTACAATCATTGGTGGACCCCTCAACTGAATTATTGTCGGATTGAGAAAACGAAAAAAAATATTTTTATGAAAATAACGGCTAAAGTTTTACTGTTGATACTGTTGAACTACACGGTAGTAAAAGTACAGTAATACGCGTGGTTGCATAGTAGCACACGGTATTGATTATTGATGCTTACATTAGAATTTACTTAATTTTGTTTAATTATTGCCACAGTAGTTGATGTAAAGTTTGCTTATTTTATGAACCCCATTTACCTATTTTTCAAAATAATAGGTATAAAATTATTCAGTATATATATATATATATATATATATATATATATATATATATATATATATATATTAGTATTATATATATGATTATGGTCTTTGAAAAGGACAAATGGGTGGAAAAATTTCAAATGTCACGAAGAAGAAAAAGGAAGGCATGAAATGTGTATATATATATATATATATATGCCATGTGATGAAATTTCACGGAGAGATTTGGGGAAAGGAAAGTCAGGAGAGAGTAACTTTCATTATATATATATATATATATATATATATAATATTTTATTAGTTTTTCTTTTTATGAAAAATAGAATATATTATATATTATTTAAAAGATTTTGCTTTAAATATGGACCGTCAGATAAAAGTAAATCAATCTGGACCGTTCATGAGTTAGTTACTATGCAGTCCATTTTACTATAAATAGAAGCTCATTCCTTCATTATTTTCTTATAAATTCACTGAACTCTAGAGAGATAAACTATAGAAAAACTATAAAAAAGTATTTGCTACTTCCCTACTATTATATTCAGTTTTTTTACGGTAAGGGGTGTTATTTTTTCTTATTCATGAAGAGAACTGTTGTTATTCCATTTCTTATTATTCTTTTGGAATAACCTGTATACGCGGTCTACCCTATACTTGGTGACATTCTTCTATTATTCCATCTTTATTATTCTGTTGGAATATCCTGTCTGTACATTTTACGTTGTACCTGATTCCGTCTTTATTATTATGTTGGAATATCTTGTCTGTGCGTTTTACGCCGGACCTGGTTCTGTCTTTATTATTATTCTGTTGGAATATCCTGTCTGTGCGTTTTACGCCGGACCTGGTTTCGTCTTTATTATTATTCTGTTGGAATATCCTGTCTGTGCGTTTTACGCCGGACCTAATTCCGTCCTTATTAGTATTCTTTTGGAATAACATGTCTATGCGAAGTACCGCATACATGTTGATTTCTATTGTTATTCCATTCTTTATTATTCTGTTGGAACTTCCTGTCGGTGCTAATTTCGTCTGACTTGGTTCCGTTATTATTATTCTGTTGGAATAACCTATCTATGCAAAGTACCGCATGCATGGTGATTTCTGTTGTTATTCCATTCTCTATTATACTCAGTTGGATAAAGTTTAGACTTCTATACTCTATGAAATTAGTGGAATATTCTTGATATTTGCGCTTCATCCAGTATCTTTTCATGGAAATATTCTTCTGAGCATTCTTAAATTTTACTCTACAAAGCAGTATCATGTTGACAATTTGGACGTTATTAGTTCCTGGATAAAATAATTCTTGAACTTGTTTTATTGAATTCTTATGTCATTGTCATCATCCTCATGTTTATATTTTGTTGAAAGTCATCTTGGCCTATAGTGCATAGATGAACTTGGTATAATTATGACCAGAGTTTATTCGGTGTAATCATGACCGTAATGTTACAAATGATGTGGTAAAAGTCCTCATTGGCCGGTAGTGCATTGATGGACAGTTGTTGGCATGATCATGACCATTAATGAACACACAAATATTCTTGGCCGTAGTGCATGGATAATTGTGGTCGTGATACTAAAGAATATCCTTGGCCGTAGTGCAGGGGTGATTTAATGATGTGGAATATTTATTAAGCTAAGTCTCAGCGATAACAGTGATGAAAAACCTTTTAAATCATAAAAGATAGTTGATTTTATTTTCTACTTGACTCTTTTAATGGATTGCTTGTTCCGCTGCAGTTAAACTTGATGTCTATTATATTTTATCAGTTTAACACTTTTGAAGGCTAACGATAATTTATTTTGCATTATCTTAGTCATAATATTTCTTACTGGGCTAGTTGAGCTTGTAACGCCCCGAGAAAATTGGATTTTTGAGAATTAAAATTTTATTTTATTAAATGAATTTAATCAATTATTTATGGAGCAAGCTAATCAAACGTCGTTCTCTTGTCTAGAAATGTCAGAACATCGTAGGATTTTGGCTACGTGGTAGAATTAAAGTGTTTGAATTTCCAAGAAGAAAATAAAAGCTTTTCGAGAAATTTTCTGAAAAACACTATTCACGTATTTCTGCTCGGGAATTATTTTTGAACTTCCGAGAAATACGTAACGATAGAATATTGATGTGAGATGGAATATCCAATAATATTTCAGTTATGTAAAATATAATATTTTGCCTGTGGACTTAAAACCTAACGTTTAGGAAATGTGACTTTCGAGAAGGAAATGTAATGTGATTAATGAATAGTAAGGAGGTGGATGGATTAAAGACTAAACTACCCTAACTTGGGATTTCCTATAAATAGCAAGCTTTGTAATTCATTTGTGGGTTGTTATATTTTCATCCAACTTAAGGTTGTGAGCTTATTTGGTTGAGAGAATAAGCACTTATAAAGTTAGACTTTCTTTGTTAGTTTTTCCACCAATAACTTATAGCTTATTGGTTAGAGAGAATAAGTGAGAATAAGCTAGCAAGTTAACCTTTGAAGTTCAAGAATCAAGAAGGAGATTAAGGATTAAGCAAGATATCATCAAAGAGTAAGTGTTCTTGAACCATGTTTCTCTTTCTCTTCCATTATTAGAGAAGGGGGTATTGGTAGAACAAGCATGATAAGAAGATGTAATAATAATGATTAAAGGACTTAACTTATGAATAAGTCATAAGCAATGAAATTAAGTATGTTATACTTTAATAAGTAGTTTATAAGTTTATGAGTTTTGAACTTATTAAGAACAATTAATAACTTATCATGGATATAAGTTAGCGAAGCATGTATGTCAAGATGATAGTATAATGGATTGAATCCAAGTGAAATGGTTTAAAAATCTCAAGTAACAAAGTTTCATCGGAATGCACACGATTAGATGACGATCGTCGAATTCGTGAAATTCTCGGAATGGAAGTCGAATTTTGATATTGAGCTTGTAAACATTGGTTTTCAATGGACGCAAGTCGTATTTGTCATTATAAAGTTGCGGACTCAAAAATGGCCGAATTCCGACTTAGAACGAAGAAACGAGCGTTGAACGTTCACGAACGTTTACCATTTTCGTTGAAAATGGACTAATATGAGAATTTTTAGTAAACGAAGTCAAATAGATAAAATTCTTGCATGAACACGTAGAGTACGTAATTTCTGAACCGTAGGCTTTTGAACGAGCCAATTCGGACTTATAACGAAGAAGTTATGCGTCCGGGAATGCACAAAATTTCAAAACTGAAATTATTTTCTGGTGCACAGAGTTTGCGCCGCGGCGCCAACCCTAGGCAAAATGACCCGCGCCGCGGCGTAGAACAGTAATCAAGCACACTGTAAGAGTTCGCCGCAGCGCGACCATTAACACTGAGACTCGCGCCGCAGCGCCGAGTCCGGGTAATAGGCAACAATAGGTGACGCCGTCGCGCGACTCCAAGTGTAAAAGTCGGCGCTGCAGCGCCAGCCTCAAGACCTAGATAATAATGAATGTTTACATGTTGAACATGATTAATAATGGATGAACATTAACCAAAGATTTTAAAAGAAACATTGTTAAGACATGATTAATTCTTAAACATGAACACTTAGAGTTAAGTTAAGCCAATTACTTATGAATATGAGAATTACGTAATGGAAAGCCAGAACCTTTAATAAAAAATCTAATACATAATTAGATTGAGAAGTAGGGTAAGATTCTTTAGGAACTATGTATGTTCATTCATGACCTAATGTGGTATGTTATGTGATTATGTATTGTAGAGACTGTAAAGACTAAAAGGAAACGTAATTATACTGTAGCAGACGCTGAAGACAAGTTTTTCTTAAACGCTTGTCTAACCTTCGTGTTAGCTAGGTTTTCAAATGATTCACGTTATGAGATGCATGTATGATTTCAAAGAAATGGTCGAAGCCAGTTTTAACTCGGCTAGACTAATCGTAATAGATTGATTGAACTGTTTACAAGTCTTTCAATATAGAATTGCTAACGTTATCCTATGCCAACTAATTGGTACGGATTCAAGGTAATCCTGAATATGTATAAACAAATGTATTTTCATCGAGTATTCGATGGACACGTGAGGTTACCGCAACTTAAACGTACACACGTTTAATGGATGTAGTGTTGATCAACATAGGGTACTATATACTGATCACCTAGATGTATCCGTAAGCTATGTCGGACTTACAGACTTCGTGTCGGGTTGTCCTTTTCAAAGAAACTATAAGACGTTCACGTCTTGAACCAGAATTGATGAATTGATGAATATTGTTATTGTAAAATGTTTTGAAGGAAAAAGGAAAGCTATTTTGAAGTATTGATAGTACTTCGTAACTATCATCCAGTTATTGAAGATATACGATTCCTATGTTTCAAGCTTGCTTTTAAAAATTAAATTTGTTGTACTTACTGAGCTTGTTATGCTCACTCTTGCTTGAACCATATGAATGCAGCTTAGACCGAATGGACCAAAGGATTCGACAAGGATAAAGAAAAGGCTAAAGTGAACGTGTAGATTGCCTATGTAATAGTATAAGTTTGTAATGATAATATTTGATATTATGACAAGAACAAATGTAACGGTTATAAAGAACATTGGGAAAGGTATTGTTTTGGAATATATATAAGACATATTCGTTCTTTTAAGGCATTTCAATTGAATGTTTGTGTGAACTGTAGCACTGTGAAACACCATATGTTGGGTTGAAAGAGACCCGGATTTGGGGGCGTCACAGGTTGGTATCAAAGCATTAGGTTATAAAACTTAAGGGGGGGTGAACCTTAGGCTAATAACCTTGTTAAAGAAGAGAAGTTCGAAGGAAGAAAAACTTGAGCTTTACTTAAGTTGAATGAGTCAATAAGGTATTGAGGAAACTCAGTATCAAAAGATTTAAAAGATGGAAAGTAACCTTAAATAAATTAAATGTGATTTGTGCTTATACGATTCTGTGTTATGTATTAATCAACATATGTGTTATTGTAGGGTGTCGATCGATAGTTTGATGTATAGAAATATACACGCGGTGAGCGAAGAGCTTGTGAACCGAGTAGAGCCTGTACCCATGTCAGCGGCGGAGGTACCATTAGTGATTCTAGAGGAGTCGGAGACAGAGGAGTACTCTTCTGAGGAAGACTACTCTGAGGGAGAGATGGATATATCGTCATACCTTAGTATGATGAATGATATGGAGGAAGAAAGAGAGGTAACATCGTTTACTACGGTGGTACCTACGTTAGAGTCATCACCTCCAGATACATTGGAAGCATTGTATCTGGCAGCGCTTGACAAGAATGTGCAACTGAGTACAATTGTGCAGAAACATAATGAAGAGATTAGTGCTCTTTATGTAGCGAAGGAGTCTGCAGAAGCAGATTTTGAGTCAGAGCATGATGAGAAGGTGCTCATGATAAATAAGGCTAGGGATTTTAAGAAGGAGGCCAATGAGCTTCGTAGAGAACTGGGGGAGAAGGACCGGAAGATAGCACGAATGTCTTACATCCATGAGAGTGAACATAAGGATTTCAAGTTGAAGGTTGCTTGTTATTCCAATGAGTCAGGAAAAACCCGTCATACTATTAGTCGGGATACTATAGCGGCGATTGCGAATGAGAAACACGAGGATGCTGTTATACATTATTAGAAAGTTAGAGTTATAAATATGTGTGTAGTGATGTAAAGCCCTCTTTTGTATAAAAGGGTAGTCTTTTTGTAAATCCCAACTTTTGTGAAGTTCAATTACGGGATAAAAATGTAATAGCTTTTGGCTATGAATGTAAATTGTCAATAGTTTCAAACTATGAAGAAGCATATGTATATAATGAAGTTTTCATGGAAATGATTTGTTATGGTGCGAGTTGGTATGTGGCAATTAATAACGAAGTAAGTAAATAGATAATAATGAAATTTTATTTTATTTAATCTAAAAATGTCGCCATGGAGAAGATAACGTAATAAGGAAGCGGAATCACATAATGATAATTAATGGGGTCAAAACAACCTTATGCAAGAGTTCGTTAAGTTATTAACGGCTGCATTTACCCAAACTGGGGGTAGAGTACCCGCGAAACCTAAGGTAGCTAGAATGATTATCTCTAAAGAGTTTAAAAGCATAGGTCCGCCAGAGTTCAAATGAATGATGGACCCAATCGAAGCCCATACCGGGGTAAAAGAAATAAAGAAGGCGTTTATTATTACAAGCGTAAGTGAGATGCGGAAGTTTTCTTTTGTGACTTACATGAGGAAGAGTGAAGCCAACTTTTGGTAAAAGGCTCACCAGGGTGGGGTTAGAATAGATGTGGTAGCGTGGGAACAATTCTAGAAGTTTTTCTTTGGGGATTATTTCCCTACAAATATGTGAGGGAGGATAGAGATTGAATTCTTAGAAATTAAGTAAAGGGATATGATATTTCCCCAGTACGAGACAAAATTCAAATGAATTGTCAAGGTTTGTTTCACATCAAGTGGACAAGGAGGAAGTGAAGGCTCGTAGATTGGAGCAGGGCTTGAGACCCTAGCTCTATAGTGGGATATTTGTGATCTAGAGTGTTTCCTATGGGATCATTCTGGAGAAGGTGATTATATCATAAGATGGTAGTAAGTTGTAGACTCAATACCACAAAGAGGGAAAGAATGAGAGCAAGAGAGAGGGACGGACCAAGGCAGAGAATGCCATCGTCAGTATGCCCAAAACGAATTTTTTTTTTGAACTTCGGGAATACTGGATTGGGACAAGGGGATCCTAAGTATAGGATTAAGGTGTGTAAGACATGTGGAAAGACTTATCTAGGAGTCTGTATGAAAAGGGGTTATAAGTACCTTTAAAAATTAAAATAGAGGAAGAGGAAATAACTTTCGTTAAATTATATTCATGAAAATTATTTCATTAAAATAAGTACTGTTCATGTTGAGAGAATTTAAAGAAATTCTCGGTATGAATGGGTTGATTAACCTTAGAGCTATAACAAATAGTTATAAGAAAAGTGTGAACCTTTAGTTTTCTCAGAAAAATCTAAGGTAGTAATTTACGATAATAAAATACCGCGACATTATTATTGTCAAACCATGACTCATGTTAGGTTGGTGTTAAGGAAGAGGATGAGTTGTTACGGTTGCATATCGACTATCGTAATAGGAGTAAGATAGCGGTTAAGGATAAATACCCATGGCCCAGGATCGATGATCTATTTGGTCAGTTGAGAGGGGCAAAGAATTTTTATAAAGATATATGTATGTATGGGGTATATTCGATTGGAAGTAAGGAAGAAAAAGGAGGTACCTAAGATGACGTTCAGAATTCGTTATGGTTATGACAAGTTTCTGGTTATGTCATTTAGGTTGACTAATGTGCGGAAGTAGTTTTTTCCGTAAGGGGGCGCCAATCAAGTCGGTGGGCAATTTGATAGATATTCTTGTGAGGTGCTATAGTTGAAGGTACCATTATCGTCACAGGATTATTGAAGATGGTTAAGTAAGGCACCTTTATTATCTTCATCAGATGATACGGGAATTTTGTAGTGTATCTCGATGTTCGCATAGATGACATGATTGCGTGCTCTTATAGCATGGCAATGTCATTGTGTATGTATCACGCCAGTTAGAGGATTATGAGGAGGTCTATCCTACTTATGATCTAGAATTAACAGTTGTAGTTTTTGAATTAAAAAATAATAATCTGAAGATAGTAATTATACGGGAAAAAAAAATATGAGACATACAAGGACTCTAAGAGTCTGAGGTATACCTCCACACAGAAGGAGTTGAATATGCAATGGAAAGAGGACTGGGATATCTTTTATCATTCAAGGAAGGTAAACATAGAAGTCGACGCGTTAAATAGGAAGGGTAAGGAAAACTATCGATGTTAACGACTCAGAATGAGTTAATAACGGAGATGGCGGGAGTGGAGTTAGAATTTAAATTACATAATGAAATGATAGAAATGTTATTCAAAACATAGACTCAATTCACAATAATGGACCGAGTTAATTAAGTATAATTAGGTAATGAGCAGTATAAGTGAATGAAGAAGATGATGCAGGATAAGTAGAAGACTAAGTATAGTCTTATTTTGAGGGAGGAATTTGAGTTCCATATGAGTCCGAGTTAAAAGGATAACTAAGATGATATAAAAATAGCGAAATGTGTTAGTAAGTGTTTAACTTCTAACTCAAATTGTTAACAGGAAGTGAAAAGTAATGTGTGAAAAGATAATACCTTCGACGAAGGTGAAATGGAAGAACACCAATTTCGAAGAAGCATTGTGGGAACTCGAGATTAAAATAAAGAAAAAATATCCTCTGTGGTGTAGGTATTATTAGCGAGATTCTGGGGACAGAATCCTTATAAGGAGGGAAGAGTGTAACGCCCCGAGAAAATCATATTTTTGAGAATTAAATTTTTATTTTTATTAAATGAATTTAATCAATTATTTATGGAGCAAGCTAATCGAACGTCGTTCTCTGGCCTAGAAATGTCAAAACATCGTAGGATTTTGGCTACGTGGTAGAATTAAAGTGTTTGAATTTCCAAGACGAAAATAAAAGCTTTTCGAGAAATATTTCGAAAACACGATTCACGCATTTCTGCTCGGGAATTATCTTTGAACTTCCGAGAAATACGTAACGATAGAATATTGATGTGAGATGGAATATCCAATAATATTTCAGTTATGGAAAATGTAATATTTCGCCTGTGGACTTAAAACCTAACGTTTAGGAAATGTGACTTTCGAGAAGGAAATGTAATGTGATTAATGAATTAAACGATGATTGTATAATACGTAGGTATTGTACGAGGTAGAGAATATGAGTATAATACGAGGTATTATACGAGTACGTATGAATGATGGTATATCGTATATGTTGAATAAATATACGAGGGGAATACGAGATGAATACATGATTATACGTTATAAGGCTTTAAGCTCAATGTATTGAATTTGTTGAATTGTGTAGGATATATATGTATTGTCCAATGGGATTAATGATAAGGCCCAAATGTAAGATTGGTTAAGTCCAATATATAAGTTAATGAGCAAGCCCAAGATATTGTATTGTGTTGTATTGTGTTGCAGTTCTCGGCAGATGCAGTGTTATGCTTCAGTTATGGGGCTGGCTTGGCTCTGCTGGCTGCTGACTGATGTTGTAGTCCTGAAACGCTGTTGCTGCTAGTTGCTGCAGTCAGTGTGGTTTACTAGCATGTGGCTGTTTTTGGTTTCGCTGGTCTACCCTAGCTGTTTCCATGCTTAATGTTAGGCGTGGTGTTTGTTTCTTATTTATGTGTTCAATTTACCTAACCTCGGGATGTGAGGATATACTATTAGGTTAGGTAAAATGTTCCCTAGGTTCTCTAGGTGTTTTAGTTCTCTCGGAAGAAGAGGCCTATGCTATGATCTTCATTGTAATATTTAAAGTTTTTTGCATTTTAATATACAAACAAATTTAGCAAAAAAAAAAAATATCCAATGGGTTAGGGGATGGTTTAAACCAATGGGGCAACCCATGGATAATCCAATGTGATGAACAAGTAAAGTTAGAGGCTAAGTTAGTGTGGTGATCAAACAAAGTGCTTATAAGTGATGACAAAGTAAACTTAAGGACTAAGTGTTGTGGGGAGCAAGTAGACTTAATGATTAAGTAAGTGTGATGGCCAAGTATATGTGGTGAGCAAGCAAATAATGTGGGGAGCAAGTTTACTTAATGCCTAGGTAATGAATAGTAAGGTGGTGGATGGATTAAAGACTAAACTACCCTAACTTAGGATTTCCTATAAATTGCAAGCTTTGTAATTCATTTGTGGATTGTTATATTTTCATCCAACTTAAGGTTGAGAGCTTATTTGGTTGAGAGAATAAGCACTTATAAAGTTAGACTTTCTTTGTTAGTTTTTCCACTAATAACTTATAGCTTATTGGTTAGAGAGAATAAGTGAGAATAAGCTAGCAAGTTAACCTTAGAAGTTCAAGAATCAAGAAGGAGATTAAGGATTAAGCAAGATATCATCAAAGAGTAAGTGTTCTTGAACCATGTTTCTCTTTCTCTTCCATTGTTAGAGAAGGGGGTATTGGTAGAACAAGCATGATAAGAAGATGTAAGAATAATGATTAAAGGACATAACTTATGAATAAGTCATAAGCAATGAAATTAAGTATGTTAAACTTTAATAAGTAGTTTATAAGTTTATGAGTTTTGAACTTATTAAGAACAATTAATAAATTATCATGGATATAAGTTAGCGAAGCATGTATGAAAAGATGATAGTATAATGGATTGAATCCAAGTGAAATGGTTTAAAAATCTAAAGTAACGATGTTTCGCTGGAATGCACACGATTAGAGGACGATCGTCGAATTCATGAAATTCTCGGAATGGAAGTCGAATTTTGATATTGAGCTTAGAAACATTGGTTTTCAATGGAGGAAAGTCGTATTTGTCATTATAGAGTTGTAGACTCGAAAATGACCGGATTCCGACTTAGAACGAAGAAACGAGCGTTGAACGTTCACGAACATTTACCATTTTCGTTGAAAATGGACTAATATGTGAATTTTTAGTAAACGAAGTCAAATAGATAAAATTCTTGCATGAACACGTAGAGTACGTAATTTGTGAACCGTAGGCTTTTGAACGAGCCAATTCGAACTTATAACGAAGAAGTTATGCGTCCGGGAAGTTCACAAAATTTTAAAACTGAAATTGTTTTATGGTGCACAGAGTTGGCGCCGTGGCGCCAACCCTAGGCAAAATGACCCGTGCCGCGGCACGGAACAATAATCGAGAACACTACAAGAGTTCACCGCAGTGCAACCATTAAAACTGAGACTCACGCCGCAGCGCCGAGTCCGGGTTATAGGCAGCAATAGGTGACGCCGCAGCGCGGCTCCAAGTGTAAAAGTTGGCGCTGCAGCGCCAGCCTCAAGACCTCGATAATAATGAATGTTTACATGTTGAACATGATTAGTAATGGATGAACATTAACCAAAGATTTTAAAAGGAACATTGTTAAGACATGATTAAGTCTTAAACATGAACACTTAGAGTTAAGTTAATCCAATTACTTATGAATATGAGAATGACGTAATGGAAAGTCGGAACCTTTAATAACAAATCTAATACGTAATTAGATTGAGAAGTAGGGTAAGATTCTTTAGGAACTATGTATGTTCATTCATGACCTAATGTGGTATGTTATGTGATTATGTATTGTAGAGACTGTAAAGACTCAAAGGAAAAGTAATTATACTGTAGCAGACGCTGAAGGCAAGTTTTTCTTAAACGCTTGTCTAACCTTCGTGTTAGCCAGGTTTTCAAATGATTTCAAAGAAAGGGTCGAAGCCATTTTTAATTCGGCTAGACTAATCGTAATAGATTGATTGAACTGTTTACAAGTCTTTCAATATAGAATTGCTAACGCTATCCTACGCCAACTAATTGGTACGGATTCAAGGTAAGCCTGAATATGTATAAAGAAATGTATTTTCATCGAGTATTCGATGGGCACATGAAGTTGCCGCAACTTAAACGTACACACATTTAATGGATGTAGTGTTGATCAACATAGGGTACTATAGGCTGATCACCTAGATGTACTCGTAAGCTATGTCGGACTTATGGACTTCGTGCCGGGTTGTCCTTTTCAAAGAAACTATATGACGTTCACGTCTTGAACCAGAATTGATGAATTAATGAATATTGTTATTGGAAAATGTTTTGAAGGAAAAAGGAAAGCTATTTTGAAGTATTGATACTTCGTAACTATCATCCAGTTATTGAAGATATATGATTCCTATGTTTCAAGCATGCTTTTAAAAATGAAATTTTTTGTACTTGCTGAGCTTGTTATGCTCACTCTTGCTTGAACCATATGAATGCAGCTTAGACCGAATGGACCAAAGGATTCGACAAGGATAAAGAGAAGGCTAAAGTGAACGTATAGATTTCCTATGTAATAATATATGTTTGTAATGATAATATTTGATATTATGACAAGAACAAATGTAATGGTTATAAAGAACCTGGGGAAAGGTAGTATTGTTTTGGAATATATATAAGACATATTCATTCTTTTGAGGCATTTCAATTGAATGTATGTGTGAACTGTAGCACCGTGGAGCACCATATGTCGGGTTGAAAGAGACCCGGATTTGGGGGCGTTACAGAGCTCACCCTTTCTTTCACCGTTCTCTTCAGGAAATGAGAACATAGAAGGGACTAGTCGGGGAACGGAGTGACGGTCTAGAGGATAGCATTAGTAGTCCTCACTATTCTGTGAAATAGTGTGTTAATAATTGTAATGAAGACTCCTTTTGAGTTTGTATAATCTCTAATAGACAATAATTGTATTCAAACTCACAGTTATGTTTTGTCGTATTGTACACGACAGTTATATTAGTAAGTTATATTTGAATTTTGTACCATGTATCTGACGACCCAAGATGGGTGAATGTATACCTAATTTTGGGGGCGTCACAGTTGGTATCAGAGCTTAGGGATATGATCCCTGGCTAAGATTTGAGACAAGAACTAGGAGGGGAGAGACGGGGAATTCTTTCACTAGTATGACCTACCTAAGTTTATTTGGTGTTTAATTGGTCGATCAGAGTATAAGGACAATATGTGATATATTAATTAACCCTTGTTTTGTGGCAGTATTTGAAAATGGCATCCGAGAATGTTGAGAACATCAATGGAGCATAGGAGACAGTTGAGTCTCCACAGATCACTAGTCAGGATAATGTGCATCAGGAAGGCGACAATCCTCGGGAAAACAACAACACTGACCAAATGATGAATGATGGATTGTTCAGAGGCTTTATGCAATTCATGCAACAGTAGGCGAGAGCGGATCCTATCCAAAATGTAGGTGCAAACACTGGAAACTCTCGGACGATCACCGCTAAACAGTTTAAGGAGCTGGGACCACCGGAGTTTAAGGGAGAGCCAAAACCACTTATGGTGGAAGCATGGATAAAGCAGATCACCAAGATATTTGATGTCTTGGGATTCTCCGAGGTGCTAAAGGTTCCCTTTGCCACCTTTATGTTGCGCGAAGTGGCTTATTACTGGTGGGAATCTGTAAAACGTACCCAACCTGATGCACTCAAGATGTTTTGGTAAAAGTTCCAAGAGCTATTCAATGACAAATACTTTCCCGAGAGTATTCGTCACATGAAAGAGGTGGAGTTTATCAAGTTAAAACAAAACAATATGACCGTGTCGCAATACGAGGCTAAATTTGCGGAGTTATCCCGATTTTCATCTCATTTGGTCGATAATGAGGAGCGAATGACGCGAATGTTTTTAAGAGGTTTAAAACCGGAGATACGTCAATATCTTATTTCTCATAAACTGTGTTTGTACTCAGATGTTGTAAATAGGGCTCAGTTATTGGAGCGCGATAACGAGTCAACGCAACCAAGAGAAAGCAGCTGGCAGCATGAAAATACCAGTGGTATCAGTCATCGAAGCGGTGACAACAAACGTGGAGGTAATCAACATGCCAGATATGGTAACCACTTCGGTGGTAATTATGGCCAAGATAGTAAAAATGGACATTTCAAGAAAAGGAGATTCAACAATGATGGAAAGACGTCAGCACCAGCACCCGTTGTTAAGGAAGGAGAAAGACCACCTATCATATGCTTCAAATGCGGAGGGAAGGGACACATCAGTCAAAATTGCGTGATGCCGTCCAAAGCATGTTATAATTGTGGAAGAGAAGTTCACTTAGCCCGATTTTGTCATTCACCGAAGACAAATTCAACTAGGATGGAAGCACCAAAGGTTGTCCCAGAAAAATGTCAAAGCCGGTAGCGCAAGGGAGAGCGTTTGTTGTGACCTCCCAGAAAGTAAGGAACCCGAATGAAGTCATCACGGGTAAGCTTATCATAAACTCTAGCGAAGTCTATACGTTATTTGATACCGATTCTACCCATTCTTTTCTTTCTCCTACTTGCGCTCAACGTTTAAATTTGACTCCGGAGAAATTAGACTTTGACTTATCTGTGGAAACTCCGTTGGGAGAAACCTTCATTACATCCACGGTTTATAAGTCTTGTTGGTTCAAGTTGGTACCCACACATTACCTATCGATCTTATTGCATTAAAAATACTTACATTTGATGTAATTTTAGGGATTGATTGGTTAAACACTCATCATACAAAAAATGATTATTTTCGTAATGTTGTTAGCTTTCATATTCCTAATAAACCTATTATGTGAATTCAAGCGACCAAACCATTAAAATCAATCACGGTCATCTCAAGCCATAAAGCTATTCGTTTATTGAAAAATGGATGTCAAGCTTTCTTAGCCCATGTCACAGATCTAAACAAAAATACGTCAATTTTGAATGATATTTCTATTGTTAATGAATTTCCTGACGTATTCCCTGAAGAACTTCCTGGCCTACCCCAGAGCGAGAAATTGAATTTTGTATCGACCTTGAACCCGGTACAAAACCCATTTCCAAAGCTCCATATTGAATGGCTCCTATTGAACTTCAGGAGTTAAAGACTCAACTGTAGGAATTGTTAGACATTGGCTTTATTCATCCTAATACTTCTCCTTGGGGTGCTCCTGTTCTATTCGTGAAAAATAAAGATGGGAGTATGCGACTTTGTATTTATTATCGGGAGTTGAATCATGTCAATATCAAAAATAGGTACCAATTGCCACGTATTGATGACATGTTTGACCAGTCGCAAGAAGCCAAATTTTTTTCAAAGATTGATCTTCATTCTGGATATCACCAATTGAAGATTAGAAACGATGACATTCCAAAGACGGCTTTAAGAACTCGGTACGGGCATTATGAATTCCTAGTCATGTCCTTTGGATTGACTAATGCTCCTGCTGCCTTCATAGATATGATGAACCGAGTATTCAAGGAATATTTGGATCACTCTGTGGTCTTCTTTATTGATGACATCCTTATTTATTCCAAAAGTCATGAAGATCATGAGCAACACTTGAGGCTGATACTCCAAAAGCTTCGTGAATACAAGTTTTATGCTAAGTTGAAGAAATGCGAGTTCTGGCTTGAGGAAGTAGCATTCCTTGGGCACGTGGTATCAAGTCATGGAATATCTGTTGACCCAGCAAAGATTGAAGCTATTCAAAGCTGGGAGCAACCTAAATCAGTGACCGAAGTACGTAGCTTTCTCGGCTTAGTTGGTTATTATCGGAGATTCGTAGAAGGGTTTTCTCGAATCGCTACTCCACTAACTTAGCTGACTCAGAAAGATACAAAGTTTGGTTGGAGCGAGGAATGTGAGAAGAGTTTTCAAGAACTCAAGAGGAGACTCATTTTAGCACCTGTTCTGACAATACCATCCGGTTCGGAGGGATTTGTCATCTACAGTGATGCTTCGGGCAAAGGGTTAGGATGTGTTCTCATTCAACATGGGAAAGTCATAGCCTATTCCTCACGACCTAAAAGAATATGAGAGGAATTATCCTACTCATGATCTAGAGTTGGCAGCTGTTGTCTTCGCACTAAAGATTTGGAGGTATTACTTGTATGGGGAAAAAGTGGAGATCTTTACGGATCATAAAAGCCTCAAATATTTCTTCACTCAAAAGGAACTCAACGTGCGACAACGACGTTGGCTTGCCTTGTTGAAAGATTATGATCATACCATCCAATACCATCCTGGAAAAGCGAACGTGGTAGGTGACGCATTGAGTAGAAGATCATATGAAAGTACGAGTGCAATATTGACAACGCAAAGGCCCATTTTGTGTGACTTGCAAAGGATGGAAATAGATTTAAAGACTCCAGGGACCCATGTGAATATGACGAACATACAAGTAGAACCGACTTTAATTGATAAAGTTAAAGCTGCTCAAGCTACAGACCTAGAGCTAATACGTATGAGGAAGAAAGTGCAAGAAGGTGCTATGCCGGAAGCAATAATCGATGAAGAAGGAATACTTCGAGTCAACTCCAGACTTTGTGTTCCTAACGACCCTAATTTAAAGTATAAAATCATGATGGAGGCGCACAACACACCGTTTGCAATCCATCCTGGGAGTACCAAAATGTATCATGATCTTCGACATACATTTTGGTGGGGCAATATAAAGAGAGAAATAGCGCTGTTTATCTCAAGGTGTCTAACATGTCAACGAGTCAAGGCGGAGCATCAAGTACCAAAAGGTCCATTACAACCACTTGAATTTCCAGAATGGAAGTGGGAGCACATTACCATGGATTTTGTTACCGGTCTTCCAAAGGTTTCTCAAGGTATAGATGTTATTTGGGTCATTGTTGATAGATTGACCAAGTCTGCTCATTTCTTACCGATACGAGAAACTTATACACTTGAACGTCTTGCTCGTATGTACATAAACGAGGTTGTTAGACTGCATGGTATGCCAGTATCCATAGTTTCTGATCGAGACCCAAGATTCACTTCACGATTTTGGGTTAGTTTGCAGAAAGCTATAGGCACGGATTTACGATTTAGCTCGGCATATCATCCTCAGACGGACGGGCAGTCGGAGAGGACTATTCAAACTCTTGAAGATCTATTAAGACTCTGTGTCCTTGATTTAAAGGGAAGTTGGGACAAGTTCTTACCATTGGTGGAGTTTTCCTACAACAACAGTTATCAAGCAAGTATTGGCATGGCTCTATTCGAAGCGTTGTATGGAAGAAAGTGTCGTTCTCCAGTATGCTGAGATGAGGTGGGTGAAGCAACGTTGTTAGGACCGGAGTTGGTACGTATGACTACGAAAAAGATTCAAACGATCCGGCAAGGTATAAAAACCTCACAAGATCGACAAAAGAGTTATGCTGATCTTCATCGAAAGGATGTGGAATTCGATATAGGAGATCATGTGTTGTTACGAGTTGCTCCGTGGAAAGGAGTTACGAGATTTGGAAAGAGAGGAAAGCTCAATCCTCGATTCATTGACCCATTTTTAATCCTCGATTGAGTAGGAACTATGGCCTATAGACTCACTTTACCGTCAAGTATGTCTCGTGTTCATAATGTTTTTCACATATCTATGCTACGTAAATATGTGGAAGACCCGAACCACATTATTGAGTTACAACCGGATGAAATAGCAGAAGATTTGACGTATAAAGAGGTTCCTGTTCAAATCTTAGATAAGAAGGAACATATTCTACGCACCAAGGTTATACCTCAAGTCAAAGTTTTGTGGAGAAACCACGATGTTGAGGAAATGCCTTGGGAGTTAGAATCTGAAATGAAATCAAGGTATCCTTACCTCTTCGACATACCAGGTACGTACCCTAATGTAAGAAGTTAAGATTGTAAAACCCCAATTTTTTGAATAAAGATGAATTTTCTATAAATATTATTTTTGAATATTAAGGAGTGAAATTGATATAATGTTATAGTTGTGGGTAATATTTAAAAATTTTGCAAAGTATGCAAGTTGTCATATTATATTCGATTGGTCAGGAAATATTCTTTTTTGTCAGGGAATGTCCGTACGACGGTAAAATCATACCCCACAACTGAATTATTGTCGGATTGAGAAAACGACAAAATATTTTTATGAAAATAACGGCGGAAGTTTTACCGTTGATACTGTTGAACTACTCGGTATTAAAAGTACAGTAATACGCGTGGTTACATAGTAGCACACAGTATTGATTATTGATGCTTACGTTAGAAGTCACTTAATTTTGTTTAATTATTGCCACAGTAGTTGATGTAAAGTTTGCTTATTTTATGAACCATTTACCCATTTTTCAAAATAATCGGTGGAGAAATTTCAAATGTCACGAAGAAGAAAAAGGAAGGCATGAAATGTGTATATATATAATATATGTTTTGTTTATATATATATATATATATATATATATATATATGCCATGTGATGAAATCTCACGGAGAGATTTGGGGAAAGGAAAGTCAGGAGAGAGTAGCTTTCATTATATATATAATATATTTTATTAGTTTTTCTTTTTATGAAAAATAGAATATATTATATATTATTTAAAAGATTTTGCTTTAAATATGGACCGTCAGATAAAAGTAAATCAATCTGGACCGTTCATGAGTTAGTTACTATGCAGTCCATTTTACTATAAATAGAAGCTCATTCCTTCATTATTTTCTTATGAATTCACTGAACTCTAGAGAGATAAACTATAGAGAAACTATAAAAAAGTATTCTGCTACTTCCCTACTATTATATCCAGTTTTTTTTACGGTAAGGGGTGTTATTTTTTCTTATTCATGAAGAGAACTGTTGTTATTCCATTTCTTATTATTCTTTTGGAATAACCTGTATACGCGGTCTACCCTATACCTGGTGACATTCTTCTATTATTCCATCTTTTTTATTCTGTTGGAATATCCTGTCTGTGCGTTTTTACGTTGTACCTGATTCCGTATTTATTATTATATTGGAATATCCTGTCTGTGCGTTTTACGCCGGACCTGGTTCCGTCTTTATTATTATTCTGTTGGAATATCCTGTCTGTGCGTTTTACACCGGATCTGATTCCGTCCTTATTAGTATTCTGTTGGAATAATCAGTCTATGTGAAGTACCGCATACTTGGTGATTTCTGTTGTTATTCCATTCTTTATTATTCTGTTGGAACTTCCAGTCGGTGCTAATTTCGTTTGACCTGGTTCCGTTATTATTATTCTGTTGGAATAACCTATCTATGCAAAGTACCACATCCATGGTGATTTCTGTTGTTATTCCATTCTCTATTATACTCAGTTGGTTAAAGTTTAGACTTCTATACTCCATAAAATTAGTGGAATATTCTTGATATTTGCGCTTCATCCAGTATCTTTTCATGGAAATATTCTTCTGAGCATTCTTAAATTTTACTCTACAAAGCAGTATCTTGTTGATAATTTGGACGTTATTAGTTCCTGGATAAAATAATTCTTGAACTTGTTTTATTGAATTCTTATATCATTATCATCATCCTCATGTTTATATTTTGTTGAAAGTCATCTGTGGCCTATAGTGCATAGATGGACTTGGTATGATTATGACCATGGATTATTCGGTGTAATCATGACCGTAATGTTATAAATGATGTGGTAAAAGTCCTCACTGGCCCGTAGTGCATTGATGGACAGTTGTTGGCATGATCATGACCATTAATGAATACATAAATATTCTTGGCCATAGTGCATGGATAATTGTGGTCGTGATACTAAAGAATATCATTGGCCGTAGTGTAGGGGTGATTCAATGATGTGGAATATTTATTAAGCTGAGTCTCAGCGATAACAGTGATGAAAAACCTTTTAAATCATAAAAGATAATAGATTTTATTTTCTACTTGACTCTTTTAATGGATTGCTTGTTCCGCTGCAGTTAAACTTGATGTCTATTATATTTTATCAGTTTAACACTGTTGAAGGCTAACGATAATTTATTTTGCATTATCTTAGTCATAATATTTTTTACTGGGCTAGTTGAACTCACCCTTTCTTTCAATGTTCTCTTCAGAAAATGAGAACATAACAGGGACTAGTCGGGGAACGGAGTGACAGTCCAGAGGATAGCATTAGTAGTCCTCACTATTCTGTGAAATAGTGTGTTAATAATTGTAATGAGGACTCCTTTTGAGTTTGTATAATCTCTAGTAGACAATAATTGTATTCAAACTCACAGTTATGTTTTGTTGTATTGTACACGACAGTTGTATTAGTAAGTTGTATTTGAATTTTGTACCATGTATCTGACGACCCAAGATGGGTGATGTATACCTAATTTTGGGGGCGTCAGAGTAATAGTTTAATATTATTAAGATAATGTTATATATTTTATTATTATGTAATGTAAGGAATGATTAAAGGTTACGTACTTGGGAGCTAGACTTTGATAATTATGTAAAGAAATTTTAATATTTATATTATTGTTATTATTATTAGTATTATTTCGTTCATAGAAATGGTATCGTGAAGCACTGAATTCTGGTTTCAAGTACCTGGATTTTGGGGCTTTACAGGTTGGTATCAAAGCTTTAGGGTTAAAAACCTTAGGTGGGATAGACCTTAGGCTATAACCTTAGAATAGAGGGAAACGTTAAAAATATAAATAACTCATATAGAGGTTATAAAGAGATGAATTGACTAAATTCATTGTCAAACAAAATAAAAGATAACTTATATAAAACTATTATTTGTTGTGTGTATATACTATATGCTTATCAGGATAATTTATGTGTGGAGATGTCTGGTGGAAAAGGCTTGTTATATGCTTATAGCATGAAGAAGGATCAAATCCATACCCCAGAGCTAATATCAAAGCCAATAGCTAAAATAGAGGCTCACAATGAAAACAACTCAGGCGAAGTGGTTATTGTAGAAAACGTAGTACCAGATCCGGAGATGGTGGAGCTGACAGATAGTGATTCGGACACTAAAGTTGAAGCTGAACAAGCATCAACAGAGGTGCAGGATTTGAGGAACAAGGTTTCTTCTCTGGAAAAGCTGTGGGAAATAGAAAATCTGTTAAATAGTCAACTGCGACAGGCGTTAATAGAAACAATGGAAGAACAAGATAAGCTTAAAATCCAAATAAATCAAATGGGAGCCACAAGCAACACATCGTGTGCAGCTCCGAGCAATAAGGGGAAAAGAAAGATAGAAGACCATGACTTAGGAAAATTTGATAAGAAGAAAGGGAAAAGAATATGTTACCTTAGTGGCTATGAGGGACATACCACTCTGTATTATCCCGACTATAAATCAGGAGCATGTTTTATCTGTGGGATGGAAGGTCATCAGGCGAGAGGTTGTCAAAGAAAAAGGCGTACTGAATAGGTAGTATAGGTTCTATTGTGTAGGTCTGTTTAATGTTAAGTATGTCTGTGTAATGTAATGTTCCCAACTTTTGGTATTAGTCAAGGTTGTAAATCCCGATTTTTGTAGTCACAAAGGGATGAATGATGTTTAAAGCAGTATGTGCTATGCTATGTAAGTATTCGCTAAATGAATATGAATCTAAGTTTGAGTAAAGAAATGAGTTAATATACTAAACTTATACGATAAGATTTAGAATGTAAAGAATAATATATAGTTTTACTTAACCAGATAATGCCGCACAGACGTCAAACTCGAAACCAAAGGGCAGAAGAGTCTGTCAATAACGTTGAGGGACAACAACAAGTAGACCCGATGCAGCACTTTGCAAACGTGGTAGCACAAGCTATGCAGCAAGGAATTCCAATCGCAGGGAACCAGCCGGACAACCAACTAGCTAACTTTAAAGATTTCAAGGCTGTGGGACCGCCCGAATTCAAAGGGACAACTGACCCTGTTGAAGCCTAGACTTGGGTTAAAGAGATTAAAAAAGCGTTCGTGGTAGCTAGGTTAGCTGAGGGGCAAAACACCGTTTTTGCCACGTACATGATGAAGTGTGAGGCAAATAGTTGGTGGGAAGCGAATCAGGCGAGGGCAGGAGAGGGTGTTGTTACTTGGGATAAGTTTAAGACATTGTTCTTCGAAAACTATTTTTCATCTAGTATGCAGGCTAGGATGGATGTAAAATTTTTAGAGTTGAAGTAGGAGAATATGACGGTGTCCGAATACGCCACAAAATTCAATGAGTTGGCTAGGTTTGCTCCGCATCAAGTTGATACGAAGGTTAGGAAAGCTAGAAGGTTTGAACTGAGATTAAAACCCTGGCTCTACAACAAGGTGGCAGTGTTGCAGATCCCTACATTTGCAGCACTCATAGAGAAGGTTATTATTGTTGAGGAGAGGAGTGAGGCCATGAGCCTCTACAACAAGGAGAGAAAGAACAAGAGTAAGGTCGAAGGAACTTGGAAGGTGGAAGTTAATAGTGGGAGTAGCGGTGGGAGTATCAAAAGGAAGGGAAGCAATTTTGGAAGTGTGCAGGTAAAACATGAAGGAGTTAAGAAGCAAGCTGTGCAGTGTGGAAACTGTGGAAAGAACCACTATGGGGAATGTTTGAAGGGGAAGTTCGTGTGCTATAAGTGCGGGCAGGAGGGCCATATCTCTCCCTACTGTCCCAATCCTAGGATGAACAGTGGGTGTTTTCTATGTGGATCGACTAAGCACAAGGTGAAGGATTGTTCGAAGAGGAGGACGGAGGTAGGGAGTGTGAATACTGGCAATGACAGTGGAACTTTGGCAATCACGGGACCTACGATATTGAGCAAGCCAACAAAATCAACAGCAAGGGTCTACAACATGAGAGTTCAGGATACCATAGCAGCTGGTGGTGCATTTCCAGGTGTTATTCGTATAAATTTTATTTTCTTATGCATGATTTTCATATATATAGTAAATTATTTTATAAAGAAATTTTAAAGAAGGAATTTGAGTTCTTTTAGAAATCAAATTTCCGTTTAATCTGATAGATAAGCTTTACGTGAATAGGTTAAAGATCAGTACGATCATTTATGATTAAGATCTACTTGCAATGATTGTATATGCTACGTACACTTGTATGTGTAGGTTTTAAAACGGTTATTCCGGGGACGGAATCTTTATAAGGGAGGGTGAACGTAACAACTCGATATTTTCTATACAAATAAATTAGAAATTTTGCGTATAAATTTTTTATTTATTTATTTTAAATATGGAGAATATTTGCCAAGATAATGTGTATATGTATTTATGTGATAAATAAAAATATGAATAGTTACAAATAATTTTATTTTAGAATTATTGATCATTATAAATTATATTCTTATCATAATTAATTTTATAGTAGAAATGTTTTATTAATTATTTTCCATAAAGATATAATCATATATTATTTATATAATATATGAAATGATTTTTTGACTTATTATAATAATAATATTTCGATTTTTCAGTGCTATAAATATATACTATATATATGGACCAATAAGAGTTGGTCAATTATGGTGTTATGTGACAAATTTTAGGAACTAATTTTATTTTATTTTAAACCTTATAAACTAATAAAAGAAACGAGTGTGATCGTAATTATATATTAAGAATAAAGAATTGAATAACTTAAAGGTTATGATATGGAAGAATATTAGTATATAAATTATATACTAATTTTAAGAGATTTATTTTATACATCTCAATTAATTAATTTTATAGCCTAATTAAAACAAATCTAATTGGGTTAAGGAAATAAGTGTGTATGAGTAAGAAATTAACTTACTAATGTGTGTAAGGGAACCCTAATTAAATAATGAGGAATTAATAAAAATTAATAAGTATAGAACTAATTTGATTTTTAGGCTCAAAGAATTAATTTGTAGCCCAAGTGTATATTTAAGCATGAGACTTGTAGTTAATTAATTTAAGAACAATTAAATTATTGAGCTAGCTCAATATTTAATATAAAGGGCAAGTTTAGTGATGACCCAATTTATTTGGTGGAGGAGCCCAAGCTCATTTTAATTAGTAGGCAAAGGAATAAGAAAGTGCAAGCCCAAAAAGAAATAAAAAGGGTGCCCAAGCTTGGCCCAATAAAAATCCACTTAAGGAGGGGCATTATAGTCATTAGTTAAGCTAGCTAATAAAAATAAAATGGGTGAATGAAGAGCACATGTGGCCAAAATTGGTGGAGTGGAAAAATAGTGGAATGAAATGATGAGTTAACTTTAGTAGGTAAACCACTTCATTTGTTGTCAACTTATTATTTGGACAACACATTAAGTGTTGTTTGCAAGCTAGCTTTGCTATGAGAGAGAATGTGAGAGATATGTTGGGAGATTTTAATTAGATATTCAAGTTATATGTGTAGACACTCGGAATTTTCTGTACTGCTGTAACTAACATTGCAGGAGGACAAATTCGTCTTTCAAGAGGGAACCCTGGAAGACAGTTCATATCCATTTCGGATACTACAAGAAGTTCAGCATCAATCCCGGAACACACACTGGGAGTAATAATTCTAACCTCGGATATAACCCTGAGGCGTGCTTATCCAATACTGGAACACACACCGGAGTAGATCGATTAATCTCGGAGATAACTCTGAGGTATCCAGTCTCAGTCCCAATCATGGGAATAGCCACCAACCTTGGTGATCACCCCAAGGAATGTAGTTTTGACGATAACCCAGGAAATGCTTGTTTCAAATGCAACCAGCTTCAATCTCGACGCTCACAACGAGATACTCAGTACCAACCCAGAGATAACACCAGGAGGGCATGCACACCTCAGAGATGACACTGAGGACCTTCAACAATGGTTGCAGTCCAATCTCAGCGAAGTCCTGAGCAACGTCTTCTTTATTAGCCCAATCCGATGATAACACCGGTGAGGGGCAACATCGTCATCTCGCCAACACGATGCCACGTCACGTAGTCTCAACAGTTCATACACATCTCTACACAATGGTGTCCCACAAGAATCAAGAAAAACCAATCCCGAGGGACTATCGTTCGGGGTAACGGATGTAATTTGAAGCTTGAAGACCGGAGGGCATCGTCCCATCTCCAATGACTTCGGACAAACTCTAATCCCATGCCATTGTACAACTCTAGACAACGGTGGTTCGAAATAGGTCTTGTATAACTCAATCGGATCCCAGGACTGTACTTCTAAAAGTTTGAGCGGACATTACAGTGCCTGAGTGCACGTACTACGAGATGACCCGACCTGAGAAACCCAGGGCAACCCGGGTAGCCCCTTGTACACCTGCGACCCAGCCGCAGGACCTGCGGCTCCACCCTCTATAAATAGAGGGCTTGGGGTGGCCATTTTGCAAGAGAAAACGGCGAGGAAGCCCTTCCCAATTTGCTCTGTACTCACCCCATACTGAGTGCTTTGTCATTTTAAACACATGTGAGCTCATATATAACTACTTTTGTACCTACAAAAACCAGTGTTACCCACTTTAAAGATATAGAAGTTTTCTTTGGCAGTCCACTATAAGCCTTCTCACACACTTTAAAGCTTTTCTCTTCATCTTTGCACACACCCTTCTTCACGTTGAGAGTTGTGTTGCCTATGTTTGCCCGGACTTCTGTCCGTGGTTTCATTTCAGTTTGTATATACATATATGTATATATATATATATATGGACTAACATTATCGAGTTATAATTCGATTGAGCCTAGACTTCGGTATGGAGCGTTTATTTTCTTTTATATATATATTTATATATATATGAACTGTGTGTCGAACTTTGTTCGATGAGCCTAGACTTCGGTCTAGAGCGTTTAGTGCTTTAATATATATATATATATATATATATATATATATATATATATATATATATATACAATTATATATATTAATTGTGTGTCGGACTCTGTTCGATGAGTCTGGATTTTACATCTGATGCGTTTACTCCCTTATATATATATATATATATATATATATATATATATATATATATATATACTTATATATATGAACTGTTGTCGAACTCATCGAATGGATTTTACATCCGGTGCGTTTACTCGCTTATATATATATATATATATATATATATATATATATATATATATATATTTCGTCCCACTTGGAGTTCACTTCGTGGTGGTTGATCGCTTTTACAGCTTTCTTTACGTTTCATCCTGCCTGGAGTTCACTTCGTGGCAGTTGATTGCTTTTTACAGCTTTCTTTACGTTTCGTCCTGCCTGGAGTTCACTTCGTGGCAGTTGATTGCTTTGTACAGCTTTATTTTCGTTTCGTCCCGCCTGATAGCTTTTACAGCTTTATTTACATTTCTGATCCCTTATGCTTCGTGGTTGGTGATCATGTCTGTATATATATATTAATATATATATATATATATATATATATATATATATATATATATATGCTTACTGCTTTCATACAAATTGCGGTATCATGTGCACCTAGGAATCATGTGATCACAGATTCAGCCTATTGGATCTAGATTCGGCTCCCTTGATTGAAATTTTCAGCTGTAAGCAGCTTGTAAATTATTCTGCGATGTCTGAGTTTTCTCATATGGTTTCTATTCCCATGAGGAAGTTGGCATTATTTTATATATTATTTTCGTACGGATGCCTCACATCTGTCATATAAAATCAATCAAGCCGAACACTTAATAAAATGGGAGTGTAAAAGGTCTCAATTACTATTGAGCATCAGGATTTGAAAAACCTTTTTTATAAAACCTCACTGCTATATTTTGTTAAAACTGAATTTTAACATAAATTCAAACCCTGTGTATATAGGTGCGAACAAGACCTTGCACTACTTCCAAATAACATCACATTGACCCACACACACACACACATATTCAGATAATAGTTTCTTGAAAAGAGGTGGTCACCATGGTAACACGGATGTCGGGGGGTGCCTAACACCTTCCCTACGTATAACCAAGTCCCCGGACCCTAATGAATCTCGGTTTCACCGACCCGTTTAGCAGTGTCACATCACTGGGTCAATGTGTAAACCTTTTCTCGGTTGTGTTGGTACAACCATTTAAAAAACCAATAGGCGACTCTTAACTGTCCATCGTCGACATTATACATGTCAGACCTTTTTCACTTGTTTTTTCAAACAAATCTCAACTAAAATGAGAACACCAAAGAACAAGTAACGGAAATGGACATTTAAAAATCCCGACGTCGACAGGTTGCGACTCTGCTGGGGACTCCAGTAAAAGGACTTAAGCCGCAATTACAATTTTTTTTCAAAACAGTTATCTGCTTGTGTGTGAATTTTGCATTTATATTTGATGAATGTGTACGAATGCATTTCCTTATTGCACTTAGTGCGTCGCACCATAGCTGCTTGTGATATTAGTGTTTCGCAACATATCTACTTGTGATATTAGTGCTTCGCACATGTCATTATTTTCACACGGTGAGACGCGATGTATGTGAATGTATGTTGTGTGGTCCCTCCACCAGGACGCTATCCCGTCGGTGTTTGATTACTGGACTCGTGGGAAGACTGATTACCCAAGGCTCAGGAAAGGCACCACCCAAATTCGCTCCAGTTGAAAGACCGGATTAATTTTCCGTTAAGTAAATTGCGATGATTTAGGAACCTTCATGCCAAAAAGTCGCGAGAGTAACCTAAGATAGGTCATCCTTTGATAAACCCAAAATGGAGGAAATTCTCTTCATGCTTTTTCATTTCAATTACTTGTAATTTCATTCCATATATATCTCTATGTAATGAGAAATATGAAGAAATGTGTACACACATGCTATCCTATATTACCAAACAACTGACATCTATTTTGCAGGATAAAATTCCTAAAATGGACACATCACATAGCATGTTATTATACACGCATTCCCTAAGGACTAAACTATGCAAGTTTTTTGTAAGGAACCAATCGGACCTACTACCCAGTCAAAATCCAAAAAGGCTACAGGCCTACAGTCAATCATGTCGTCATTCGACTAGACTGAACTTAATCTAGTTTCTCGCAAAGAATTCGATGGATTAAGCAAACAAATTACAGATTTGGCTGTTCTACTCAAAGAACAACACCAGTTTACTCAGGGTCAAAAAATACACATACATGCTGAATCCTCCACACAAGGGGGAACCCAAATCAATACAATACCTGAACTGTAGTTCGATACAACCAACAAAACTCATGATGCTTCCCATCCCACTAGAGATTCAGACACTGGTGACATCAAAAAGAAATTCCTCCAAATGGAAGAGACCCTTCGTGCTATCAAAGGAATTGGAACACACGGGAGTGTGTCATATGCTGATCTTTTCATTTTCCCTGGTGTTCATTATCCAGAAAAATTTAAAACTCCTGACTTTGAAAAATATGATGGGCTAGGAGATCCTTACACACATTTAAAGGTGTTCATTGGACTTGGATCTTATGTAGAGGACGAAAAACTCAGAATGCAATTGTTCCAAAAGGGTCTAACTGGAGAAGCCCGTTCGTGGTACACTAGATCAGACAACTCAAAGATCCATAGCTGGGAAGAGCTAGCATACGCTTTCCTCACTCAATACAGCTTTCAATCTCAGATGGCTCCTGATCGGTATCAAATTACCAAGATCAAGAAACAGTCTAATGAGTCATTCAGAGAGTATGCTCAAAGGTGGAGACGCCTGGCTACCTAAGTTATTCCTTCCATGACAGAATCAGAGATGGTCATGACTTTCATAGACATACAAGAAGCTCCTTTCTATGAAAGAGTTTTAGCCAGAATTGGCAAACCATTTTCTGAAATGGTCAAACATGGGGAGATGGCTGAGATGGGATTGAAGTCCGGAAAGATTCAAGACCTAGCTGCCCTTAAAGCTGATGTTGATCACATCTAATCCAAAAATTATGGAAACAACCCCCGGAGGGTCCATAAAAAGAAAGAGGAAGATGTTTCCCTGATACTACAGGGTCAAAAAGGCAATCAAAACATGCTTATTCAAAGGAGAAACTACACTCCCTTTCAAGCACAGTCTGCGAACCCTCCAATACCAAAAGGAGGAGAAGTCAAATGCCCTCAAGTGTTCACACCCTTAGGGAATACACTCGAGAACATTCTCAATCTTCTGACAACACAGAAGAAAATTACACATCTTCTTCCATCAGCCAGCCTTAATGGACTGGGTTTCAATGCTGCTCGAAAATGTGTTTATCATGCCGGGGGCGCCTGGACATGATACTCAGGATTGTAGGGCCTTAAAACACAAAATATAAGACCTGATAGACAACGGTGAGATCATGATCATAAAACCAGATCAACCTCACGTTCAAGACAACCCTCTTCCTCAACACAAAGAAGAAGAGGTCAACATGATCAATTGGAGCAATGGACAAAGTTCTAATTTCAACTTTGAAACCTCCCAGACCCTCAAAGACGGTGATGAAAAATGGGATTATGTCAACTTTCAGTTCACAATGGAACGAAAGATAAAAGCTTTAGGCAAGCAAATTGAGCAATTGACAGAATTGGTGACTTATCATCATCAAGTGACACGTCAATTAATCATCCAGGAGCATGCCAGTCTCCTACCTCTTGTGATGAATATTCCCTCATCACTTTCAGAAAATGAAATATTGGAAGACAAAGTGACAAAGAGAGCAAATGCCAAAGCCCGTTGGGATTTTGCCAACAAAAGGGAATTCACATATTTAGGCCAACCTATGGAGGAAATTCCTCAGATGTTAATCAATGAAAGGAAGGATCAGTTCCATTCTACCTCCAATCAACCCTTGTTAAGGACGGTACAACTCTGATGGAGTATGTCAATATCACTCCCATTCTCGCGATCACAGTACAGAAGAATGATGGGCACTCCGCCGCCTCATCCAAAATCAAATTGACAATGGTGTCCTAAACCTAGCGGACGATGATATTGTGTTACGTGCAGGTAAGAATACAGGTCCTACTAAGTGGAAGAGTGTGGTAGCAGTCATATCCACTGAAACTGATGGGGCTAACAGATTACTCACAATGCCAACAATTCAACTCATGGGAGGCAACAATCCTTTGAAAGTGGCCGCCCCCAATCCAATCAACTTGTCGTACAGAGCACAATACCCTATTGTTAGCTTGCGCAAGGTTCTATGAAATTATGGAGAAGGTGAAGGATCCACCTCACATACCACTGCTACAGTGTCGAAGGAAAATCCACTGTATCTTCCCCAACGGGTGATGAAGTCTACCATCAAATCAAAGGGGAAAATACCCATGGAGAAAATTGAAAATTTCCTTCGCACTATGGGTCATCACGAAGCTAAGGTGGTTTTAAGCTTAAGAGAAGCTCCACATCAAATGTCAATTTTGGACATGGTCCTAACTTTCGAGGATCATCGGAAGATCTTGTTGAAGGTTTTGGAAGAAGCCTATCTACCAACATCAGTTGATACAAAAAATTTCAACATCTGGTTGATCACATTTTCAACAACAATGTGATATCCTTCACTGATGATGACATACCGCCCAAGGGGACCAGTCATTGCAAACTGTTTCACATTGAGATCTTGTCCTCCGGATACATGCTAGAGATGGAGTATTGATAGATGGAGGTTCATCTCTAAATATATGTCCATAAGCTACCTTGGTGAAAATGAATATCAATCTCAACCGAATCCGGAGCAGTCATACTATCATCAAAGCTTTTGATGGAGCCCGCAGGAATTTGGTCATAGTAATTGAACTGCCAATCGAAATTGGTCCCCATGCATTCTGCGTATCCTTCCACGTACTCAAGATAGATTCGGGATACAACCTGCTCTTGGGATGACCTTGGATCCATATGGTAGGGGCAGTCTCCTCCACCCTTCATCAACAATTGAAATACATTATCAACAATAGCCTGGTCACGGTCAGCGCTGAACCAGAATGTCCTCAACACGGGGACATGCCATTCATCACTGCCAATACAGATGTTGAACCGGTCAATTTTTATGCCTTGGAAGTAAGCAATACCCAATACCATATTGTTGGAACGCCATTTCCCGAACCCAATATTTCTACCGAGGTAATGTCGGCTACTCAAGAAATGATGTCATTGGGTCATAAACCGGGACAAGGGCTGGGTAAAGATTTCCAGGGTATCAAGTACCCAATTCAATTAACCAAGCAAACTGAATAGCTGGACTAGGCTATTCTGTCAGTTCTAGTCATAAGAATCCTCATAAGCATCAGCAGATTCCTTCAGCTTCAAGCAAGCGGCGTTTATCTTCGCCTTCAAACTCTGAGTCTGCACAACCTCTTGGAAAGGTGCCAGCCAATGTAATGGCTATGTTATTTCCCAAGCCGGTACCGGTGAAGGTGAAAGAAGTCTTTGTTCCAAATCCCGCGGTGGAAGAGGAGAAACAAAGAGTTAAGCAAGACATTATCCGAATGATGTCGGGCATACACATTATCGTCCATGATGAACATACCAATAGATACACCCCAGATAATGATTGCCCAGACGTAATGTCCATCATTCAAGACAGGGAGGATGATGACAATCCCTCCATCACTGCGGTCCACCCGGACTTTGTCCTTGCCAATTGGAGTAGCACTCCTTGCATTGGTCGACAAGGGTAAAATGGGCAGAAACTCTTTCTGCCCTGTAGATATAATAACTACTTACTTTTTCTGTACAGTATTAGCAATTTATTTTGCCAGTACATGCTTACATTGTGTATGATCAAAACGTTTCACATATACTAAGTGAAAGCATATTTTGTTTCAGGACCCTGAATTTAGATGTGCATGTACTTGCTAATACGGTGCCTCTTCTCCACAAGGATTGTACCTTTGATGTAGAGATGAATTCATCCTTGATGGAAATACAAGATGACATTGAGGTAACTCCAGAAATTCAAGAATGAGTCAAAGACAAACCTAAACCCAACCTTGATCAAACCATTTCTTTAAAACTCGGAACCTTAGAAAGCCCTAAGTTAATCCAGATTGGTTTAGACCTTACCCCAAACCAAAGGAATGACACGGTTACGCTACTAACCCAATTACAAGATGTGTTTGCATGGTCTCATGAAGACATGGTGGGTTTTTCCACTGACATTGTCCTTCATCGCCTTCCCATTAAAGAGGGATTTAATCCAGGCAAGCAAAATCTCAGGCGATTGAAATCTGAGTGGAGTTTAAAGGTGAAAGAAGAAATTATGAAACAATTTTAAGCTGGCATCATCATGGTGTCCACATATCCTGAGTGGATATGCAACATTGTTCCCGTGCCTAAACCCAGAGAGAAAGTGTGAGTTTGCGTGGATTACCGGGACTTGAACAAAGCTTGTTTAAAAGATAGCTTTCCCTTGCCATTTATCCACATTCTTATTGACAATACTGCGCAATACGACATGTACTTCTTTGCTGATTGCTTTGCGGGGTACCATCAGATCATGGTTGCTGAGGAAGATCGTGAGAAAATTGCTTTCATCACGCCTTGGGGAACCTTTTGCTATAAACGGTTATCATTCGGCCTCATCAATGCCGGTGCCACCTATCAGCGAGCCATGATGGCTCGTTTCCACGACTTAATGAACAAAGAGATCGAGATCTATGTGGATGACATCATTGTCAAATCCTGGAAAGAGGATGTGTTAGGTTTGTAACATTCAAGAACGCAATCAAATTGCAAAAATTAGCGGAAACGTGTAAAATCAGAGTTTTAAAATTTTACAAACCATATACCCGGATCACCCTTTATGCACAATTATTAATTAAACGAAAAAGAAAGAACAATAACCATACCCTTGAAGATCCGAGCTTCCTCAGGTACAAGTTCACCTCCAATCCTTTTCGCGTTCAACTTGAATCCACCGGGTTTGGTTCCTTCCTTTGATCAACGTTAGCCACCCAAGCGTTTGGCCTCTAGAGGTGATCCACCAAGGAAGAAAGAAGAATTCAAGAAGATGGGTATTTGGCTCAAACCCTAGTTTTCTATCTCTATAGAAAAAGGGGCGTACTCTCCAACAATTGGAATACGTATTCTAATAATACGTCAACCTCTCCCTCACCCATAATAAGACTCCTCTTATTTATAGATGTGGGCAACCCATCCTTAAAAATTAAGGAATTGGGTTTTATTTTAATTAATTAAACTCTTTTAATTAATTAGGCTCTTAATCTTATTAGGAATAATTAATTAACCTTTTAATTAATTAAGCTCCCTAATCTTATTAGGGATAATTAATTAAACTCTTTTAATTAATTTGCCTCCTAATCCTATTAGGATATTTGAGAGTACTTTTATTAATTAATTCCCAAACTCCTTTAGGAATTAAATAATAATAATAGTAATAATAATAATAAGACTCCTCTTATTAATTTATATTTAATATTTCCAAAATATTAAATAATAAATATTAAGCTATTTAATTTATTCTATCACCATAGATTAAATTAAATATACTTAACTTATTATTACGATTATGCCATTAACTTCTTAAATAATTATTCTTCCTTTTATGGTGTGACCCTTTAGGTTCTCCATATTAAGCCGGTTGTGAATAAATCAATTAGAACAATTCTAATCTTATTTAAATAAATAAATTAAATTATTAATTTATTTAAATAAATAATATTTATTCTACAATAGGGATAAGCCTCCCTAGCGATCAACGACTTTCCAGATAATATAGATTTCAACATTAATCATAAAAGAACCTTTGAGTAAATAGTTACCGTACAATTCAATCCTTCCACCATACAATGTCCCAATTAAATATAAGACATGGAATTACTGTCAAGTCTTATTTTATTCAATTATATGTTTTTCGATCCTTAAATGCACAACTCCAAATAATGCAAATTAGAAACTCCTTTCTAATTTCATTCTGCCTTGGCCAAGGACTACTGAGTTGTCATTTATCGAATCACATAGGACATTTCTCTTCTTTTACTAGAAGTGGTAGATTCTTTATTGATCATACATTATCTCCAAGTACAACTTATTATACCCAAGCATACCCTTTGATATACCCTAAGGGTCTTAAGGAATAAGTCAAAGTATAACTCATCATACACAAGATACTATGATGATCTCAAGTCCAAGGATCACTTGTACTACTATCACTATAGGAATTCCTATTGACTGGCAAGTAAAACTCCATTAGGTATTCCTTAGCGAGCCACGTTCAGTGAACTTATTCTCTAATAAGAACCTACATACTTGCTTTAGTGTCTCCACACAAATGATCATGAGATCAATCATCCTCATCCAATGAGCAAGCAACGTATGTACCAATCTATCCGGATTCACTAATCCCCAATTTAGTAATCCAACGATTGGGAACTATTTTAGTTTTAAGCTTTCTAAGAATTTAGATCTCATTAGAATGATCATCATCATTATTCTAAAAGCATTGCTTAAAACTATGGGTTTATCACATATTATAAAACAGCATCATGTAGATAATTAAAAGCCTTTAATAAATTAATACTTTTTATTAATAAATGAATAAGATTGTTTACAAAGTATATGCTTTATCATCAAACATGATTGGCTTGTGTGCATACTACTTTCAATCTTCCACTTGCACTAAAGCCAATCGCCATGGTATCTTATACCCTTCTTCTCTAAGTGACGATTATCCTGCTGTTGGATAAGCTTTAGTTAATGGATATGTAATGTTGTTCTTGAGAGTCCACTATCTCTATAGTGATTTTCCATTTTTCAATGATTCCTATAATCAAATGAAAGTGCCACAACACATGTTTGGATCCAGGATGAGACTCAGGAACTATTCCTAGTTCTGTAATGAACTTTTCATCCAAACAATCAACTTGTAGCTTCATTTATAGCTATATACTTTGTCTTTATCACTAAACCAGCAACTCTTTGCTGTTTGGAACCTTTCCAATTCACTGCACCACCGTTCAAGGTAACCCTTTACCTTTAAGTGGATTTTCTGTCGTCTTGGTCTGTCTGAAAAACTTGAGTCTGTTAAGCCCTCTAGTTTTACTTTAGACCCGCCATAAATTATATCACATCCTTAGTGCTGGTTAAGTACTTTAAGATGTTTTTCACTGTCTCACAGTGAACTTCTCCAGAATACGACTGATCAATATCAGGTCTCATATATTTCATTGCATACATGATAGTTACTCATGTGATCTCTCTTTTGCAGTCTTTGGGGACTATTAAGAGAGATACACTCCATAGCTCATCAACATGAGATATCTCTTGGAATTTGCCATGCAAAACAACTTTAGCATCAAATGAATATACGTTCCTTGGGTTAAGCCGAGCATCCTTTTAAATCTATCTATATAGATTTGTATCCCCAATTAAGATACTCTTCCCAAATCATTCATGGAGGAATGTTTAGACAACTTTATCTTTATTGATTTTAGCATGGCATGTCATTCCTTATCTGTATTATATCAACATATAATAATAGAAATGTCACGACACTCCCACTGACCCTTTTGTACACACTAGGTTCATTCTTGTTTTTGATAAAATCAAACTCTTTTGATTATCATATCAAAATGAATGTTTCATTTTTGAGAAGATTGCTTCAATCCATTTCTCTGAGTGTCTACAACTCTTACCTCATCGTATGTAACTGGATCATCATCTTCTATGATACGTACCTCATCATCATCATCCATGATGAATCCATACCTCCTAGGTATCTTCGGTACTATTCCAGATTTACGATTCGGTTGTGGTACAATAGGTCTATCTATAGGTTCCTCTTATTTGACTTGTAGTATTTTGTGGTTCTTGAACTTTTCAAGATGTATTATCCTCCCACTAGCCCTTTCAATGATAAACACCTTTATCTTTGAAGGCAACATGTTTCGCAACAAACACCTTTTGCTAAGTAGGATTATAGAACATATGGCCTAAACTTACTTTAGGATGTCCCACAAATCTGTACTTGTCAAATTTTTATCCCAAGCTTATCCTTTGAAACCGTTTCACATAAGTTGGACAACCCCTTATCTTAACATACTTAAGATTAGGAATCCACCCTGTCCATAACTTTTATGGAGTCTTGGGGCCGGATTTTGAGGTTACCTTTTTGTAGATATGCGGCCATTTCTAGGACATGACCCTAGAGGGATACTGGAATGTCGGTAAAATCATTATGGACCGTACCATGTCCAACAAGGTACGATTTTTCCTTTCAGATACATCAATCAATTATTGCGTATCAGGATGTGTCCATTTTGAGAAAACCATTTGAGATGATCTAGAAACTTATTGCACAAGTATTTATTCCTTGATCTAATCAAAGAATCTTAATACTTTGTCAATTTGTTTCATTTCTGAATTCTTTGAACCTTTCAAATAATTCACACTTGTATTTCAACAAATACATACATTCAACTCTTTGAATGATCATCTCCTTTTCTTATACTAGTTTGTTCAATTTGCAAAATATATTTTTCACGTAAGTCAAGTATACAAAATCCATTAAGTAATATTTTAGTTCTATACAAAACATTATTATTATAATTAGAACAACAATTGTTCTTAAATATAATACCAAAGATTTTATTGTCCAACAATAAAATGGAAATAATGTTTCCAACAAGAACTGAAATACAATAACAACTTATTGACTTAATAGACATGCCCGTAGGCATTGCTAAACTATAAGTTCCTATGACTAATGCAGCAACCTTTGTTTCATTTCTCACACATAGATTTACTTATATTTGTTTAGCTTTCTACTTCTACTTGGTCCCTTCATAAATCTATATTTATGATAACCAAAGTCGGTATCCAATACCCAAGTAGAACCTTGACTTAAAGAAAAACTTATTTCAAATCATGAACAAATTTGTATTTGTAACCGAAACTTCACTAAGCTTCTTTGGTTAGCCTCTGCAAGATGCTTCTTGCAGTTTTCTTCCAGTGTCCAGGCTTATTGCAGTGGAAGCAAACTCCTTTGCTATCCGTATCAGTTTTGTTCTTATTATCCTTTGTTTTTGCCCTTTCTATTTACCTTCTTATAATCGTTCTTCTTTTCAGAAGATCCTTTGGCCCCTATCAGTAAGACTTGGTCTTTCTTGGTTGGAAAGTGACTCTCAATATTTTTCAACATGTTAAGCAAATCAGCGAGGCTGATATCTAGCTCATTCATATGAAAAATTCACAACAATTGTGAAAGGAGTCCGGAAGTGAGTGCAAGATCAAATCTTGGCTCAACTCTCCATCCATGACAAAACCCGTTGTCCTAATTGATCAATCAAATTGATTATGTTAAGGACTTTTGTCTGTACTGTAGTGTCATTGGTCATTCTAGATCGGAAGAGCTCCTTAGATATATGATATCTATTAGTCCTACTTTCCTCGCCATCAACTACTTGATGTGCAGAAATATAATAGGAACATCCATACTTTCATGCTGACGCTGAAGCTCGTTACTTATGGATGCGAGCATGATGCATTGAGCCAACTATGCATCATCTAGCTACTTTCTAAAAGTAGAAATATCTTCCTCAGAGGCATTGTCTGCAACCATTGCAGGGATAGGCGTATTAAGGACATAAGATAGTTTTTCAGCCGTGAGAACTATTCTCAATTACCTTAACCAATCCGTTTAATTCGGTTCGGTTAATTTAGCATCTGATATGCCACGCAGTGATAGTAATTTAGACATTGTAAAATTCTGTAAATGAATTTGTAATTAACAATATTTTAACATACATTCTTTTATTAATTACCAAAATAAATTAGGTCTTGTTTTAAATTGGTATCTCCCACTATTTTCTTCAAACTATATTACCCTCAATATATATAGTTCGGCAATATCTAATTAAAGATATGCTAGTGAGAATAAGGATCCCATTTCAAATGTATATAGCCTTGTGTGTGCACAACAAACTATATATAAATAAATAGGTAGACAACTCTTGTCAATTACATCAACTATGTAACTCCTTGTATTTTGCCTCTTAAATCATAATGGTCAAGTGTGTGCACATCCGAACTAAAACGATTTAAGTTAAGTCAGACCCAGCATTTTCATATAAGTAAAGAGAAAACTACAGCCCTTGTGTGTGCACAACAAAGCAGTAATGTTCAATTCCTTATAAACATCATATGTAATAAAAACAACATCTTAAATATTTAATACTCGCCTTGTGTGTGCACAACAAACTCATATTAAATATTCAATACTCTATTGTTTCTATCATGCTAGAAGGCGACGTTCGATATTCCAAATATCTTTGAACGTTACAACTTAATATAAATATTTGAGGGGTTTGCTATTAATTTGTCTCATCTTGTTTAGCGCGCATGCACATATATATATAAAATACGCGTCATATTAATGAACATGTGAAGCATGTTTGCATAATATATAATATATATAAAGTATAAGCATGCACATATAGAATACTATATTCTACCAGGATTTATTATGGACTTTTATTCTAGTTTGGTTCACTAGAGCCACCAAGTGAACCAAAAGGTCAAACCCTAGGGGTGCAAGAATTAATATTTAAATATAACTATTACATTTAAACCCGGGCTCCATTACAAACTGGTCTTCACACGCTCCTTGCTCCTTGATCTCCAATTCTTCAAAATTAATTCTAACTATTCCTATTACAAAACTATTAAAAAAAAATAGAAACCTTGATCAACAGTCAAGGGGAAATACATAGGAGGGAGATAGAATTTATATTAAGAAAAATTTAGAGAAGACGAGGTACGCAGACCCCATTTTAATAAAACCCATACATTCATGCATCCAACTAAAATAAAATCCAATCACATTGGTCAATAGTCCATAATCTATCCCATTTATTATCATACACATCACCATATGTATCAATAAATAACATTCATCTTATGAATAATAAAAATTTAATATATATATTGATATCATTTAATGGGCAAAATTTAGTTAGTATAAAATTTAATTTTGAATTAAAATAAACTCCTTTATTTTAATCCAAATTTAAATCAAAATAAAACTATTTTAATTTAATTTATCCAATTTTGAATAAAATAAACTATTTTATTTTAATCAAAATCTTTAATCAAAATAAACTCCTTTATTTTAATTAATTATGGAATCCAATTCCTTGTAAAAAAAATAACTCCTTTATCAAAGGAAACACGGATTAATTTCCTATTCACAAATAAACTCTTTTATTTTGAATAATATGAAATCCAATTTCATATCTAAATAAACTCCTTTATTTAAGGAAACTAGGATTCTCTTTCCTATTCACAAATAAACTCTTTTATTTTGAATAATATGAAATCTTATTTCATATCTAAATAAACTCCTTTATTTAAGGAAAGGTGAAATTCAATTTCAACTCCAATTAGTTATCATGGAATCCAATTCCAACTCTAATTAGTTAGCATGAAATTCCAATTTTAAAATTAAAATAAACTTTTTTATTTTAAGATTAAAATAAACTTTTTATTTTAAAATTAAAATAAATATTTTATTTTAATTATAGAATTATATATATATATATATATATATATATATATATAAATATATATTACTGAAATCATGTCCCACGTAATACTCCAGGAAGTAATGATATATGCTATTATTATATTATATATATATATATATATAATATAACTAAATGGGCATATGGGGACGTGGGACGTGGCTGATTTCCTTTTAGATAACCTGATCCCTTGTAAAGTGATACACATGAATCCATAATCTCCTTAATCATGATTAGTATTCGGTAATTTCTGTAACTGCAACATGATGAACGTTTTCAAAAAATAAACAGTCACGGATTTCGCGAAATTAATAATCACGATTTTTTTATTTATTAAATTTTATACAATAAAATTATGCCCAATTAAATTGTTCTAAACACATATCAATATACATATCAAATCAAAACAATTAATAATTTACATAAAGGTTTGGCTCTGATACCACTGTTAGGTTTGTAACATTCAAGAACGCAATCAAATTGCAAAAATTAGCGGAAACGTGTAAAATCAGAGTTTTAAAATTTTACAAACCATATACCCGGATCACCCTTTATGCACAATTATTAATTAAACGAAAAAGAAAGAACAATAACCATACGCTTGAAGATCCGAGCTTCCTCAGGTACAAGTTCACCTCCAATCCTTTTCGCGTTCAACTTGAATCCACCGGGTTTGGTTCCTTCCTTTGATCAACGTTAGCCACCCAAGCGTTTGGCCTCTAGAGGTGATCCACCAAGGAAGAAAGAAGAATTCAAGAAGATGGGTATTTGGCTCAAACCCTAGTTTTCTATCTCTATAGAAAAAGGGGCGTACTCTCCAACAATTGGAATATGTATTCTAATAATACGTCAACCTCTCCCTCACCCATAATAAGACTCCTCTTATTTATAGATGTGGGCAACCCATCCTTAAAAATTAAGGAATTGGGTTTTATTTTAATTAATTAAACTCTTTTAATTAATTAGGCTCTTAATCTTATTAGGAATAATTAATTAACCTTTTAATTAATTAAGCTCCCTAATCTTATTAGGGATAATTAATTAAACTCTTTTAATTAATTTGCCTCCTAATCCTATTAGGATATTTGAGAGTACTTTTATTAATTAATTCCCAAACTCCTTTAGGAATTAAATAATAATAATAGTAATAATAATAATAAGACTCCTCTTATTAATTTATATTTAATATTTCCAAAATATTAAATAATAAATATTAAGCTATTTAATTTATTCTATCACCATAGATTAAATTAAATATACTTAACTTATTATTACGATTATGCCATTAACTTCTTAAATAATTATTCTTCCTTTTATGGTGTGACCCTTTAGGTTCTCCATATTAAACCGGTTGTGAATAAATCAATTAGAACAATTCTAATCTTATTTAAATAAATAAATTAAATTATTAATTTATTTAAATAAATAATATTTATTCTACAATAGGGATAAACCTCCCTAGCGATCAACGACTTTCCAGATAATATAGATTTCAACATTAATCATAAAAGAACCTTTGAGTAAATAGTTACCGTACAATTCAATCCTTCCACCATACAATGTCCCAATTAAATATAAGACAGGGAATTACTGTCAAGTCTTATTTTATTCAATTATATGTTTTTCGATCCTTAAATGCACAACTCCAAATAATGCAAATTAGAAACTCCTTTTTAATTTCATTCTGCCTTGGCCAAGGACTACTGAGTTGTCATTTATCGAATCACATAGGACATTTCTCTTCTTTTACTAGAAGTGGTAGATTCTTTATTGATCATACATTATCTCCATGTACAACTTATTATACCCAAGCATACCCTTTGATATACCCTAAGGGTCTTAAGGAATAAGTCAAAGTATAACTCATCATACACAAGATACTATGATAATCTCAAGTCCAAGGATCACTTGTACTACTATCACTACAGGAATTCCTATTGACTGGCAAGTAAAACTCCATTAGGTATTCCTTAGCGAGCCACGTTCAGTGAACTTATTCTCTAATAAGCACCTACATACTTGCTTTAGTGTCTCCACACAAATGATCATGAGATCAATCATCCTCATCCAATGAGCAAGCAACGTATGTACCAATCTATCCGGATTCACTAATCCCCAATTTAGTAATCCAACGATTGGGAACTATTTTAGTTTTAAGCTTTCTAAGAATTTAGATCTCATTAGAATGATAATCATCATTATTCTAAAAGCATTGCTTAAAACTATGGGTTTATCACATATTATAAAACAGCATCATGTAGATAATTAAAAGCCTTTAATAAATTAATACTTTTTATTAATAAATGAATAAGATTGTTTACAAAGTATATGCTTTATCATCAAACATGATTGGCTTGTGTGCATACTACTTTCAGGATGACCATCTAGACCATCTCAGAAAGTTGTTCAATAAGTTGCGTAAGTACAACTTGAAGTTGAATCCAGCTAAATTCGCCTTTGGCGTTAAATCAGGTAAGTTGCTAGGATTTCTAGTAAACCACAAAGGGTGAGCTGGATCCTGCCAAAATCCAGGCCATCACAGAAATGCCCATTCCTCAGACAGAAAAGGAAATACATGGATTTTTAGGAATAATCAACTTCATTAGCAAATTTATCTCTCAACTCACAGCAACCTGTGACCCAATTTTAAACTATTAATGAAGAACTCCTCTATGAAATGGAGTAAGGAATGTCAAAAGGCTTTCCTCATAATCAAGAAACAACTAGCCAAAGCTCCCGTGTTGGTACCACCCAGGGATGATGTTCCCCTGTTCATGTATCTGTCCATAAGTGACAATGGCATGGGCTGCATGCTGGGACAGAAAGACGATAGAGGCCAAGAATGAGCTATCAATTATCTCAGCAAAAGATTAAGCAGCAGTGAACACAAGTACACTCTAATCGAAAAGACGTGTTGTGCTTTAGCATGAGCTTCCATGAGGTTACAGTATTATCTTCATGGTCAAACAACCCATCTCATATCCCGCGTGGATCCTTTCAAATACGTGTTCAACAAACCCATGTTAAATTGTCGGCTGTCCAAATGGCAGTTGATCCAACAACAATTTGACATCGTATATATGACTTAAAAGTTCATCAAAGGTCAAGGAATTGCGGATCAACTGGCCGCCGTACCTTCACGGGATTTCAAACCCTTGGAGATATACTTCCCTGATGAGGGAATAATGACAGTTCAGCAACACCATCAGTATGATGCGCGCCAATCATGGAAGATGTATTTTGATGGAGCTGTTAATATGGAAGGTTCTGGAGCTGGGGCAGTTCTAGTATCTAGTACCGAGGAGCAGTATCCCGTCACCGTCAAATTATAGTTTGTTAGCACCGACAACACAGCTGAGTATGAAGGTTGTCTCATGGGGCTAAAACTTGTACGTTCAATGGGCATCAGGCATGTAACTGTCTTTGGGATTCAGAGTTGGTAATCAGATAATCCACCGGAATCTATCAAACTAAGGAACTACATTTGCTACCCTACCATCGACAAGTTTTACAGATGGTTTTGGGGTTTGAAGAAATATCTTTTCTACACATTCCTCGTAATAGGAATGACTTTGCGAACGCATTAGCAACTTTGGCCTCCTTGATTCGCATATCAGACAAGGAACACTTGTCAAGCGTCACAATTTCCCTGCAAAAGGCCCTAGCCTATGGGAATTATGTTGGAGAAGTATCGGATGAGCTACATCCCATCCAGCATCCTTGGTATCAACATATCAAGGAATATCTACGAGATGGATCTACACCCGCTGAGGCGAGCCCGACTGAGAAAAGGCGGATCCGTCGACTTGCTATGAAATTCTACCTGAGTGGAGATGCGCTCTACAAAAGAGATGCAGGACTAGGTCTCCTCAGATGTTTAGACAAAGATCAAGCCCAAAGTCTTATGGATTAAATCCATGGCGGAGTTTGTGGCCCCCACATGAGTGGCCCCCTCCTTGTCAAGAAAGTCCTCAGGACAGGACATTATTGGCTATCTCTCAAAGCTGATTGCAATGACCACGTCATGAGATGATATCAGTGCCAAATTCATGGGAATGCTATACACGCTCCTCCACGGGAACTCCATAATATGAGTTCACCTTGGCCCTTCTCAATGTGGGGAATGGACATTATCGGGCCCATTGAGCCTAAAGCCAGTAATGGACATCGATTTATCTTCACCATGATCGACTACTTCACCTAGTGGGTAGAGGCAACCTCCTTCCCCAGGGTTACCAAAGAAGTCATCATTGCTTTCATCAGAAATAATGTCATTTGTCAATATGGACAAATAGAGGTGATTGTGTCAGATAATGCTAAGAACCTCAATAAAAAAATGATGGAGGAATTATGCAGTAAATTCCACATCAAACATCTCAACTTTATCATCTATCGTCCGTAGATGAATGGTGTTATTGAAGCGGCTAACAAAAACATCAAGAAGATTATGCAAAAGATGTCTACCAACCACAAAGATTGGCCTGACTTATTGCCTCTTACTCTATTAGCCTATAGAACCTCAATGCGTACTTTCACTAGGGCAACCCTCTACGCATTAACCTATGGCATGGAGGCAGTGCTCCCCATAGATGTTGAAATGGAATCCCTCAGAGTGTTGATAGACACTCAGCTGGATGAAGACCAATGGGTACAAGACAGGTATCACCAATTGTCTCTAATAGACGAAAGGTGAGCAACGGTTATCTTTCATGGTCAGTTATATCAGCAAAGGATCGCCAGATCCTACAACAAAAAAAGTCTTGTTGTGGCAGTTTAGACAACATGACTTAGTTTTAAAGACGATCCTTGACAACCAAGATCAATCTAAGGGAAAATTCTCTCCTAACTGGGAAGGCCCATTTGTTGTCAAGGAAGTATTGACAGGAGGCGCTCTCAGATTGCAAGAAATGGACGGCGATGAATTTCCACAACTCATCAACTCGAACGCCCGTGAAATGGTATTATGTCTGAAGTTTCCATCAAGCAAACATCCTGGTGTTGGATCATCAGATCACCAGTCATTCCGGTTCTTTAACCCTTTACCACATACAGCTCTTCCACACTTTGCCCCTCAGGGAAACATACTTTTCAAGCCAGCAGCCTGGCTTCTCTGCAGATTAAACCTCTCGCATTTGCAGTTTGGCTACCCACACATGGGATCAAACTTTTTACCTGCAATTTATCCTCGACCTAGGATTAAACTTTCTCCTCCCCGCACTCTGACTGGCATATGGATTACGCTTTTTTACTCACCCTGAGGGGTGAACTATGTCGACCTGATCTCCTCTTCAATAGGAGTACGTAGGCAACCATTTCATATGGCCCGGTCGCAATAAAACAAAAATCAACAAAAAATTTTTTTACCATTTTCTCCTTACAAAAACAAAAACAAAAATAAAAACAAACAAAAATTCCTACACCATTTCTGCCACATACAGCGTTGAACCTCTTACACCAGGTTCGAACTACGCAGACCTGATCTCCTCTTCAATAGGAGTACATAGGTAGCCATTTATGGTTCGGTCTCACCCCCTACCAAAACACAAAACATTGTCAACTGGTACTGGGATCAAACTTTAATCCACTACATTTTATTCGGCTTCAAACCAAAGGGATGGAATTACCTGAAATCCTCCCAAATAGGATTTTTGGCGACCATCTAAGCTGCGGTCACACCTTGAAGAGCAACACCAATCCATAAAAGATGGAATTAACTAGGTTTATCCTAAATAGAAGTATTGGCAACCATCTGTGGTGCGGTCAATCTCAGAGAGGAAAGCCATACTCTTCTCCATATTTTCATTTAGAAACCAGTCCCAAGATACCAAAGATGTTAGGGATACATACAGATCGATGATCCATTTTGAAATATCTAGAGACAACTCAATGTCCATCCAACCAGGAGGAATTCATAATACATCAGGATCACAAGCCCTGAAGCAACAGGCAAAATATCAAGCAAGTAGAAAAGCATATCTAAAAGGGAAGTGATCAAAAATATATTTCCCTGCTATATCTATATAATGATGTTTGATATATACAATGTAAACTGTACATGAAAAAATAGCTTAGCTAGTCTGTGCAGGAAAATACAAGCTCATCTACAAGTTAGGATATATGCGAACTAACAAGCCCAACATGGCATCCCTCTCAGAAGAAGGAGACGAAGATGTGGTCTCTTGTACGAGAATATCCACACGACCTTACAGATCTGCAGCCATCTGCATGGTGACCATATGCTCATCAATATATGTGCTTATCTCTGCAATCATGCCAATGGTAATGGACCTCACTACAGTACTATCCATGACAGCTACATCCCGGGCAAATATAGCACTATCCTGCTTAATTATCACTGCATCTCTGGCTGATCTGGTCTCATCCCACTCAATAACAGCGGCATCTCTGTGAGCTAATGTCTCGTCTCTCTCTAATAGAGCTGCGTCTCTCCCATCAATGGAAGTCAACATCATAGATCCAGCCTGATCTCTCTCAAAGGCCATTAGATGAAGACTATGCTCAAAGTACTGTGCTGAATGCTGAATCACAACAGTACTGGTACTGGGAAAATTTAAAAGAGATGATGGCAATCCAGTACCTGGCTCCTCCTCGATATGGGAATCAATGTCCTCCATGGGCTCTCTCTCATCTGACTCAATATCCGGTACTGTGGATATTACCTTAACCGATAAAATATGTGTTTCCATCCATATGGAATACTCTGCAGAACAACTTGGATGACTAATGGAAAAATCAGCTATCTCACGCTGATCCCAACATGCATACACACGGGATCGGTCCTCTGCTGGAAGATAGCGAGAAGCTGAATGCTGACCTATCGCCCCTCGAAAGGATGAAAGTCCTGGAACTGGTCAAACTATGACTTCACGGCCAGCGGGTGATAAGTAGTCACGTCCCTCAAACCAGCCAGAGGGAGGTAGTCCATGCCCGGAGCATGAGTAAAATAAAGCTGTAGGGTGAGCTGAGCCCCGAACACGGCAATATGACAAATGGATCTCTGATATCCACCAAAAATGTGGACCAAGACATAGCATCTATACATTCCGATGGCTGAAAGGAGTATGACATGGCTATATCGTGGGTGAACCAATACCTATGCCGTCTAAGAGTGCCAATCGGTCTCAAATGTGACATAAACCACACATATAGCATGACCGAGCTACTTGTGAACACTCTTGTCGGATAAGTGCATCAGTAAGATGCTGACCCCAGGGTCTCTACTATGATCATCAGTATAATGGTACGACCCTCCCAGAGAGCTCTCACCTCTATGATGACACCAATGTCTATCTCATCCATGTATCACGGCATATCGACATACGACAGTACGCATAACAACAGTACATCAACCCTGGCTAGACGCCAATGATCCTCCGGTGCGGTAAATCCCTAAGATGTCGTGAATAACTATCCTCAGAGCCAAATTTGTCGAACAAAAAACACTGGGATATAACGTGGCTCGATGTAATCTCATCCTGTACCACTCTACACCTCAATCCAGTGAGGGTCATAAACCGTCGACTCATGTCCCCCAAAGCCATATGCACGCAAGGTCTGTCCAATGGTAGCATCGTCAATTGTGCATACTCGTCTAGAGTAGGAGTCAATTCATGGGTCCCGAATCGAAAAACATTCCTATCCGATACCCAATGCTCTAGCATGCCATCCACAAAACCTGCAGGGACCTGAAACATCAATAAGGTCATGGTATGCTGCAAAAAATGATCTATGGCCACCATGTCTGATGGTGACATGCTATCATACCACGATCGCATACCTGATGCCACCAATGATGGTGGGGTATGATCAATACGGCTAACTATCGAAGAAGACATCTGTACGGGCCGTGTAATAAGACCATCCAGGGGTCAATGCTGAATATATCTAGACATACATACATATGCATAACATGATACATGCGTTGCTGATAATAGATTGCAATATGATATAGGGAATAGAAATACGTACGTACATTCCTAAGTATATCATCATCTATATACATCATCTTTGTATAGTTAAAAATATAGGGAAATGGGTCACATACACCCAACAAACACATGTGGCACCCCTATGTGGGCCCCACCCCTCCGGCTCAGTCCAGTTCGAGTTGCAAAGGAGTTCTTGTGGACTAGAAAGGTCAAATTGGGAATTAAAATGCCACGCGATTGAGCAAAATAGCATGCAATCCTGGTCTTCTCAGATGAAACTTTGAGTCTGTATATCGCTCATTGTTAGTCACCCGAACACGAGGTATACCCTGCCAATGATCTCATTTGTTACAAATCACATCCGGCAATACCTTGTACAAGTCCAATGCTGCCAACTCCGGGTAGTTACCCTGAAAGATCCACGTGGATCCCCGACGGGGGTTACAATGTAGATCCCCGATGGGGGTTATAACGTGAATCCCCGATGGGGGTTACAACGTGAGTCCCTAACGGGGGTTATAATGTAGATCCCCGATGGGGGTTACAACGTGAAGCCCCGACAGGGGATTAAAACGTACATTCAGCCGTTGACACATATATCAACGAAGGTCAAGTTTCCTTGACGTTATCTCAGCTGATGGTAATTAAACCTATTAGAGCTCTAGAGCTATTCAAGGATTTCATGCTCGATTACTCATATTCCCCAGCGGATCCCCGACGGGGGTCACAATGCAATGCTCCGTTGATTCACACATCAGCGAAGGTCAAGCAACCTTGACAATCTACCCACAGAGTATCAACCATTGATTCACACGTCAGTGAAGGTCAAGCAACCTTGACAGTCTTTCCCACAGGGTTTTCAGCAGTTGATTCACATATCGGTGAAGTACACATCAACGAAGGTTAGGCATCCCTGACAATATTTCTTGTTGGCAGTAAATTCAACAGTATCTTGACATGTCATGGCGATAACAACTAGGAAAGGTCAATGTTATCAAGGAGGATCGATGATGGAATATGTTATACACATCCTCAAACAGACAAAGCTTTATCCCCACGGATCTCTTACACATAAGAAATCCCTCTTCAAGATCAAGTCGTTATCAAGAACACAGGAATTTGGTGATAACCCCAACATCAACATCCTAACAGATTCAGATTACATATCAAATCTGGTCATCATTGTTAATCCCCAGTTGAAGCAACAGGGAGCCATCAATCATCCCCAGCATGTTGGGCTATAACCCCATACACATGCATCATACATTTGCATCATGTTGCTACATATAGTACCATGTTTGTCTTGTCGCATTTCAAGTGTCTAGAATTCTTTATCCTACCCATGCATCGCCATGCATGACTATGATAAAGAGGGTCATCTGTAGACACTCAAAATTTTTTGTACTACTATAACTAACATTGCAGGAGGACAGATTCATCTTTCAAGAGGGAACCCTGGAAGATAGTTCATATCCATTCCGGATACTACTGGAAGTTCAGCATCAACCCCGGAACACACATTGGGAGTAACAATTCCAACCTCGGATATAACCCAGAGGCGTGCAGATCCAATACCGGAGTAGACCGATTAATCTCAAAGATAACCCTGAGGTATCCACTCTCAGCCCCAATCATGGGAATAGCCACCAACCTTGGTGATCAACCCAAGGAATGTAGTTTCGGTGATAACCCCGGAAATGGATGTTTCAAATGCAACCAGCTTCAATCTCGGTGCTCACAATGAGATACTCAGTACCAACCTGGAGATAACACCAGGAGGACAGGCACAGCTCAGAGATGACACTGAGGACCTTCAACAATGGCAGCAGTCCAATCTCAGCGAAGCCCTGAGCAACGTCTACTTTATCAGCCCAATCCAGCGATAACACCGGTGAGGAGAAACATCGTCATCTCGCCAACACGATGCCACATCATGTCGTCTCAACAGTTCATACACATCTTTACACAACGATATCAACAAAAATCAAGGAAAACTAATCCCAAGTGACTATTGTGCGGGGTAACGGATGGAATTTAAAGCTCGAAGACCTGAGGGCATCGTCTCATCTTCAATGACTTCGTACAAACTCTAATCCCATTCCATTGTATAACTCTCGACAACGGCAGTACGAAATAGGTCCTGTATACCTCAATTGGATGCCCGGATTGCACTTCTGAAAGTTCGAGCAGACATTATAGTGCCTAAGTGCACGTACTACGAGACCGACCGACCTGAGAAACTTGGGGCAGCCCAGGTAGCCTTGGGTATACCTGCGGCCTAGCCGAAGGTACACCTGCGGCTCCACCCTCTATAAATAGAGGGCTCGGGGTGGCCATTTTGCAAGAGAAAATGGCAAGGAAGCCCTGCCCAATTTTCTTTCCCATACTGAGTGCTTTCTCATTTTAAACATCTGTGAGCTCATATAGCTACTTTTGTACCTACAAAAGCCAGTGTTTACCCACTTTAAAGATATAGAAGTCTTCTTTGGCAGTCCACTGTAAGCCTTCTCACACACTTTAAAGCTTTTCTATTCATCTTTGCACACACCCTTCTTCACGTTGAGAGTCTTGTTGCGTGTGTTTGCCCGGACTTCGGTCCGTGGTTTCATTTCAGTTTGTATATATATATATATATATATATATATATATATATATATATATATATGGACTAACATTATCGAGTTAAGCCTCGATTGAGCCTAGACTTCGGTCTGGAGCATTTATTTGTTTATATATATATATATATATATATATATATGAACTGTGTGTCGAACTTTGTTCGATGAGCCTAGACTTCGGTCTGGAGCGTTTACTGCTTTAATATATATATATATATATATATATATATATAGGGAATCCATTCATGGAAACTTGTTGCCATGGATACTGTGCAACAACCTCTTTTCAGACCGTTGATCAACTTATTAGAAGGCTGAGATTGAGATATATTTAATATTAAAATATTACGGCCGGTACAAGCTGTACCAGCTTACTCTTTTTTTTACGCATTTCTCCATTATATATCATGATTCAGTAAATTTAAATAGAATAAAAAAATAAAAATAATGTTAAAATATTATGGCCGATACAAGTTGTACCGGCTTACCTTTTTTTTTTGTTTTACACATTGATGCTTAAAATATGTCATGCATGTCTATTATAAGTTGTTTTACCTTTTTCTTGTTTTAACCAAGATGTACCAAGTATAAAAGTTGTTAAATAAAATTTTATTAATTTTAATTATAAGATGCCATGAATTAATTTTTTAAAAATTAAAGTGAATTTTTTAGGATAGGGTAAAAATACAAATAAAAGAGATAAAAATAGAGTTTAGCTATATAGTAATTGTAAAAGTGTTTCTAAATGAATTTAAGTTGTATAGTAATTGTAAAAATAAATATCAGTCTTTAATAAAATATAAAAATATATTATAAGAATTGTAATTTTATTATTAAGCAATTCTATATAGCTAATTTTATTTAACAACTTTTATACTTGGTACATCTTGGTTAAAACAAGAAAAAGGTAAAACAACTTATAATAGACATGCATGACATATTTTAAGCATCAATGTGTAAAACAAAAAAAATGGTAAGCCGGTACAACTTGTACTGGCCATAATATTTTAATATTATTTTTATTTTTTTATTCTATTTTAATTTACTGAATCATGATATATAATGGAGAAATGCGTAAAAAAAAGAGTAAGCCGGTACAGCTTGTACCGGCCAAAATATTTTAATATTAAATATATCCCAATCTCAGCCTTCCAATAAGTTGATAAACGGTCTGAAAAGAGGTTGTTGCACAGTATCCATGGCAACCGGTTGCCATGGATGGATTCCCATATATATATATATATATATATATATATATATACACTTATATATATAAACTATTATCGAACTTTGTTCGATGAGCCTGGATTTTACATTCGGTGCGTTTACTCATTTTTATATATATGTATATACTTATATATATGAGCTGTTGTCGAACTCTATTCAATGAGCCTGGATTTTACATTCGGTGTGTTTATCACTTATATATATATATATATATATATATATATATATATATATATATATATATATATATATATATATATATTTCGTCCCACCTGGAGTTCACTTCGTGGTGGTTGATCGCTTTTACAGCTTTCTTTACGTTTCGTCATGCTTGGAGTTCACTTAGTGGCAGTTGATTGCTTTTTACAGCTTTCTTTACGTTTCGTCCTGCCTGGAGTTCACTTCGTGGCAGTTGATTGCTTTGTACAGCTTTATTTACGTTTCGTCCCGCCTGGAGTTTCCTCCATGGCGGTTGATAGCTTTTACAGCTTTATTTACAATTTTGATCCCCCATGGAGGTGCTTCGTGGTTGGTGATCATGTCTGTATATATATATTTACAGCTTTTATATATATACCTGCTTACTGTTTTCATACAAATTGCGGTATCATGTGCGCCTAGGAATCATGTGATCACAGATTCATCCTATTGGATCTAGATTCAGTTCTCGTGATGGACATTTTCAACTGCAAGCAGCTTGTAAATTATTCTGCGATGTCTGAATTTCCTCAGATGGTTTCCATACCCATGAGGAAGTCGGCATTATTTTATATATTATTTTCGTACGGATGCCTCGCATTTGTAAAATAAAATCAATCAAGCTGAACACTTAATAAAATGTGAGTGTAAAAGGTCTCAATTACTATTGAGCATCAAGGTTTGAAAAACCTTTTTTTATAAAACCTCACTTCTATATATTGTTAAAACTGAATTTTTACATAAATTCAAACTCTGTGTATATAGGTACGAACGAGGCCTTGCACTACTTCCAAATAACATCACATTGACCCACACACACACACACACACATATTTAGATAATAGTTTCTTCAAAAGAGTCGGTCATCGTGCTAATACGGATGTCGGGGGGTGCCTAACACATTCCCTCCGCATAACCAAGTCCCCGGACCCTAATGAATCTCGGTTTCACCAACCCGTTTAGCAGTGTCAAATCAATGGGTCAATGTGCAAACCTTTTCTTGGTTGTTTTGGTACAACCATTTAAAAAACCAACTGACGACTCTTGACAGTCCATCAACGACATTATACATGTCGGACCTTTTTCACTTGTTTTTCCAAATAAATCTCACCTAAAATGAGAACACCAAAGAACAAGTTGTAAGACCCCAAAAATTTTTAAATAAAAAGGAATTTCCTTTATTTATTTATTTATTTTTTTTGAAATAGGAAGGGTTGATTTGATTAATGTGGAAAGTTATGGGTAAAATGCGCAAATATTTCGAATAAACAGGTGGTTATAAAATATTCATTGTTGTCGGGGAATATTCGTTTGGTCATGGAATATTTTTGCTGTCGGGGAATATTCGTACGACGGCGCAGTCTTTTGTGGGCCCCATAACGGAAAGCGATTGGATGAAGAAAACGACAAAAATAAGTTGTTTATAAATAACGGCGTGGTTGTTACCGTTAATACTGTTGGAATACCCGGTGGTTAAAACACAGTAATACGCGTTGTTGCACAGTAGCACACGGTATTGCACCAATTATTGATACTTACGTAAGAAGGCACTACTCAATAATTGTTACAGTAATTACTGTTCAGTATTTTATGTTATTGATTCAATAATTGCTGCATTGATATTTTATATTATTGTTGTTACAATAATTGTCACTACACAGTATTTTTCATTATCGAAGCAATAATTCATATTATCTGAATAATATTATTAGATAACATTATTGGCAATGTCTAGAAAGTTCTGTCTAAGGAGAGGTTTGGTCACCTAATTGCGCGCCAGTAAGGAGAAATCTTTATTGGAAAGCCCCCTCTTTCCTGGGAACTACCTGGTTGTCAATATTGTGATTCTGTAATATTATTTGTGAATAATTAATTATTGATTCATATGATGAGGAAAATATTGATTTTATGTGGATATAGATGGAGAAAATTTTTATAGTGACAATTGTTGAAAATTAAAATCTTATCTTTTTCTGATAAAATAATTCATTTAAATATATTATTATATTTTAATAATATAATAATAATGATATTTTTACGATGAATGTGGGGTATATGAGTATATGTGGAGGAGGAGTATTTTTGTTACCAAATATATTTAAAGCATATTTTATGTGTCGGTGGACCCTATTTATTGACTGAAATTTGATTATAGCATGTAAAATCGCCCGTTTGTGGATTTCGGTCAATTTCTGTTTGGAATTTGGAAAAAATTTCTTCTGCAAAGTTGTAGAGAATTGAATTTCCTATTAAAAGTCGCGAGATTCGAATTTTCTGGCAAAAGGGCTATTTATTGTGAATTATTGAAGTTCCGGAGCTCCGAAATAATTGATTTTTGAAAGTTTAAATTATTTTATAAAAGAAAAACGTTTTTATTTTATTTTTTCTAGAAGGGAGCATGTGTTTAATGAACTGAAATCAGATTTGAAGAATGGGCGTAGAATTTTTAAAAAAAATATAATATTTTATTAAATTTTCTGCTTTGGTGTTCTAAGCAATTTCCTATAAATAGGTGCTTAGGTTAGAATTGAAAATCACACCAGAAACTGAAGTTTTCTCTCTCTATATTATCGAGCGTATTCTTGTGAGTATTTTGAGTATACTTTGAGTATTGCTATACGGTGCAAGTTCAAGTCATAGCCTATATCCGGTGTTTCAACTAGAAGTGCTGTCTTTCGAAGTAAGGAATGTTATTTTCTTCTCAAATGATATTATTTCTTCAATATCATTATACTGAAATGTTGGTTGGAACTTTTTATCAAATTTGAAACTTTTTCATTTCGGGGTTACTATTCATGAGTTACTATTCACGAGTTACTATTCACGAGTACTATTCACGAAACGTGATGATGTTTTTTTGTGAAATTTCTATCTTTTGGGTGTCGGAGTTACTATTCACGAATACGGCACTATTCACCGAAAAATAAAATTTCTTCTTTTTGTCCAAAATATCTATTCTGGATACTAGCTTTGATTGGATCTATGTTTTGATCATTCTTGAATTTTACCCCACTCTGGTTATTTATGAAGTATTTTTGAATGAGAATTGTTTAAAGTACGAATCCTTAATATTTGTTCTTTTGTTTCACTGGATTCGTTTTCTTTAAAATATTTTTCATCATCCTCAGTCCTAAATGATGGTGTTACTGAATATCTTTGGCCTGTAGTGCAAAGATGGTTGATTTTATTATGAATATCTTTGGCCCGTAGTGCAAAGATGAGCAGGTGTTGAGATGAACATGACCGACTGATGAATATCTTTGGCCTGTAGTGCAAAGATGAATATTTGATTTGATTTGAGATATATATTGATTGATGTTACAGGGATAAAATATTGATGATGAACTTTTAAATTCATAGATGTTAGTAGATTTTATTCTCTACTTAACTCCTCTAATGAATTATTGTTTCCGCTGTAGTTGTTGATCTAAAACTTGTTGTCTATTGTATTCTATCAGATTTTTTTCCCTGTTGAAGACTAAGGATAATTTGTTGTACATTATCTTAGTCATAATATTCTTTACTGGGCTAGTTGAGCTCACCCTTTTTTTGTTGTTCTATTTTTCTTCTCAGGAGACGAGAATGTAGCGAGTACGAGTCGGGGGATGTAATGATGGTTCTAGAGAGAGTTGTTTAGTAGTCCTCACCATTTTTGTAAAATAATGTATCAATAATTATGATGGGGATTTATTTGCATGTGGATATTGCCTAGATGATAATGTTTGTATTCAAACTCACAGCTTATGGGTTGTAAAAGTTGTAGTTGTTTCTGTACCATGTATTTGGCGACTCAGAATGGGTTGGATGGAATGGACCTATTTTGGGGGTGTCACAGTTGGTATCAGAGCTTAGGGATATGATCTCTGGCGGAGATCGGGGAATAAAACTAGGAGGGGAGAGATGAGTAAATCCTTCGCTAGTGTGTCCTACCTAAGCTTATTTGTTAGTTGGTCACTATATAGGGATATTATGTGATTGATTGATTTCCTTAATTAACCCTTGTTTTATGACAGTATTTGAGAATGTCGACTGAGAATATTAACAGTGGAGTAAATGAGACCGTGGAGATACATGTACTTACCAACGAGGAGAACGTGCAACAGGCTGGCAATGTTCCTCCTGTGAACAACGCCACTAAGCAGATGATGAACGACGGGATGTTTAGGAGCTTTTTGCAGTTCATGCAAAACCAGACGAGGGAGACTCGTGTTCAAAATACAGGAGGAAATGATAGCAATTCACGAGTTGTCACAGTCAAGCAGTTCAAAGAGTTGGGACCACCAGAATTTAAGGGAAAGCCCGATCCGATCATGGCGGAAACATGGGTCAAGCAAATTACCAAGATATTCGATGTCTTGGGATGCACGGAGGAACAGAAGGTTCCATTCGCCACCTTTATGTTCCGTGGTGAGGCAGACTACTGGTGGGAGTCTGTGAAGCATACCCATCCAGATGCACTCAGCATGTCATGGGAGACGTTTCAGAAACTTTTCAACGAAAAATACTTTCCTGAAAGTATTCGCCATATGAAGGAAGTGGAGTTTATTAGATTAGAGCAGAATAACATGACAGTATCCCAGTACGAGGCGAAGTTCGCGGAGTTATCCAGGTTTGCACCTCATTTGGTGGAGAATGAGGAACGTATGACGCGAATGTTTTTGAGAGGTTTGAAACCCGGCATACGTCAGTATCTCATTTCTCATAAAATTTCTCTCTATTCAGATGTTGTCAACAGGGCTCAATTGTTAGAGCGAGATAACGAGTACGTTCAAACGAGGGACCATAACCAGGATTATACCGAAGATAGCAGTCATCAAAATAACGATAACCTGCGAAGAAAGAAGAATACGGGCAAAGGTGGTAACCACTCCGGTGGTAATCGTGGCCATGAAAATAGAAGAAGCGAGTCGGGAGGAGATTTTAAAAAGAGGAGATTTAACAACGACCATGTGAAGACGACAGTGCCAGCAGCAACTGGTTCCAAGGGAGGAGAAAGACCAACGGTCGTATGTTACAAATGTGGGAAAGAGGGACATATCAGCCCAAACTGCCCACAACAGTTCAAGGTATGCTATAATTGTGGAAAGGAAGGACATATCGCTCGAGAGTGTACGGTAGCGAAACCAATTCCAGCGGGGATGGTGACTCAAAAGGATGTCCCAGAAAAGTCAAAGTCAACGATTCTTGGAAGAGCGTTTGTCGTGACCGGTCAAAATGCGAGGAACCCGAACGAAGTTAGCACGGGTTAGTTAATTATAATTCTTGCGAAGTTTATACCTGACTAGGTACCGGTTTTACCCATTCTTTTATCTCTCTTGCTTGCGCTCAACGTTTGAACTTGACTACGAAGAAATTAGACTTTGACCTATTTATGGAGACTCCGTTAGGAGAAACTTTCATTACATCCGTTGTTTAGAAATCTTGCTTGATTCAAGTTGGAACTATCACATTACCTGTTAACCTTATTTCTATAGAGATATTTGCTTTTGATGTGATTTTAAGGTTAACTATTCATCATGCTAAAATTAATTGCTTTTGTAAGGTTGTTAGTTTTCATATTCCTAAGCAACCTAATATTCGAACTCAAGCAATCAAACCATTGAAGTCAAACATTTTTATATCAAGCCATAAAGTCATTCGTTTATTGAAAAATGGATGTCATGTTTTCTTAGCCCATGTCATGGACTTGAACAAAAAAAATACGTCAGATTTGAATGATATTTCTGTTATTAGTAAATTTCCTGATGTATTTCCTGAAGAATTTCTTGGCTTACTCCCAGAGCGTGATATTAAATTTTGTATCGACTTTGAATTCGGTACAAAACCCATTTCTAAAATCTCATATCGAATGGCTCCTATTGAACTTCAGGAGTTAAAAATTCAACTATAGGATTTGGTACCTGAGCCTTTATCTGGTGACTTCCTTTGTGGAATGCACCGAAGCCAGACTCTTCGTAGGGGACACAATATTCGTGCGATAGTAAACTGATAGGTGTCATTGTAACGTGTTATCCAAGGTTGGGATATGAGTCACAGTTGAGAACAACCTAAGTTGGTAATCGAAATACATAGCTTTCTAGGCTTAGTTGATTATTATCGGAGATTCGTTGAAGGATATTCTCGAATCGCTATTCCATTAACGCAGCTGACTCATAAAGATACAAAATTCGAATGGAGCAAGGAATGTGGGAAGAGCTTCGATGAACTCAAGAAGAGACTCATTTCAGCACATGTTCTGACCATGCAGTCTTGGAAAAGCGATCGTAGTAGCTGACGTGTTGAGTAGAAGATCGTATACGAGTACGAATGCGATATTGTCAAAGACTCATTTCATATAATTTACAAATAATAGAGATGGAGATGAAAACTCTAGGTATCCACGTGATGATATACGAGTATAATCGACTTTAATCGATAAAGTTAAAGTTGTTCAAGCTACACACTGGAGCTGATGAATTTGAAGAAAGAGGTGCAAGAAGTTGTTATTTCAAAAGCGAGAATTGGCGACGTGAGCAAAGCTCAAACCTTCGATTTATTAATCCATTTGAAATTCTCGATCGAATAGGAACTGTGGCCTATAGACTCGTTTTACCGCCAAGTATGACGCGTGTTCATAATGTTTTTCACGTATCGATGTTACGTAAATATGTGGACGACCCGAACCACGTCATTGAGTTAGAACCGAATGAGATAGCCGAAGACTTAACATACGAGGAGGTACCTGTCAAGATGTTGGATGGGAAGGAGCATGTCCTACGTACGAAGGTCATACCACAAGTTAAAGTTTTGTGGAGAAACCATGCTATAGAGGAAATGACATTGGAGTTGAAAATAGAAATAAAAGCGAGGTATCTTTACCTTTTAGAAACACCAGTTACGTACGTCAATTTCGAGGACGAAATTTCATAAGGAGGGGAGGTTGTAAGACCCCAAAAATTTTTAAATAAAAAGGAATTTCCTTTATTTATTTATTTATTTTTTTTGAAATAGGAAGGGTTGATTTGATTAATTAGGAAAGTTATGGGTAAAATGCGCAAATATTTCGAATAAACAGGTGGTTATAAAATATTCATTGTTGTCAAGGAATATTCGTTTGGTCATGGAATATTTTTGCTGTCGGGGAATATTCGTACGACGGCGCAGTCTTTTGTGGGCCCCATAACGGAAAGCGATTGGATGAAGAAAACGACAAAAATAAGTTGTTTATAAATAACGGCGTGGTTGTTACCGTTAATACTGTTGGAATACCCGGTGGTTAAAACACAGTAATACGCGTTGTTGCACAGTAGCACACGGTATTGCACCAATTATTGATACTTACGTAAGAAGGCACTACTCAATAATTGTTACAGTAATTACTGTTCAGTATTTTATGTTATTGATTCAATAATTGCTGCATTGATATTTTATATTATTGTTGTTACAATAATTGTCACTACACAGTATTTTTCATTATCGAAGCAATAATTCATATTATCTGAATAATATTATTAGATAACATTATTGGCAATGTCTAGAAAGTTCTGTCTAAGGAGAGGTTTGGTCACCTAATTGCGCGCCAGTAAGGAGAAATCTTTATTGGAAAGCCCCCTCTTTCCTGGGAACTACCTGGTTGTCAATATTGTGATTCTGTAATATTATTTGTGAATAATTAATTATTGATTCATATGATGAGGAAAATATTGATTTTATGTGGATATAGATGGAGAAAATTTTTATAGTGACAATTGTTGAAAATTAAAATCTTATCTTTTTCTGATAAAATAATTCATTTAAATATATTATTATATTTTAATAATATAATAATAATGATATTTTTACGATGAATGTGGGGTATATGAGTATATGTGGAGGAGGAGTATTTTTGTTACCAAATATATTTAAAGCATATTTTATGTGTCGGTGGACCCTATTTATTGACTGAAATTTGATTATAGCATGTAAAATCGCCCGTTTGTGGATTTCGGTCAATTTCTGTTTGGAATTTGGAAAAAATTTCTTCTGTAAAGTTGTAGAGAATTGAATTTCCTATTAAAAGTCGCGAGATTCGAATTTTCTGGCAAAAGGGCTATTTATTGTGAATTATTGAAGTTCCGGAGCTCCGAAATAATTGATTTTTGAAAGTTTAAATTATTTTATAAAAGAAAAACGTTTTTATTTTATTTTTTCTAGAAGGGAGCATGTGTTTAATGAACTGAAATCAGATTTGAAGAATGGGCGTAGAATTTTTAAAAAAAATATAATATTTTATTAAATTTTCTGCTTTGGTGTTCTAAGCAATTTCCTATAAATAGGTGCTTAGGTTAGAATTGAAAATCACACCAGAAACTGAAGTTTTCTCTCTCTATATTATCGAGCGTATTCTTGTGAGTATTTTGAGTATACTTTGAGTATTGCTATACGGTGCAAGTTCAAGTCATAGCCTATATCCGGTGTTTCAACTAGAAGTGCTGTCTTTCGAAGTAAGGGATGTTATTTTCTTCTCAAATGATATTATTTCTTCAATATCATTATGCTGAAATGTTGGTTGGAACTTTTTATCAAATTTGAAACTTTTTCATTTCGGGGTTACTATTCATGAGTTACTATTCACGAGTTACTATTCACGAGTACTATTCACGAAACGTGATGATGTTTTTTTGTGAAATTTCTATCTTTTGGGTGTCGGAGTTACTATTCACGAATACGGCACTATTCACCGAAAAATAAAATTTCTTCTTTTTGTCCAAAATATCTATTCTGGATACTAGCTTTGATTGGATCTATGTTTTGATCATTCTTGAATTTTACCCCACTCTGGTTATTTATGAAGTATTTTTGAATGAGAATTGTTTAAAGTACGAATCCTTAATATTTGTTCTTTTGTTTCACTGGATTCGTTTTCTTTAAAATATTTTTCATCATCCTCAGTCCTAAATGATGGTGTTACTGAATATCTTTGGCCTGTAGTGCAAAGATGGTTGATTTTATTATGAATATCTTTGGCCCGTAGTGCAAAGATGAGCAGGTGTTGAGATGAACATGACCGACTGATGAATATCTTTGGCCTATAGTGCAAAGATGAATATTTGATTTGATTTGAGATATATATTGATTGATGTTACAGGGATAAAATATTGATGATGAACTTTTAAATTCATAGATGTTAGTAGATTTTATTCTCTACTTAACTCCTCTAATGAATTATTGTTTCCGCTGCAGTTGTTGATCTAAAACTTGTTGTCTATTGTATTCTATCAGTTTTTTTCCCTGTTGAAGACTAAGGATAATTTGTTGTACATTATCTTAGTCATAATATTCTTTACTGGGCTAGTTGAGCTCACCCTTTTTTTTGTTGTTCTATTTTTCTTCTCAGGAGACGAGAATGTAGCGAGTACGAGTCGGGGGATGTAATGATGGTTCTAGAGAGAGTTGTTTAGTAGTCCTCACCATTTTTGTAAAATAATGTATCAATAATTATGATGGGGATTTATTTGCATGTGGATATTGCCTAGATGATAATGTTTGTATTCAAACTCACAACTTATGGGTTGTAAAAGTTGTAGTTGTTTCTGTACCATGTATTTGGCGACTCAGAATGGGTTGGATGGAATGGACTTATTTTGGGGGTGTCACAAAGAACATATCATATTTATTTTTTTTTTGCCACAAGTTTACTTCTTTTTCTCTATCATCATTTCTAAATAAGCTAAAAAATAGGAGAGAGAAAGAGAAAGGATGAGATATAGTGGAGTTATTAAGGCCACATGGCCGGTTACTTAAGGAGAAAGGGGGGAGGTATTTGATGATCATGTAACTTTAGTTGGTAGATTACTTTAATAGGTGGCATGTTTTTAATGAGACACCACTTTGTTGTTTCTTACAAGCAACCTCCTAAATAATTATGAGAGAGAGCAAGTAAAGATATGGATGGATTTGAAAAGGCCACTTGGCCGAAAATAGTGAGGGAGAGGAAAAGTATGAGCTTGGTAGATTAGATATAACAAATATATCTACTAACAAAATTATATTCTTTCATTTTCTCTTTCATTATTTCTATTTCCTTAACTTAGTAATCAAAGCAAACAAGCTAGAGAGAGTGGGAGAGAGAATTCGGTGGAAGAGAAAAGAAATAAGGTGAGTGTTTTGTGTGTTCAAGTTCCTTAATCAAAACTTAGGGAGAAGAAGAGAGTGTGGCGGAATAAATGGGAAATATACATCAGGATAAAGGCATTTGAATTACTAGATCTCAACTGTTGAAAGATTATCAAGTGTTAAATAGGAACATCAAGAATGGAAATTTAAGAATTTTCAATATCATACTAAGGGGTGTAAAAATACCCTGAACATATTTCTTTCATAAAAAAAACATCAGACGAATTAACAATCAAATAGACTGTAAACTGTCTCTGCAAGTACGCCAGGTGATCAGCCTATTGTACCCTACATTGTGCACATGTATTAAGTTTAAAATGCATAAGCATAAATGGGACTATTTACCCGACATCTGTTTTTCCCGTTCATTCGGGTTGTTCATCTTAGTAATCATGTGAGACCTCACCAAGGCAACTTGGATTGGTAAACATTCAATAGCTTCGAAAGATGTGTTTTAAATCATTTTTCATCAATAAAAACTAGCCAGAACCAAAGGCTAGGAACATACTTAGAACAATTTGATAATGAAATAAAACTTAAACATATGGCAGTTAAAATATTAACTGAATAATCATCGATAAGCTTTGCAAGATAATTGAAGTTTGTATGACTTTTCAACGAAGAAACTTGCATGAATACTTAACACAAGTCCAATAGTACCCTTACTGCGATAAGATTAGTAAGGATTTAATGTACCCAAAAGAAATTAGGGTTAGGAAACTTGTCTGATGAGCCTGCTACAATACACGCTAGTAATTAACCTTCACGTAACCTAATTACATGTGTCTCGTTAATCACCATTCATACACAATCTAGTTTGAAGTATAAGGGTCTCCTATTAGATATGCTATAAACATCATAAGAGAATATATTTAGAAAATATATTCCACCCATTTTAGACATCATAGGCAGCCCAAAACAGAAATTAAAAGTGCCCAATCATAACAGTTTTTACATTTTTTTTTGGTTTCTAACATGATTGCTTACGATTTTTATATCTCACTCAAAATAGCTTCGATTCGAACGAAATTTGGACATGTTATACCTCATGCTACATAATATTTTACAAAATTATTACATGCACCAAATAGATTGTCTAAGACATGATTTCGAGTGACCAAAAATCCTAAAAAAAATCATGCAAACTAGTTTAACCCAACTTTTGAGAAAATCATGATTTTGATTCTAGCATGCATGGATTTGATTCCTATTATCTAGACCACTTCTAATAACATATATATACATGTTACAACCATTCAATTCTCTAACTTTTCATATTTTCATCAAATTAGCATCTAAGAGGCATTTTATCAAATTAGCTAGCATACATGGCAAGATTTCTTGACTTTCTATGAATTAGAGCATGTACTAAACCAGAATTTTCACTCTCTACTACCACATATCAGAAACAAACCCTAGCATGACATTACAAAGTCAAAACAAACCATCTACCATGCTTATACAATAATTTTCTTACTAGTTTTCTCATAACATAAGAAATGGTTTGAAGCTTACCTTTTGGACGAAATTTTTTCTTGGTTTAATCTTGCTAGAGTCTCACCCCTTTGCTTGCTAACTCCTTTGCAACCTCCAAAATTCTTAGGCCACCTAGCACCACTCTCAACTCCCAATATTTTTCTCTCTCTCGGTTGGAACTTGTTGTGAAAGGAAGAAAAACTTTGATGGAATGCACATTATATGGTGTATTCAACTAAACTCTCTAGCCCCTTGTAACTCCCCAATGATTAGATATCATTATGTTACCATTCATTCCTCTAATTATTAGCCTAGTTATGGAGGGGTTTAGAAAATGAAAAGGTTTGAGTTTAGAGAATAAACTAGCTCCCTCCTCTTCTATCTTACTATATACGTATATACTCTTTACTTTTTGTCCCAATATACAGGTCACATGGCCCCAGCTATTGTTCATATGAACTTAAAAATATTATTTTAATCATTTAATCAGTTAAATAATTATTTTAACCATTTTGCCCCTCGTAGTCAAATGTGTCCGATACTTATATCGATTCCTACTAAAGTCGACGTCCCGAACTTCATGGGACTATCCGTTTCGTCAAACTCAACTCATATTTGTAAGTCATCTCACGAAATTAATTAGAATTAATTCCATATTTAAATAATTAGCCTAACCGTAACAACCATTAAAAATACTTCAGAGAGAGTTAGAGGGATTTGTGATATTGAAGAATCAGAAGGATTACTTGAGGGTAATCTCTTCAACCAGACTGGGCCAGAGGTGAAATCGGTGGAACAGATGGCTCCTTTTCTCCTCCTTCTCTCTAGGTTCCCCAGCTAACCTCCTTAACTTCCCGTCGGCCGCCCCTCCTCTCCTCTGACTCCTCTTTCCTCCTCTCCTCTTCTCCTCTTTCTCATTCCTTTCAAATCTGTTTGCCCCCTTCAGCTCTGTGTAAGGTCTGCGTTATGGTGGACTTCTCTCACCTGTCTGCCGGAAATTCCTCTAGCAGCCCTTCTAGGGACCTGTTCGACGAGTTTGGAGTCTCTCGCCCTAGCTCTCCGGTGATTGATGAAAATGCTATGGCCGAATCCTCTGCCATACCCTTTGTTGCTGCCGATATGCTATCCGGTAGCACTGAATCTGCCTCTGAAACTAATAGTCTTGCAGAAGTCAGCCTTGGGCTTCAAGAGGGTTCTCCTATGAAGGAAATTTTCAGAGCTGCTCAAGCTCTTTCGCAACAGGGCCACCTTGTTGCGGCTGACGAACGAAAGAAGTCTTCTATGCTGCTTGATTTTATCAAAGCTCAGGGGTTCACTATGAATGACGTAAATGATTTCGCTTCCTCTGGAAAATCTGTTCGTTCTGTTAATGACCATGACATGTTTGTGAAAAGTCCTCTGAAGCCATTCTTGTCAAAACCGCCGACTCCTGCCTTGGGTCAGTGTGGTGTTAACCTTAAACCAGTCTTGTCCAGTGTTGGGTCTCTTCTCGTAGAAGGTGAATGCTCTAGGCCGGCTTCTGCTGGGACCTTCTCGGGAGCAAGGGGAACCCCTATTGCAACCACGGAATGTCCCCCGAAATCTTGGAGTAATATAGTGGCCCAGGCAACTCCGGCAGCTCCATCTTTGAAGCTTGATTTCTTCCCTCCATCTTCTCCCAGCTCGGATAATGGTTCTACCTTTATTAGGCCACCTCCTAAGATCCTGCTCCAAGGTAACTCTCTCTGGTCCTCTTGTCTGGTGGGTGGTTTTCTTCACTCCAAAATGCCGTTTAAACTTGTGGAAGCTAATGTTCATAAATTATGGGATAAATACGGCCTGAAAAGTGTTTTTCTGCAAGAAGGGGGTTTCTTTGTCTTCAAATTTGCAAAGCCGGAGGACCGTGAGAATGTGCTTGCTCTTGGTCCTTGGTATATCTCAAATAAACTGCTATGTCTTAAACTATGGAAGGAAGGCATGGACTTCCATTTTGACTCATGTACAAAAGCTCCGGTCTGAATTTAGCAAAAAAAAAAAAAGCTCCGGTCTGGGTTAAATTTCACAACATCCCCATGTCTTACTGGTCATCTGCTGGGCTCAGTTACCTTGCGAGTGGGGTTGGTATTCCGCTGTTTGTAGATAAAATCACAGAAAAATTAGAACCTATGCATTTTGCTCGGATATGTATTGAAGTAACACCCTCGTCGGCTCTCCCTGGATCGTTAGAAGTGGCTGTTCTGGATGAAGTTACTAACTCTGAAAAGTTTGTGACTGTCAGAGTGGAATACCAGAACAAACCGCAAATATGTTCCCACTGTAAATCTTTTGGGCATTCTCTCCTTCGTTGTCCTAAAGCGAACTATCGGTGGTTGCCAAAAGTTTTAAACACTTCTACAGATTCTCCTCCGGTTGCTTCTGCTATTCCTCATTCCCCTGCTGCACCGGATGGCCTGAACTCTTCTCTTGCTATCCCTCAGTCTGTATCTTCTCCTACGGACTGGACCTTGGTGGCTAAAGGACCTAAACAGCAAGCTCCCAACAGCTGCTCCCCCTTGGTCAGTAGCTCCAACTTCTTTAAGCCTATTGCTGGGGCTGGGGAAGCTATGGAGATTTTCTTGGACACTGACCTCTCTCCTTCTCCTAATCCCCTTGTGGGGAAGTTAAAAATGGTTGATGAAAAGGCTGGTCGTGACCTAAAGGCGAAAGCTCGAGTTGGTTTGATTCCGGGCCAGTCTCCAAAGAAAAAAATTAAAGGAGGGGGGCGTCCTGCTCCACTTTAACCTTAACCGTTTTATGGTTAATTTTTGCTCTATGAACATTAGAGGTGTAAATATGAAGTCCAAGCAGGATAGTGTCCTTGCTCTTTTGCGTAAGCATAATATTTCTTTTGTTGGCCTAGTTGAAACTAGAGTCAAAAGCCCAAAAGCCAATGTTATTTCCAAAGCTATATGTAACAATTGGTGTTGGCATTTTAATTATGAGCATCATGTTAATGGAAGAATCTGGGTAGGATGGGACCCTTCGCTTTGGACTGTAAATATTATTTCTAAATCTTCTCAATTTGTGCATTGCTTAGTTCTATCTGTTGCCTCTTCTATGCAGTTTTTTGTCACCTTTGTTTATGGTTTTAATTCCCCCTCTGAGAGAAAATCCCTTTGGGTTGACCTTCGCTCCCTATGTAACTCGATCAACTTGCCTTGGTGTTTGCTTGGGGATTTTAACGAGGTTCTATCTGTTACTGAAATAAAGGGTGGGAATGATTCTTGGAATGGGGGTATGCAGGACTTCCTGGACTGCACTACTGATATCCTCTTGTCTGATCTTCGTGCTGTTGGACCTATTCACACTTGGTGGAATTCTAGTGACTCTAAACCCCAGTACAAAAAGCTTGATAGAGTTATGGTCAACTGTGACTGGTTACATCACTTCCATGCTTCTCAGGTAATCTTCTCTCCTCGGGACCTCTCGGATCACTGCCCTGCGGTGGTTCAAACTGGTCTGACCTTGCCTAGAGTTCCCAAGCCTTTCCAGTTTTTTAATTTCCTTGGTGAGCTTGAAAATTTCCATGAGGTTGTCCAGTCTGCTTGGAATATCCCTACCTCTGGGGATCCTCTTCAAGTTTTAGCTGGGAAGCTTAGATCAGTCAAATGGGCTCTCTCCACTTTGAACAAAGATAATGGTAATATTACCTCTAATGTGGATAAGGCCAGAGCTCTCCTCCATATTACGCAGAATGCTATTGCTTCCAATCCGAATGATCCCTCTCTCCTTAAGGCTCAAAGGCTTCACTCTGGAAATTTGTGGTGTGCCCTTAGATGTGAAGAGAAATTTCTTAAGCAAAAATCAAGAATCCAATGGCTTAAGGATGGGGACAAAAACTCGGGCTACTTCTTCAATCAAATCAAGAATAGATGGAATCAAAATAAAATCCTTGCTATTGAAAATGAGGCGGGTGTCCTCTTTACTGGTCAAAAGGATATCCAACATATTGCAGTGGACCACTTCTCCTCCTTGCTAGGCTCTCTTCCTATAGGGGAGGACCCCGATCTAATGGATCTTGCCCCCTATGTTTCCAATATTGTTACTGACTCTCAAGCCTCTTGGATGGAGAGAGACATTTCTGATAGCGAAATCTTGACTACTCTGAAGTCGATGAAGAAAAATAAGAGCCCTGGTCCTGATGGCTTCAATGTGAATTTTTTCCTTCTAGTTTGGGATATTGTTGGTCGTGATTTTACCTTGGCTGTTCAATCCTTTTTCAAAAAGGGCTGTCTCCTCAGGGGTACAAATTCTACAGCTATCGCTTTGGTTCCTAAGGTTCCTAATCCTACCTCCATGACTGACTATAGGCCTATTTCCTGCTGTAACACAACTTATAAGTGCATTGCTAAAATTATTGCAGTTAGGCTCAAGGGTATTCTATCTTCCCTAATATCTCCCTCTCAATCTGCTTTTATTCCGGGTAGGAGGATTGGTGATAATATTTTACTGGCTCAAGAGTTATTGAGAAACTATCATAGGCCCTCTGGCCAGCCTCGGTGTGCTATGAAAATTGACCTCCGTAAGGCTTTTGATTCGGTGTCTTGGAATTTCATGCTTGCTGCTCTGCGCCTTTTCAAATTTCCTCCCAAGTTCATCTACTGGATAAAGGCTTGTATATGTTCTACCTTTTACTCTGTCAGAGTGAATGGTGCCCTTTGTGGGTATTTCAAAGGATCCAAGGGCTTGCGTCAAGGAGATCCTCTTTCTCCATATCTATTTGTTATTGCTATGGAAGTCCTTTCGCTTATTCTCTTAAAGGAAACCAGGACCCTCTCTTTCAAGCATCATTGGAAAACAAAGTCTATCTCCTTATCCCATTTGTGCTTTGCTGATGATCTGCTTATATTTTGCCATGGTGATGTGAACTCGGTCAGGGTCATCAAACTCTGTTTAGACCACTTCTCGTCTCTCTCGGGATTACATGTAAATGATTCGAAGAGTATGTGCTTTCTTTCCAATGTTTCTCCTGGTCTTGCTGAGGTTATTTACAATTCTCTTGGGTTTCAAGTGGGTCGGTTCCCTGCTAAATTCCTTGGAGTCCCTCTGATCACCTCGAAGCTCAGCCTTGCTGATTGTCATCCTCTGTTAGAAAAGGTTAAATCCAAAATTTCTTCATGGACTAACAGATTCCTTTCCTATGCTGGACGCCTTCAGCTTATTAAATCGGTTATCTTTGCCATCCAATCTTATTGGTCTGGCCACTTCATTCTCCCTGCGTCTGTTCTTAAAGATCTTAAGTCCACTATGAGCAGATTCTTATGGAAAGGCCCCTCTTTGTTGAAGTTTGGAGCCAAAGTTGCCTGGAGTACATGGGAAACCCCAATCAGAATATAGAACATGCATCATAGAACATTCCCTATGATGTAATAATTATAAAAGATTACAAGGCCAAATGCCCAACGAAGATGTGACAAGAACCAACAATTAGCAAAAACTGAACAAAGCCCAACAAATTATCTTTTAAAGTTGAATTACATTCTTGGGGGATAGTAGCAATGAAGAAGTTACTATTTGTGGAACCGTAAAGTGGATCAAAGCCGAGCTCAAGAAATGTTCACGGGGGACAAGTGGTTTCAGATCTGAACTTTGTCTCTTCCGGTTTTCAGATCTGAACTTTGTCATGTTGAATCTATTTCTAATCTTTGATTAGTGATTTCTGATCTTTGCATTCTTCGGTTAGTGATTATAATATCCATGTTGGGATTTCTTTCCATCTAAACTCCTTTGGTTCTCATAGCTGATTTGGGTTTTTGAGCGGGTCTTTCCATGGGTAAGCAAATGAAGAGTTCGAAATCTAAATCGGCTTCAAAGAAACCTCGGCCAAAGCTGGTGCACGGTTCCTTTGGGAATGCTAGTGTGGATGATAAATCCTTGGGCTCCTCAAGAACTTGTTTCAAATCTGCCATATCAAGCTTAAAAGATAGCAGTTTTGATTTTCCTGATTATCTCAGCTCCTCCGATGGAGAAGGTGATGAGGTGATGAGTCCTCTTATTCCAACTAATCCTTTGAAGTTGGCAAGTGATCCTCACTTTGCTGAACCTAATAATAGGTTGTTTTTGTTGAGTGGATCTCACTCTCTTGAAACTGCAAGTGCACCTCATAGTGGACAAGGTAGCCTTGGGTCTGCCGAAAGCACCATAAAGGTAGACAGAAATTCAACTCTTGGGTCTAGTTGCTCTTTGAATTCAAAAGCTGGCAATGTTTCTCCAGCTAGTGGGAGTTGCTCACGTGAAACTGGTGGGGTCCCAACCCTCCTCTCTCCAATTCAGTTTGGTGACCTTGAATTAGGGACAGAATCATGTCTTCTCTCTTTATCTCCCAAATCTGCTCCTAATAACTATAAACAACCTCATGACATTTCCAACCTCATAAATCATAATGTCAATCTTCTTAATAATCATGATATTGTTGCTATACCTCCTGAAATCTCACAACCCGGTATCACTTCTTGGTCTTTTTCTCTTGTGGGCTATTTTATTGGAGGAAAAAAGTCTATCCACTATGCTACCTATTGGGCAAAACAGGTCTGGGGAGACAAGGTATCAAAGGTGTTTTTTAAAGGAAATGGCCTCTATTTCTTCTGCTTCAGGTCGGAGGCAGACCTTATTCCAATTGCTGCTCGTGGACATGCTTACTTTGGTAAATCTCTTTTGATCATCCAAAGATGGAAAGCTGGTATGGAATTTCTTAAACGTGATCCTACTATTATTCCTATCTGGGTCAATTTTCATAATGTCCCACTTCCACTTTGGCACGATGATGGTTTTGCCTATCTTGCTAGTCATTTTGGCAAACCTCTATTTATTGACGATGCAACTAAATTTGGAAATAAGCTCTCTTTTGCTAGAGTTTGTATTGATATAGCAGTCTCTACTCAGTTACCTAAGTCTTTTACAGTTCAAATTGAGAATTGTGCTCCCCAAGAAATTCATATTGATATTCCTTGGCAACCCCGGAAATGTATGCTCTGCAAAACCTATGGTCATTCTGATTCCACTTGCTCCCTTCTACCTCGCGAGGGGAAAAAGGAGGAAACGAAATCTAAGCCCAGGTTTGATTGGAGGGAATTGCCAAAAAGGAAGGATTGTCCAATTGCTCCTTGTTCGGAGAATACTCCTCCTGTTATGGGAAAAGGAAAGGAAAAGATCTCTAATTTTGCTAGTACGTTGGTTGTTAAGAGTACCCCTGACTCAAGTGCTATGAAGAAAGTTCGATTTGACAAGACCGAGTTCTTGATTACAAAGGTTCAACTAACTCAAAAGGCTGCCTTGTCTACTTTTCCTGTTCTCAAGTCGTGCTTAAAAGTATCTACTCCTAGACCAACTTTGAGGATTATGGAACCAAAACCTCCTGACATTTAGATTTTTGGCTGCTCAAGTACGCCAAAAGCCAAGAGCTGGGTTTTTGGTCTTCGCCAGCTGGTTTGCTGCTCATAGTTTCTTGGGCAGTTGTTCTAATGGTTGCCATGTTTGGAGTCACCTTCTGTCGGGGGCATGTCTGATTGTCGAGGTTGATTTCAGTTTTTATTTCTGTTTCAGTTCCGTGCAGTTGGTCAGCTTGGTGCAGCTTCTATGCTGCTATGGGGATGGTCTGAGTCTTTTTGGCATCTGGCCTGTGCACTTGCCAATGCTTTTGGTTGGTAGTGCTGGGATGGGCTACATTTTTCTGCTATGTGGTCCATGCTGCTTGCTATGTGGTTTCAAGTTGTGGTTTATGCAGTTGATGTCTACACTACTTACTTTTATGGTTATTGTTTTGATTTGAAGGTCAGCTAGCTTTGGGCTGATGGTACTAAGTATAGCCGGTGTGATTTTAGCCCGGTTGGGGTTTACTGCTACTGAGGCATTCTAGTGTCTGTCATATGGGTTGATTCAGTCCCATGCTGCTCTAGCTCAGTTTCTCAGCAACTGCTCTTTCTCGGCAGCTGCTCTGCTCTGGTTTTGGGTTTGGTTTTGTTTGCTCCCTTTCTTATTTGGGTGGCAGTGTTGTGCTTCTTTATGGGGCTGCTGGTTCGTTTGATGGGCTTTGGGTTATTCGGTTGATTTCAGAGCTGAATTTTTGCATTTCACTCATATCTCTTAATGTTTAGATCTAATTTTTCATAGTGGGAACATCTTTGGTTTCTTCTGCAGGTGGGGCCCACGTGGGCATGATGGAAGTGCTTACTGCTTAATGCTATGCCCTGCGGGACCCACGGATTTTCTGAGGGCTGGTGCTTGGATTTTAATTATTTATGCAGCCTCATGTGGGTTGTCCATTGCAGCAACACTAGTCCTTATTGGTGTAGCTAAATATTAATTGTGTCTATTTAGTGGTTTCTAGCTTCAGGATGTAAGGATGTATTAAATTAAGTTAGGAAAATTGTTCCCCCTAGTCTTATCTAGGTGCTTTAACCTTCTCGGAAGAAGAAGGTTATGTTCTGATCTTCATTGTAATATCCTTTGTTTTTTGCTTTTATATATATACAAACAAAATTTAGCAAAAAAAAAAAAAAAAGTTGCCTGGAGTAAAATTTCGCTTCCTTATTCTGAAGGAGGTCTAGCTATAAAGCATCTGGAGGACTGGAATAAAGCTCTAATCTTGCTTCAGCTTTGGAGAGTAGTTAATCCTAATTCTCCGTCTCTTTGGGCTTCTTGGGTTAGAGTATATCATCTAAGCTCTAAACACTTTTGGGTTCTGAAAACCCCAAATGACTGCTCATGGATATGGAGAAAGATTCTGCAGCTGAGACCTCTTGCTTTGACCCATATTCGGTTCCGGATTGGTAATAGGGAAAGTACTAGTCTGTGGTTCGATCCTTGGCTCAATGCGAACCCTCTAGCTACAAGTTCTCATTCCCCTTTGATCATAAATTCTGATTTGGGTCCAAATGCAACTGTTAGTGATATTATTCGTGATTCTTCCTGGCACCTACCCTCCTCTAATCATAATGATTTTATTGTCTTTCGGGATTCCTTTGACCTCAATAGGGTTTGTGACTCTACTAAACCGGATGAGATTCTATGGGATTCTTTGAATCCTAATGAGGTAAAAGCTTCTACTCTATGGCGTTCTATTAGGCAGGTGGGAGTTGTTGTACTTTGGGACAAATTAGTGTGGCCTAAGATCCCTCGGTACTCTTTTACCCTCTGGTTGGCTTTCCATCAAGGGTTACGTACAATGGACAGATTAATCAGTTTTGGAATGTCTGTAAATCCCTCGTGTGTTCTTTGCTCTTCCAAACTGGAAACCTTTGACCACTTAATCTTCCACTATGACTAATCTTTTAGGGTCCTGCTTTCTGTTCTTCGACACTGTGGGTGGAGGGGTTCTAGTCGGGCTTGGAGCTCCATTACGGGCTACCTCATTCATTATTCAAATCCTTCTTTCCACCACAGTTTACTTCATCTTGGTTTCGCAGCTGTGGTATACCGTATTTGGAATGAGCGGAATGCGCGAATTTTCAATCATAAATCCTGCACTGTTCGTAACCTTGTTACCGACATACTTCATGTGCTCAAATGTAAACTTCATACAAATGCTAGATTCCAAAAAATTAAGACAAGATATGGTCTTAGGCAGCTTGCTTTAAACAATTCTTGACAGGTTCTGCTATTATTTCCATATTAGTGTCATGTTTTCTTGGCTGATGTTGTTATTTTAATGGCTGATGCTGCTGGGGAGCTGCTCTTTAAGTTATTTAGCTGTTTTAGCTGGTTTAGCTGTGTTCATTGTTCTGTTGTTGTGTTGCCTTATGGTTCTGTGTTCATTGTTGTTCTGATGCTGTTCTGATGCTGATGTGATCATGGGTCTGTCCTGCACATGGTTCTCTCATTTTCATGTTGGCTATGCTGGTTTTTGGTTGGGGTTATTGGTTTGGTGCCTATTCAGATCTGCTGCAGTCAGTGGTTTCTAGCTGCATTCTATGTTTGCTGATGGCTGCGTTTTGACCTGCTGCTGGCTTCTCGGCAGCTGTTGGATTCTGCTGGCTGTTTCTTATCTGGTGTGGTACAGCATCTGCTGTCTTTGCCTAAAGTTCGCCAATGTCTGGTGTTCCTCTGCTATGGTCTTGCGCAGCTGCCGTGCTCCTTGTTACGTGTGGTGCTTGGTTTCTGCTGTGCTTCTTTGTGTTTGAGCTATTTCTTCTGCAGGCTCCTGTATGGGTCCTGCTGCTGCTATCCTGTGACTGGTTATCCTGGCTGGAGGGATGTTTGTTATCTGCTGGTATGCTGATGTTGTCCTGCTGTCCTGTTTTGGTCAGTTCTGGGTTGTTTGGTCAGTTGTCGCTGGTGTCTGGCTAGCTGCAACACTGCTAGCTGCTACAGTGCTGCTGGCTGCTTTCTATCTGGTGTGGATGCTGACTGCATAGTTCTCCTGGCTGCGTGTGGTGCTGCTTCATGCTTGGTACCTGTTAGAATTGTAGTAAGTGGTTGATGCTCTGTTGTCCGACTAGCTGCTGCTCAAGCTGTGCTCCTCGGCAGTTGCATTGTGCTGCTATGTGCTGTGGCATTGTGCTGCTACTGTGGTGCAGTGCAACTGTTTGTATTCCAACAGCGGCTGGTTTGCTTTGTTGGGAATATGGTCTGCATAGTGATCATCCTGGTTGTAGTAGTTACTGTAATTGGTCTCAAGCAAATTTTTGCTTGTTTTTTGTTGTTGCTTTGTTCTTGGTTAAATCCCTGTTTGCTAGTATCTAGTTTGGCTTACTGCAGCCATCATAGGGCATGTCCTATGATGGCTATGGTATACTGTTTGGGGTTCTAACCCATTTACTTTGTATTTATTCTTTCTTTTATTTCAGTCTAAATTTAGCAAAAAAAAAACAAATAAGTCTTAACAACATCATTAACTCAAGTCTTAAACATAAATACATCATTTAATAAAATAACAAGTCTTCATCACTTGCTAACTTTGCCCTTGCCCTTACTAGTGGAAGGTTCGTCAGTTCTTTCATTCTTAACTGTAATGTTATTATTAAGCAAGAGTGAGCACTATTGCCCATAAGTATAATAATAAAATAACAGTATAATAACATGCTAATAAATCAAAGACATCTGAATAAAAGCTCAACTTTTGAATCAAGAATAAATAGCAAGAATCAAAAGAATTTTGAGGGTCATAAGACCTTGAACTATGTCCTAGGTTATCAAGGGTTATACTTGAAACCTTTAACAGTCATAAGACTATGGACCTTTCTACTAGTACTTAGGGGGATCAGCCCTTAGTACCATATTGTGCACAATATCTTAACGCTAACGCATAAGTAAATCCCTTTGCAGGGTTGTTCATCTAAGTTTGACATTCGAGTCCGCAACAAAGGAAGTTTGGTTTGGATAATTCATCAAGGGTTCTAAAATTTAGAACCCTCATCAGCTATGGACTAGTCGAATCAATAAGGATTCGCTAGTCTAATAAGGTTCAATAATAATGATATTCAAATTGAATAATAATCTCAGGAACTATACAATAGGACAATTATTGTATAACTAAATCATGCTTTGAAAAGATAATCAATCTTTAATATAACATTTGAACTTGAATAATAGTAATGATAATTTACTCGAGGTAAATAATAAACTTGAACAATAATGACAAGTAGGGTTAGGAAACTTGCCTCGTGCGTAGATTACACTTTAACTAAGCATGTTCTTTGAATTTAATCCTACATACCATTCACATTCACAATACCAGTTAATTATAACTTAACTAATCATCAATGATTATTCTTTTTGTTTAAACTTTGGTTATGACTATACTTAGTCAAATTATCACATTGTCACATAATTTGTACTTTATGAATATCCAACTAATTATGTATTTCATTAACTCAATCCACATGTAATTATGTTATTTACATGTTAAACATCTAATTTATATCTCATTATACTTCTAACATGTTTACATGTTCATTACATTAATTTACTAACACATTGTTAGACTTAAACATTTTAAAAAATTACATTTCTGAACTTTCTGGAGAGTGGCGCTGCGGCGCCACTGTTACACTTGATTTTCACCCTGCGGTGCCGTGGCGCTGCATCCGGACACATGGTACTGTGGCTGGAAACTTGGCGTTGTGGCGCAGATGTTTAGGCATGAGACTGGCGTCGCGGCGCGGCGAGCCAAAAACTGTTCTGTAATTCGCGAAAATTGTAGAACACAGCCAAAAACTCCAATTTAAAATATTACTACATGAATTTAGACATTCCCATATATTATAATTCGTGTATAATAATAATTAAACAATTATAGAACGATTTTAATCCATTAAAACATATAATTATAGAATTAAAATATGTGAATTTCACTGACTTTGATGTTCTTGAAGGTTTTGAAAATAAAACATGAAAATTGTCACTACGGATTCGTTATAACACCGAATCTGTTTATTTAAACTTTGGTCTCTTCATATCAACATGCATAACAACATACAAATGTAAAATTTAGGGATAATATAAGATCAATACATGAAATATCACGTATAAGGCCATATGGCCAAAACCCAAACTCTGTAAAATTTTGAAATAGCAAGTCATCATTTACTGAAACTTATGATATGGAATCATATAAAATATATATAAAACATGTTATGCTACTCGAATTATTACGTATATTCCTAACTCAATTTCCCAATTTACAGAAATTCCACAGAACTTGATTGAAAGCCATTTTCATAAAAAACTAAATGACGTAAAAGTAGAATTTGGGTTAGAGAGAATTACTCACAGATTAGTGTAGATAGGAGGGATTAAACTTTCTCAATCAATCAAACAACTCACAATTCTCTGAATTTATTAATTCTCTCTCTCTCTCTCTCTCTGTGATAATTCTCTAGACTTAGCAATAATGGAATGAATGAAGAAGAAGACGTCGCATATAATAATTAAACTGACGTTGTTGTGGTCAGTTAACCAATTCGTGGTTAACTGCCCTCAACCACTACTAAGGCCTTGTTTGGCTATTCAATATAATTCATTCTCATTTAATTTGATAAACTTCTTATACTATAGTTTAATTAATGTCACACTCCTTATAAAAGAACTCCAATATTTTATTTAATATATTTTAAATAAAATATATTAATTTCTCATAAATTCACATAGTCACATAAATAATTTTCTCATTAATAAATAATGTCAAATTATTAACTCTCTAATTAATAATTAAATTACTTAAAATAACATCATGCTTAATTAAATATTTTATTTAATTCAATAAGCTCACATAATTACATATTTGAATAATAATTATTCTCTACATTAATTTAATAAATGCATCAATTAATTACTTAATCTAATAATTAAATCATCGAAAATATTTATTTACTTCAATAAATATTAATATTAAATTACAAAAATCTCGTTCGTCACATCTTTCCCCCCTTAAAAGGATTCTGTCCCCAGAATCACGACTCAATAAATTCTACCCGTTGCATTCTCCCCTCCTTATAAAGATTCTGTCTCCAGAATCGCTTACAAATAATTAAGTAAATAAATGAGGGTAATTCTTCATCATATTCTCTTCGAGTTCCCACGTAGCTTCTTCAGCATTGTGGTTCCTCCAAATTACCTTAACATAAGGTATAACTTTATTCCTGAGAACTTGTTCTTTTCGGTCGACAATTTGGATAGGAATTTCTTCGTAAGATATGTCTTTCTCAAAATGCAGGGGTTCGTATTCAATTACATGCTTGTAATCGGCTTTGTATGGTCGTAATACAGAAACATGGAAGAAGTTGTGGACGTTCTCGAGTGCTGGAGGTAAGGCTACCTCGTACGCGACTTCTCCGATTCTTCTCAGTACTTCAAATGGTCCAATGAATCTTGAGCTCAATTTCCCTTTCTTTTCATACCTGATTTTCCTCTTCCAGGGAGAGACCTTCAAGAAAACATAACTACCTGATTCAAACTCGATATTTTTACGATGTGGATCAGCATATTTCTTCTGTCGATCTTGAGCCGCTACCAGTCGTGCTCGGATCACTTTGACTATTTCTATCGTCTTGTTTTACCAATTATGGCCCTAGCAATTGTCTTTCACAAACCTCATCCCAGTAAAGTGGAGTTCTGCACTTTCTGCCGTATAACGCTTCGTAAGGCGGCATGCCAATACTAGCGTGGTAACTGTTGTTGTAGCCGAACTCTACTAACGGTAGGTGATCATCCCAATTTCCTTTGAAGTCCATCACACAAGCTCTTAGCATATTTTCTAACATTTGAATTATGCGTTCGCTCTGTCCGTCTGTTTGAGGGTGATAAGTTATACTCATTCGCAATTGCATACCCATGCATTCCTAAAGACGTTTCCAGAAATTTGATGTGAAACGCGGATCCCTATCTGAAATAATTGATACCGGAACTCCATGTCTCGAAACAATCTCTTTTACGTATAGCCTCGCCAACTGATCTAAGTTGAATCTTATTTTGATCGGAAGGAAGTGTGCGGATTTCGTTAGTCGGTCAACGATAACCCATACTGCGTCGTAGCCTTTCTGAGTCGTCGGAAGGCCAACCACGAAGTCCATTGTAATATGTTCCCATTTTCATTTTAGGATCTCTAATGGTTGTAGCAATCCACTCGGCCTCTGATGTTTAGCTTTCACTTTCTGACAGGTTAGACACTTGGCAACACATTCTGCAACATCATGTTTCAAATTCGGCCACCAAAAATGTTGTCGAAGATCTTGGTACATCTTTGTACTACCAGGGTGAATCGAATATCTTGAACTATGAGCCTCGCTCAAAATATCTTCCTTAATCTCTTGTACTAGCGGTACCCAAATTCTACTCTCAAATCTCAGTATTCCTTCTTTATCCATCTTAAATCTCGGTTCGGTTCTTTCAGATATCTTCTTTGTCACCTTTTTACATTCTTCATCCTGAAGCTGAGCCTCCTTTACTTTATCTAGTAGAGTTGTACCAGATTACATCTGAAATAGCTTCTCATCGATCTCCATAGGATACTTCACTTCCAACTCCAGTTTCTCCATTTCTGTAATTAGCTCCTCCTTAGCAGTTAACATCATCAATTTCTCATGGCCCTTACTACTTAAGGCGTTAACAACCAAATTTGCTTTTCTCGGATGGTATAAAATCTCACAGTCGTAGTCCTTAATTAACTCCAACTACCTTCTTTGACGTATATTCAAATCCTTCTGTGTGAAAATATATTTCAGACTCTTATGGTCCGTATATATTTCATACTTCTCCCCGTAGAGGTAGTGCCTCCAAATTTTCAAAGCAAAAACAACTGCAGCTAACTCTAAGTCATGGGTCGGATATCCCTTCTCGTAATCCTTCAATTATCGTGATGCATACGCAATGACTTTGCCATTTTGCATCAGCACACAACCAAGTCCTTTATGCATCACTATAAACAACAAAATTTCCTGTATCATCCAGAAGGAATAACACAGGTGCCGTACTCAATCTCTTCTTCAATTCTTGGAAGCTCTCCTCCCAATTCTCCGTCCAAACAAATTTCACAGCTTTACGAGTTAAATTCGTTAACGGAGTTGCGATCTTGGAAAAGTCTTGTATGAACCTTCTATAATATCCTACTAATCCAAGAAAACTTCTTACTTCTGATGGCGTTCTAGGCTAATCCTAGTTAATCACGGCTTCTACTTTTGATGGATCTACTGAAATTCTGTTTTTATCGATCACGTGACCAAGAAATTGTACTCGCTCGATCCAGAATTCACAATTCAAAAATTTAGTGTACAACTTCTCCCTTCTTAATACTTCCAACGTTAACCTCAAATGTTCTTCGTGTTCTTCTTTGGTTTTGGAATATACCAAAATGTCATCTATAAATACCACTATGAATTTGTCCAAAAACGGCTTGAACACACCATTCATTAGTCCCATAAATGCTGCAGGAGCATTCGTTAGACCAAACAACATTACTAAAAATTTGTAGTGACCGTATCGTGTTCTGAACGCTGTCTTCGGTACATCCTCTGGCCTCACCTTCAGTTGATGATAACCGCTTCTCAAGTCTATCTTGGAAAAGTATCTCGCTCCCTTTAATTGATCAAACAGGTCGTCGATCCTCGGTAATGGATATCTGTTTTTATTCGTGACCTTATTCATTTCTCTGTAGTCAATGCAGAGTCGCATCGATCCATCCTTCTTTTTCACAAACAACACCAGCGCTCCCCACGGCGATACGCTCAGTTGAATGTGCTTCTTGTCCAATAATTCTTGTAGTTGTACCATTAGTTCTTTCATCTCTACTGGTGCCATTCGGTATGGTGCCTATGATATTAGAGCGGTTTCGGGCGCCAAATCGATCACAAAATCTACTTCTCTATATGGTGGAAGTCCTGGTAAATTGTCTAAAAATACGTCGACGAAATCCCTCACAATCGGTATCTCTTCTACCTTTAGATTCTCTTTTCGACTGTCGAATGTGTAAGCTAAGTATCCTATATAGCCTTGTCTCAACAACTTCCTGGCCTGCATCATTATCAGACAACTCGCTTGTCTAGGTGACTTGCTACCATAAAATACAACCTTTGACGGAGTCATAAGGTTAATACATTTCTTTTGGCAATCAATTACAGCACCGCAATTGAATAACCAGTCCATTCCCAATATAACGTCAAATTCCCCAAGTCGAATAGGGATAAGATCTACATTCATGATATTACCCTTAATATCCACTCTACAGTTCTTATGTACGTACTTAACAGGGATTATTTCTCTATTCGCAATTTCTAGGTTCATGGGGTAATCCAATTCATTCTTAGGCAAATCTAAATTCTTTGCAAAATCATCAGATATAAAGGAACAAGTAGCACCCGAATCAAATAATACGTAAGCATTAACTTTATTGATCGGAATGATACCTAACACCACATCACGGGATTGAACTGCATCTTCTACCGTCATGTTGAAAGTCCGGGCGGTCGGTCGGTTTATTGCGGTTGGTCCGGTGATGGTTAAGGCATTTCCACTGTTACTTCCCCAGTTTCCCCCTGATCCTGACCCTCCCGATCCCTTCTTGGGACAATCTCTTGCCAGATGGTCCTTCGAACCACAAGTAAAACAAGCACCCTTCTTTGGGTTTGGACAGTTTGGTGCTATGTGGCCTTCCTCACCACAATTGTAGCACACTCTTTTTCCTTTCATACAAACTCCTAGATGGGCTTTCTCGCAAGTCAGACATGCTTCAATTCTTTTCTAATGATTACCTTGCTGATTTCCCGATGATGAGCTGTCGTTCCACCTTTTCTTCTGATTAAAATTTCCACCTCCTTTGCCACTTCCACTGGACTTGTTATTAATTTCACCTTCACTCTTCTTCTTCTTCTGATCTTGATTGTATTTGGTCACCGCATCGCTTCCACCTTCAGTGAGGATGGCCTTTTCCAAAACTCCAGCAAATGTGTTTATCTGAAACATTGATACCATGTTGTACACCCAAGGCTTTAGTCCTTGCTCAAACTGTCTCGCCTTCCTCTCATCCGTGTGAACTTGATACAGGGAGAATCTTGCCAACTCATTGAATTTAGCCGCGTAGTCAGGTACACTCATGTTTCCCTACTTCAGTTCTAGAAATTGAACCTCCATCTGATTCTACGAACTAGTTGGGAAATACATTTCGAAAAAAATTTCTTTAAATCTCTCCAACGTAATTACACCTTCACCTCCTCGTACTTTGTTTGCTTTCCACCAGTATCTAGCCTCAGACTTCAGCATAAACGTTGCAAAAGCGGTCTTCTGATCTTCTCCAACCTTAGTAACATCAAAAACCTTCTCCATTTCCATAACCCACGTTTGAGCCTCGATTGGGTTCATAGAACCTTTGAACTCTGGCGGTCCCACCGCCTTGAAGTCTTTAAACGTTGTGTTTGGTGGAGCTTGCGACTGATTATTCATGGCTCCAGTCAGTATGTTCACCAACTGCTGAACAGGATTAGCATTGGCGTTATTGTTATTATTGGTAGACTCTTACTGAGCCAGTTGACGTTGTTGTCTTCTCCTTGGCGGCATTTTTCTGTTAAATAAACGCTTATTAGAACTTTATTTATTTCTCTAAATAGTTAAGGCATTACTTAACAATTTAACATACTCATTTAACACATCATCTCAACAACTTGATATATTTTCATTCAAATCAAAAGTTTTAACATCAAACTATAGCATCACTGCTATTTACATCATCTATCCTAGAATAAAGAATCCACGGGATTTAAAACATTCAAATATTCTTTCGTTCATAAACACGTCAGAATTTACATCTAAAAACTAATCAAGTTCTTCACATAATTAAATAAATCATATCACTGTCGGTCAAGGTACTGATTAGCCTTGCTACGCTCCTCTTCTAAGATGTGATGCATCGTCCTGCGATCCATCATGTACAATGGTAGTCCTTCGAACTGGATTGGGTACCTCAAAACTCGATCTTGGGTCTCATTCATTGCCTTGTTAAGTGTAGAATACGTTTCCCTAATCTTCGCTTTCTTTGCACGACTATCATCCTCTGCACGATCAGCTCGACGCGATTCTCTTACCCAGCCTTCCTCTACTATATTTAGTCTATCAGAGGTTTCCTTCAGTTCCTTCTTCAGTTTCTCTATCTCCTCGGTCTTATCTTTAGTTTGACCCTTCTCATGGACCAAATCCCATTCTATATTTTCCAGTCGAGAGTGAAGAGTCAAAATCTCCCTCTCCTTCTGCTCTAGAGTAATATGCTGAATAACCGCTCTCTCGGTCAAATCCTGGACCTCGTCTCGTAACTCCACGTTACGGTCGTATAACGTGTCATACATCTCAGCATCAACGGTGTACCGTGGTAACTCCTCTTCTTCCTCTTCCTCAACAAATTCCCCCCTAGGATCCTCCTCAGGATCAGTCTCGGACTCATTCTCCTAACCAACAACGGTGATCAATGGAGATGACTCCCTCTATACCAGTTACTCCCTAACGACATGAATGTCTCGGGGCTCCTCCTTTAGCGGTACTATAGGTACACGGGGTTCCTCCTCAGTAGGTACTATAGGTATACGAGGTTCTTCCTCCCCAGCTTGACTAGCTTCTCCAACATTCGACATCCTGACAACAAAATTTTAAGTTTTAGTTACTAAGTCGTATCATCTAACGCATACGTTAACACATAACACATAAGATCTTTTATTATCTTTAATGAATTGCAGAAATTCATTTCTTATAACTCGATAAGAGTTTTCCATCACTATCTTCTTTCTATAAGGCTACTACCTAAGGTTGTTCCCCCACCTAAGGTTCATAACCTACAACTTTGATACCAACTTGTGACACCCCCAAATCCGGGTACTTCAATCCCACAGGATTTTGTGTTCACTGTACAAATATCATCTATCTATCCACCCATAATAAATGCAAACCATGCAATAGATAGAATAAAAATCTTCCCTTTAAGGGTTACAACATCTGAATAATAATAATTCAATCCCAGGTTAAACTAACCTTAAACATCTGTGCGGAATCATAAACAAATAAGTCTTAACAACATCATTAACTCAAGTCTTAAACATAAATACATCATTTAATAAAATAACAAGTCTTCATCACTTGCTAACTTTGCCCTTACCCTTACTAGTGGAAGGTTCATCAGTTCTTTCGTTCTTAACTGCAATGTTATTATTAAGCAAGAGTGAGCACTATTTCCCACAAGTATAATAATGAAATAACAGTATAATAACATGCGAATAAATCAAAGACATCTGAATAAAAGCTTAACTTTTGAATCAAGAATGAATAGCAAGAATCGAAAGAATTCTGAGGGTCATAAGACCTTAAACTATGTCCTAGGTTATCAAGGGTTATACTTGAAACCTTTTACAGTCATAAGACTATGGACCTTTCTACTTGTACTTAGGGGGATCAGCCCTTAGTACCATATTGTGCAAAATATCTTAACGCTAACGCATAAGTAAATCCCTTTGCAGGGTTGTTCATCTCAGTTTGACATTCAAGTCCGCACCAAAGGAAGTTTGGTTTGGATAATTCATCAAGGGTTCTGAAATTTAGAACGCTCATCAACTATGGACTAGTAGAATCAATAAGGGTTCGCTAGTTTAATAAGGTTCAATAATAATGATATTCAAATTGAATAATAGTCTCAAGAAGTATACGATAGGATAATTATTGTATAACTGAATCATGCTTTGAAAAGATAATCAATCTTTAATATAACATTTGAACTTGAATAATAGTTATGATAATTTACTCGAGGTAAATAATAAACTTGAACAATAATGACAAGTAGGGTTAGGAAATTTGCCTCGTGCGTAGATTACACTTTAACTAAGCACGTTCTTTGAATTTAATCCTATATATCATTCACATTCACAATACTAGTTAATTATAACTTAACTAATCATCAATGATTATCCTTTTTGTTTAAACTTTGGTTATGACTATACTTAGTTAAATTATCACATTGTCACATAATTTGTACTTTATGAATATCCAACTAATTATGTATTTCAATAACTCAATCCACATGTAATTATGGTATTTACATGTTAAACATCTAATTTACATCTCATTATACTTCTAACATGTTTACATGTTCATTACATTAATTTACTAACACATTGTTAGACTTAAACATTTTAAAAAATTACATTTCTGAACTTTCTAGAGAGTGACGCTGCGGCGCCACTGTTACACTTGATCTTCGCGCTGCGGCGCCGTGGCGCTGCAGCCGAACACATGGCGCTGCGGCTAGAAACTTAGCGCTACGGCGCGGTGCTGCTGCGGCGCGGATGTTTAGGAGTGAGACTAGCGCCGCGGCGCGACGAGCCAGAAACTGTTCTGCAATTCGCAAAAATTGCAGAACACAACCAAAAACTCCAATTTAAAATATTACTACATGAATTTAGACATACCCACATGTTATAATTCATGTATAATCATAATTAAACAATTATAGAATGATTTTAATCCATTAAAACACATAATTATATAATTAAAATATGTGAATTTCACTGACTTTGATGTTCTTGAAGGTTTTGAAAATAAAACATGAAAATTGTCACTACGGATTCGTTATAACACCGAATCCGTTTATTTAAACTTTGGTCTCTTCGTATCAACATGCATAACAACATACGAATGTAAAATTTAGGGATAATATACGATCAATACATGAAATATCATGTATAAGGCCATATGGCCAAAACCCAAACTCTGTAAATTTTTGAAATAGCAAGTCATCATTTACTGAAACTTATATTATGGAATCATATAAAATATATATAAAACATGTTATGCTACTCGAATTATTACGTATATTCCTAACTCAATTTCCCAATTTACAGAAATTCCACAGAACTTTATTGAAAGCCATTTTCATAAAAAACTAAATGACGTAAAAGTAGAATTTGGGTTGGAGAGAATAACTCACAGATTAGTGTAGATAGGAGGGATTAAACTTTCTCAATCAATCAAACAACTCACAATTCTCTGAATTTATTAATTCTCTCTCTCTCTGTGATAATTCTCTAGACTTAGCAATAATGGAATGAATGAAGAAGAAGACATCGCATATAATAATTAAACTGACGTTGTTGTGGTCAGTTAACCAATTCGTGGTTAACTGCCCTCAACCACTACTAAGGCCTTGTTTGGCTATTCAATATAATTCATTCTCATTTAATTTGATAAACTTCTTATACTATAGTTTAATTAATGTCACACTCCTTATAAAAGAACTCCAATATTTTATTTAATATATTTTAAATAAAATATATTAATTTCTCATAAATTCACATAGTCACATAAATAATTTTCTCATTAATAAATAATGTCAAATTATTAACTCTCTAATTAATAATTAAATTACTTAAAATAACATCATGCTTAATTAAATATTTCATTTAATTCAATAAGCTCACATAATTACATATTTGAATAATAATTATTCTCTGCATTAATTTAATAAATGTAACACATAATTAAATTAATCTACCACAATTGCATCAATTAATTATTTAATCTAATAATTAAATCATTGAAAATATTTATTTCCTTCAATAAATATTAAGATTAAATTACAAAAATCTCGTTCGTCACAGAAATCACTGGAAAAGGTGTTGTAGATTTTAGTGTGGACTGATTTTAATAAAGGAGTCAAAAACAGAAAAATGGCAAAAGTATTCTGTCAAAGAAATTACAAGGGCAGTTTCGGCCACTTAAATTTTGACAAAATTTTCGGCCTTTTGGGAAATGAAAATATATCGTATAAAGTAGCTCTTGTCCAAAAATGAGCTCATTCCGACTTACATTGAGTAAGTTATGGTCATTTCAATATTTGGGTTTTTCGGACGAAAATCGTTATAACCGGAGTTCTATAACTCTGATGGCCACGAAATTTAAACTGGAGGGTCATGTTAACACGTATAACATTATGCCATGATTTGAGAATTTTTGGAGTTAAGCACGACGTAGCTAATTTCTTAAGGAATTAACTAGAAATTTATTTTTTGAAAATACTTAAGGGAGTTGAAAAATTCCAGAAAAATACTTTTTTGTGTATAGAATACATGTGTATATGATTGGCCAAAAGATAGAAAAATAATAAGTTGATTTGGTATTTTCGTGAAAAAGAATAGTGAATTCAGGTTGCTAAAATTGAAGATTATGAATTTAGGTTGCTGAAATTGAATTCAGTCTGCTAATCTTTTTTTCGTCTACTGAAATAGTACTTTCAGGATGCTGAAATGTAATTTGGTTTACTAAAATGATAATTCAATTTAGTGAAAAGTTATCTAGCTTACTAAGATAGCATATAAAAGGGAAAACTTATAAGTATAAGTTATAAGTGATGAAAATATTATCAAAGTATAATGATAATACTAAGACTAAGATGTAATGTCTAATACTTAACTTTGTGAGTGAAGGTTAGACAAGTTAATATAAGATGATGAGATTATAAATAAGTAAATGAATATGATGATAAGATTATCTAATATTTGACTATGTGATTAAGTATTAGATAGTATTATGAAATAAGGTATGATATGCTAATTGATAGATCAATCTTATACCTGATAGGTCTTTTCAATAATAAGAATAAATTAAATTGCGTCGGTAATCGACTATGCAGACAAGTTTCTTTAACTTAAACTCGAGTTATTAGTAAGTTGTATTTGAATTCTGTACCATGTATCTGGCGACCCAAGATGGGTGATGTATACCTAATTTTGGGGGCGTCACAGTTGGTATCAAAGCTTAGGTATATGATCCCTGGCTAAGATGTGAGAATAGTACTAGGAGGGGAGAGACGGGGAATTCATTAACATATATTTGAATTACCAAAATATCATCATTCTTATTTTTAGTAAATAGAGTAGTATCAACAGTTCCCCGCTGTCGATGTCGAGATTTTTAGTTGTCCCTTTCCGTTACTTGTTCTTTGGTGTTCTCATTTTAGGTGAGATTTGTTTGAAAAAACAAGTGAAAAAGGTCCGACATGTATGATGTCGACGATGGACTATTAAGAGTCGCCAGTTGGTTTTTTTTAAATGGTTGTACTAACACAACTGAGAAAAGGTTTGCATGCACTTCTCTCCCAGCCCCTTCGTCCTCTGAGGACAGAATCTTATGGGGATCCACTGATATTAAAATGGTTAAAGCCTCGATCATCTGGGAATCCATTCGCACTTCTGCTCCAAAAGTCCCTTGGGCTCACCTGTTTCGGCACTCTCTCCACATTCCTAGATATTCCTTCACCACATGGCTGGCCCTTCGTGGCAGGCTGCCGACCAATGATCGCTTCTCCTCTTACTCGAGGTTTCGCCCTACATTTTGCCCTTTCTGCGCAACTCATGTTGAGACCTTTGCCCACCTTTTTTTTGATTGTATCTTTTCATCTTCTGTCCTATCCTCTGTTCTAGCATTTGGGGGCTAGACTAATGTCCCAATGAGGTGGGATAATCTAGTTGATTTTATTATCCAGTTTGGTAGAAATAGCATTAGGTCCAATATCCTCAAGCTTTCTTTCGCTTCAACTGTGTACAAACTCTGGGCGGCTAGGAATTCCTTTGTTCATGATCAGATTAAAAAGCCTTTGGGTGTAGTGGTCAGGGACATTTTGTGTATCATTAAATCCAGGTTGTCTTCCTCTTCTAAGTTTCTCTTGGCTGCTCAGGGCAACCCTAGCATTAGTATGTGGTTATAGTTGCTGGGGTGTGCAGGTTTGGGCGAGGTGATGGTTGTGATGGTTAGGTTCGGCCGGTATGTTCTGGGGCATGAAGGTGGGCAGGAAGGTCTGGGCTGCTCTGAATCGCTTGGCTGGTCTTCAATCAGCCTTTGGTTCAGCTTAATGGTGCTCGCAGTTCTCTCTAGGCTTCGGCATTTTCAGTTCGAATGAAATGGGGAGTTCGGCTGCTGGTTCAGTACGGTTTGTTTATGGGCTTGTGGCCTGAAGTTCAGCCTTCCTCTGTAGTGAGCCTGCAAGTCGGATGATTGGTTGCATTTTATTGCGGGGATGTAGGATCGAATTTCTTGATCAATCAGCTTTGGCCATTATTGGGGTTGATCTGGTCTGACTGAGTTCGACAGGGTAGGGCAGGTCTGGTCGGAGGGTCCTTCTATTTGTTCGGCTTCCTGGCACGCGCAGCAGCTGTCTGTGTTGTCAGTAAGGCTTTCATTTCGGCCTCTTCTGCCGGTTGGATTCGGCTCCGGCCTCATCTGTGGCTGGGTTCGGCTGGCTCAACTTCGGGTCACCCTCATCGGCTTCGGGGTTTTATTCAGCTTCATCTTCGGTTCGGCAGATAGGCAGTTTTCTAGGCGAATTGAGGCTTTCATGGCTTTTCGTCCTCTTCAGCCGGTCGGGTTCGGCTATGGCCTCTTCAGCGGCAGTGTTCGGCTAGCTTGGTTTCGGGTCACCCTCATCGGCTGTGGTGTTCTCTGGTTCATCTTCGGTTCGGCTGATTGGCAGTTATCTAGGCGAATTGTCTCTGTTTCAGTTCACTTCATTTTATATGCTTGTTTAGGCTATCTGCCTGCTCTAATTATATGCTTGTATTTTGTTATGAACCTTGTGCTTTTTTGGCTTTTGATCTTAGTAGGTCTTTAGGGGGCTTGTCCCTAAAGGCCCTCTCTTAAGCTTCCGGGGTATGCCCTTTGCGATTGTGTAATCTCTTTTCTTTATACAAACAAACTTAGCGGAAAAAAAAAAAAAAAAGGTTTGCACATTGACCTAGTGATGTGACACTGATAAACGGGTCGGTGAAACCGAGATTCATTAGGGTCTGGGGACTTGATTATACGGAGGGAAGGTGTTAGGCACCTCCCGACATCCGTGTTACCACGGTAACCGCCTCTTTTCAAGAAACTATTATCTAAATGTGTGCGCGTGTGGGTCAATGTGTTGTTATTTGGAAGTAGTGCGAAGCCTCGTTCGCACCTATATACACATGGTTTGAATTTATGTAAAAATTCAGTTTTTACCAAGATATGGTAGTGATGTTTTGTAAAAGAGGTTTTTCAAACCCTGATGCTCAATAGTAATTGAGACCTTTTACACTTCTATTTTATTAAGTGTTCGGCTTGATTGATTTTATTTCCGAGATGCGAAACATCTATAAGAAAATAATGTACAAAATAATGCCGACTTCCTCGTAGGTATGAGAACCATCTGAGGAAATTTAGACATCGCAGATAAATTTACAAGTTGCTTACAGCTGAAAAAGGTCAATTACGGGAACCGAATCTAGATCCAGTAGAATGAATTTGTGATCACATGATTCCTAGGCGCACATGATACCGCAATTTGTATGAAAGCAGTAAGTAGATATATATATATATATATATATATATATATATATATATATATATATATATATAAAAGCTATAAATATATTTATATATATACATGATCAGCCACCACGAAGCACCTCCATGGGAGATCAGAAAAGGTAAATAAAGCTGTAAAAGCTATCAACCGCCACGAAGGAAACTTCAGGCGGGACGAAGTGTAGATAAAGTTGTACATAGCGATCAAATGCCACGAAGTGAACACCAGGCAGGACGAAACATAAAGAAAGCTGTAAAAGCGATTAACTACCACGAAGTAAAATCTAGGCAGGACGAAAATGTATATATATATAAGCGATAAACGCACCAAATGTAAAATCCAGGCTCATCGAAAGAGTTCGACAAAAGTTCATATATATATATAAGTGTGTATATATAAATATAAAAGTGAGTAAATGCTCTGGATGTAAAATCCAGGCTCATCGAACAGAGTTCGACACACAGTGAATATATATATATTAAAGCAATAAACGCTCCAGACTGAAGTCTAGGCTCATCGAACAAAGTTCGACACATAGTTAATATATATATATATATATATATATATATATATATATATATATATATATATATATTAAAGCAAGTAAACGCTCCAGACCGAAGTCTAAGCTCAATCGAGGCATAACTCGATAATGTTAGTCCATATATATAAATATATATGTATATATAAACTGGAATAAAACCACGAACCGAAGTCTGGGTTAACACACGCAACACGACTCTCAACGTGAAGAAGGGTGTGTGCAAAGATGTAGAGAAACGCTTTAAAGTGTGTGAGAAAGCTTATAGTGGGCTGCCAAAAAAGACTTTTATATCTTTAAAGTGGATGAAATTCGGCTCCCGCCGGTACAAGAGTAGTTATATGTGAGCTCACAAGTGTTTAAAATGGGAAAGCACTCAGTATATTGCAAGTACGGAGCAAATTTGACAGGGCTTCCTCCCACTTTCTCCTCTTAAAATGGCCACCCCCAGCCTTCTATTTATAGAGGGAGAGCCGTAGGTTTACCTGAGGCTGCCCGGGTTGCCCCAGGTTTCTCGGGTCGTGTCGTCTCGCAATACGTGCACATAAGCACTACAATGTCCGATTGATCTTTTAGAATTGCAATCTAGGCATGCGACTGAGGTATGTAGGACCTATTTCGGACCGCCATTGTCAAGAGTTGTACAATGGCATAGGATTAGAGGTGGTACGAAGTCATGAAGATGGGACGGTGCCCTCCGGTCTTCAAGCTTTAAATTCTAGCCGTTACCCTGCACAATAGTCACTCGGGATTAGTTTTCCTTGATTTTTGTGGGACATCATTGTGTAAAAAGGTGTATATGAAATGTTGAGACGACGTGATTTGGCTTTAGAGTGGCGAGATGATGCCTTTTCCCCTCACCGGAGTTATCTCTGGTTTGGGCTGATAAAGCAGACGTTGCTCAGGGTTATTGCTGGGATTGGACTGCTAAAAATGTTGAAGGTCCTCAATGTCAACTCTGAGGTGTGCCTGTCCTCCCGGTGTTATCTCCGGGTTGGTACTGGGTGTCTCATTGTGAGCGCCGAGATTGAATTTGGTTGCATTTGAAACAAACATTTTCAGGGTTATCGCTGGAACTGCATTCCTTGGGGGTGATCACCAAGGTTGGTAGCTATTCCCATGATTGGGACTGAGACTGGATACCTCGGGGTTATCTCCGAGATTAATCAGTCTTCTCCGGTGTGTTCCAGTATTGGATTTGAATGCCTCGGGGTTATCTCCGAGGTTTGAATTGTTACTCCCGGTGTGTGTTCTGGGGTTGATACTGAACTTCCAGTAGTATCCGGAATGGATATGAACTGTCTTCCAGGGTTCCCTCTTGAAAGATGAATTTGTCCTCCTGCAATATTAGTGACAGGTGTGCAGAAAATTTCGAGTGTCTACAGATGCCCCTCTTTATCATACTCATGCAATGTAATACATGGGTAGGATAAAGAATCCTAGACACTTGAAATGTCATAAGACAAACATGATACTATATGTAGCAACATGATGTAAATGTATGATGAATGTGTGCAGGGTTGTTGCCCAACATGCTGGGGATAATTGTTGGATCCTTGTAATGTTTACCTCGGATTGGCAACTATGACCTGATCGGATGTGTGATCCGAATCTGTTAGGATGTTGATGTTTGAGTTATCACCAAAGTCCTAAATCCTTGATACATACTTAATTTCGAAGAGGTACCTCTTATGTGTAAGAGATCTGTGGGGATAAAGCTTTGTCTGTTTGAGGATGTGTATAACATATTTCATCATCAATCCTCTTTGATGATGTTGACCTTTCCTAGTTTATATCTCCAGGATATGTCCAGATTCTGTTGGATTTACTGCCAACAACAGATGCTGTCAGGATTGCCTGACCTTCGTTGATGTGTACTTCACCGACGTGTGAATCAATAGATGAAAACCCTGTGGGGTAGACTGTCAAGGCTACTTGACCTTCGCTGACGTGTGAATCAACGGTTGATACTCTGTGGGCAGATTGTCAAGGCTGCTTGACCTTCATTGATATGTGTGTCAACGGAACATTACATTGTGACGCTCGTCGGGGATCCACTGAGGAATATGAATACCAACGTACGCGATCATCGAACAGCTTTCGATGCCTCGATGGGTTTTCTCGCCATTGGCTGAAATAACACCAAGGCTGCTTGACCTTCACTAACATGTATATCAATGGATGTCAATGCGTGGTGACCCCCGCCGGGGAATACGTTGTAACCCCCGCCGGGGAATGCGTTTGTACCCTCGCTGATGTGTAAAGCAGCGGCTTGTCATCGGATGGCTTCCGATGCTCTGTTGGATTTACATCCAACTGTTATAATGATTTCAAGGCTTCTTGACCTTCATTGATGTGTGTGTCAACGGATGAACATGCATTGTAACCCCCGCCGGGGTTGTACGTTGTAACCCCCGTCGGGGATCACGTTAATCTTTAGGGTAATGACCCGGAGTTGGCAGCATTGGACCTGTGCAAGGTATTACCGAAGGTGATTTGTAACAACTGAGATCTTTGGCATAGTACACCCCGTGTTCGGGCGATTACCAATGAGTGATGTACAGACCCAAAGTTCTATCTGAGAAGACCAAGATTGCAGGCTATTCTGCTCAATCGCGTAGCATTTTTGTTGTCGATTTAATCTTTTTAGTCTGTGAGAACTCCTTTGCAACTTAAATCCAGAGGGGTGGGGCCCACATAGGGGTGCCACAGGTACACCCTCTTCAGCTGCAGATGGACCTGCGGCCAACCGTGCATACTAATATCATGCAGGTTGATCTCACAAGTCACTTTCAACTTGTGTCGCGAAGAAAAATCCGAGAGCTCTCCTTCAGATCTGCTGAGTTCGGGGGATTTTCTGCAAATTCTGTCACCGTACAAGTGTTCTGCACTATCCTAGTAATGTATGCATGTATTTTTTTTCCCAGTTTTTATCCGTTGGAAAATGACTTATCACATGAAATGCATCTAAACACATAGTAGTGATTATGTATGCTCAAATGACTTGATAAAAATTATTCAATATAGTAAATGTTAGTATTAAACCATGCTGAATATAGTGATGTAAAAAATTTTAACTTCTGAGACATCAAATTGGCACCTTTTTTGCTATTTTTATCCTATTTGAGGACAAATGAGCAAAAGGTAAAAAGGCAGAGTACTCCTAATATTGAGTTTAACCTTATGTATTGATGATTTTGATTTTTAATGCATATATTATGTATATAACTCTGGGCAGGTGTGCTACTGAATGGCCACCTAGTCATGCCTATGTGCATGTGGATAATCCAATTTACAAAGGGGAATATGGAAAAATTTTCCAAAATGTAGGCATTTAATTAGTTATGCATTTTTAACCCTACTGTAGATGTATGTTAAAGTAATGCATGCATGCATGTAGTCATAAAAATGCATTTGAAAAGCTCCAAGTCAGGAAATACCACACCATTTCTGAGGTGATTTGGAGATTTTTTGTCTAGATATTATGGATCCAGATCAGCCAAGTAGTTCCCGCAGGACCACTTCTGGTGTACGGAAGAGGGCTTCTGAAGTGCCTCGACCCTGTTCTGTTAGACAACCTCGTCGATTGGTGGAGGTAGTGATACGTCAAGTCCGGGCTGAGGTGTCGGACGTCGAGGACGAGGATGAGGATATTCCGATTGAGGACCCCACTCCTACTGCACATGTTCCCCCATAGGGTGCTCCCTTGCATTCAGGTGGCAAACCTAGAGCTTATGGGTGACTTGAGCAGACATCCATCGATGTACTTGCATGCTAACGAGGTATGATGTTAGATCTTAATTTTCCTTCTTTCCTATTGACAAGGATTAAAAGATTCTGATGTTGATCTGCATTTCATGCAGGTTCCCAGCTTTACACAGCCTCGAGGGAATTGGTTTAGCATACACTCTATGTATCAGGCTCTTCATCTCGATTATAGAGCGGTAGTGTATGATTGGGGATTCGGGGCATTCTTTTCAATCATTCCCCGTCGTTGTCCCTGGGGTTACCTCAAGGCATTGTCTGAGCGATGGTTTCATCAGACTCAGTCACTCCATTTGTTGGACTGTGAGGTGATGATGACGCCGTTGGATTGGCGGTTTATCACAGGTATGGAGTTTGGAGGGGCACCAGTACCTTGCATAGAGAATATTACCCCTACTACCGTAAGATCCTTGTTAGGAGTTTCGGCGGAGGTGCTCAAGGGCAGGACTGTCCGTGCAGGTCCTTTGAGCGTAGCTCACTACAAAAAAATGGGCCTTTAGCAACGATTTTTCGGGCAACGACTTTATAAGTCGTTGCTAAAAGTATATGTTTAGCAACGAAATTTGTCCTTCGTTGCATATTGTGTCAGGCTTTCACTTTTTGCAATGAAATTCATAAGTCGTTGCAAAAATTTGTTGCTAATTCATTGGCGGGAAAAAAATCGTTAGAAATTCGTTGCAAAATTTTCGGCCACTTGATTTCCCGTCATCGTGGGCAACGAAAGTTTTTTTGTTGCTAAAAATGGGGCTTTAGCAACGATTTTTCAAGCAACAGCTTTATAAGTCGTTGCTAAAAGTGTATGTTTAGCAACGAAACTTATCCTTCGTTGCAGATTGTGTCAGGCTTTCACTTTTTGCAATGAAATTCATAAGTCGTTGCAAAATTTTGAAACAAAATTCGTTAGAAATTCGTTGCAAATTTTCTAACCACTTGATATCTCCTCATCGTGGGCAACGAAAGTTTTTTTGTTGCTATATTTCGTTGCCTAATATGGACCACATTCATTGGCAACAATTTTTATTTTCATTGCATATCTTATACAACGTTTTGCAACGACTATTAAAATGTTGCCTTAAATTAAGATAATCCCAATAAGTATGTTTTTGTAAGACTATATTCGGTATTCGGAGAATTGTCAAAAAAAATATTTGTATTTAGTATTTAAAAATTATGTCCAAATGCTAAACATATTCGAACATGTGACCTATCATTTAGAACTTTGGTCATTTGACCATTGGAGCAACACAAGTTATCTGTTATTATCTTACAAGGATTAATATTTATATCAAAACATGAGATTTTCCCATATATTCCTTTCTTCTCCTTCGCTACATACCATTAATATAATCTCAAGAAGTTATAAACTACTACAATAATAATAATAATAATAATAATAATAATAATAATAACAATAACAATAAAGTTGCACCAATGGTGTGTAAGTTTTTTTTAACTCCCATTTTTTAAATTCTCCTTTTTCTTGACTTGTAATTTTTTTTATAATCAAATATTAATTTCTATTTATATCTTGAATTAGAGGGTGTTTGGCAATAACTTATAAATTGGTTAAACTAAGTTATAAGTCATTTGTTATTATTTAGTGTTTGACAATAACTTAAATTTTAACTTTTTTTACTTATAAATCATTATTAAATTTTTTTCATGCTTCATGTGATTTTTTTTTTATTTTTACTATTATTATAATTATTATTATATTTACTATTATTATTATTATTAGAATAATTATTACTAATCTTATAATTATTATTTTTATTATTATAATTATTATAATTATTACTATTATTATAATAATTATAACTATTACTAGTATTATAATTTCTATTATTATTATTATTATTATTATTGTTGTTGTTGTTGTTATTATTATTTTTATTATTATTGTTACTATTATTATAATAATTATTATTGTTACTATTATTATTGTTATTATTGTTGTTATTATTATTAATATAATAATAATAATTATTATTATTATTAATATAATAATAATAATAATAATAATTATTATTATTATTATTATTATTATAATAATTGTTATTATTAATTATAATTATTATTACTAGTACTAGTACTATTATTATAACTACTATTATTATTGTTATTGTTATTATTAATCATTATTATAATTACTATTATTATTCCTATTATTATTATTATTATTATTATTACAATAATTATAATAGTACTAATAATAAAAAAGCCTGGCCCGACCGCGGGCTTTTTAAAAAATACAATAAAATAATGCTCTCCTTGAGAATTGAACTCTAGACCTCCCACTCTCTTTAAACAAATGCTCAAACCAACTAAGCTATAAGGATTGTTTATTATAACGTCAGTTACCCCGCACTAAAAATACTAATTACATATTTACATCAAATACTAAAAATACTAATTAGAAAAATACTAAAAAATATTAAAAAAATCAAATTCAAAAATACTAAAATTCAAAAAAAAAATACTAAAATACTAAAATTCAAATTATTTTGTTAATTAATCAAAAGAACAAAAATTCAAATTACATCATTAAAATACTAAAATCATAACATATTTACATCATTTGCATCTTAACATAACATATTATCATTTTTACATATTTACATCATTTACATCATATTTATATCATAACATATTTACATCATTTAATTAAAATACTAAAATTGAAATACTAAAATACTAAAATTTTACTCAAATACTAAAATTTTACCATAGTTGTATAACATATCAAAATATTAAAAGTCACTTACCCGACACTAAAATACTAATTACATATTTACATCAAATACTAAAAATACTAATTAAAAAAATACTAAAAAAATCAAAGTAAAAAATACTAAAATTTAAATACATGTAATATTTATTTATTTTTTCAAAAAGCCACGTAGGATATTTTTATACGTCTGTTAGTCAAATTAGACGGAATGGCTTGATTGTATATTTTTAAAAACCACAATGGGTCAATTGAATATTTTTAAAGCACAGTGACTAATTGCTTAAAACACGACAACCACAATGGGATAAAGGAGTTTTTTCCCATAATTAGCGCTTGTGGAAAAAAGGGAAAAAAAGAAGTCAAAACAGGTCTTTCCATATTAACGATCTTATATATCATAGAATAAAATGACAAATTAGTGTGTTATTATTATAAGATAATATATTTGTATTTCATGCATAAATTATTGTACAAATTATAAAACGTATAACTATATATATGTGGATCATATGTTACGTATGCATGACGTAACTTTTATGTATACATTGAAAACCAATGAACTTTTAATTTTGTAGTAACATTGTAAATAGCCCCGGTCCTATTTTATTTTTATTATTTTTATTTAGTATTATTATTATTATTATTATTGTTATTGTTATTGTTATTGTTATTATTATTATTTTTATTATTATTGTTATTAGTACTATTATTATTATTATTGTTATTATGTTATAAAATATTACTAAAATTAAGAATAAAATGATTAGAGAAAAGAGGCATGTCTCATAATATTTTCATATCTATCCTCAATCACTATTACAATGATCATGCTCTTATTTATAGATACATGGACTTGGAAGTTTCAAAACACAAAAGTCATGAGTTTAAAACTTAATTAACATAGGAGTTAATGAACTTAATGAACATACACAATGAACTTGAGAGTTCCAAAATATCAAAGATCATTACAATTAAATATAAATCTAGACATCCATAAATATATGTTATAATTTTATAACACTCCCCCTTGGATGTCTATTGTATAACCATACGCATAGAAAATTGCCTCATTAAAAACCTTACCAGGAAAAACCCAATGGAAAAAAATTATGGTTAAGGGAAAAAGAGTGCAGCGCGTATTAGCTCCCCCTCATTAATGTATCATTAAGTCCTCCAACTGTCGCATTCCAATATTGCGACGCAATCCTTCAAACATTGTAGTTGATAATGCCTTACTGAACAAATCTGCTAGATTGTTCAATGTCACCACACTTATCAAGGTCATGTGTGAAAAAGAATTTTGGTGAGATATGTTTTCTTCTATCTCCTTTGATGTATTCTCCCTTTAATTGAGTTATACATGCAACATTGTCTTCATAGAGAATGGATGGAGTCCTTTTGTAGCAATTTTCTAAAAATATGTCTCGTTAAAAACCTTGCAAAATAAAAATCCAGTGGTAAAAATTTTGGCTAAGGAAAAGAGTACAATATTCCTGTATAACTTCTAGTGCCTTGGGATTGCCTCATTAAAACCTTCTAAAGGAAAACTCAATGGGAAAAAAAACCTTAGCGAAGGAAAAAGAGTACAATCAGCACATATCATTTTTACTCCCTTTCATTCCATTTGTTCATGGAAAAAAATATCATTAAGTCGAAGCATGCAAATATTGTGCACCATCTTCATCAAAATCATAGTTGGTAATGACTTAATGAATTTATCATCCAAATTATCACATGATCATATATGTTTGATATCAATATCGCAATTCTTCTGGGGCTCAAAATAATTTTGGTGCAATATCCTTGGTTCTATCACCCATGATATAGCATCCTCTAATTTGAGTGATACAAGCGACATTATCTTCATATAATATCGTTGGACTATTTATGATTGATGATCATCCACAGTTCACACAAATATATTGAATTACTGATCTCAACCAAATACATTCACAACTTACTTCATAAATTGTGATAATCTCTCCATTAGTAGATCCAACTATGGTATTGATCCATATTTCTTGTAATTTAACTGCAAATGCTATATCAGGTCATGAGAAATTTTGCAATATACATCAAAGCACCAATTGTACAAAGATATGGTACTTCAGGACCAATAATTTTCTTCATTATTTTCTTATGATCAAAACGGATCTTTCTTGATATCAAGTGACCAATCTATCATTGAAGTACTTAAAGGATTAACATTATCCATGTAAAGTTACTTCAGGACTTTTTCTGTGTATGTTGATTGATGAACAAGAATTCCATAGCTCAATTTGTACGCCAAGACAAAAATTTGTCTTACCAATATCTTTCATCTAAAATTTGTTATTTTTTGTCAACTCTTCTGGAGCAAGATCTTTCATCAATAAATAGCAAATCTATATTATGATATTTTGATCAAAAATGCATGCACAAATTGGATTATTCTCATTTTCTTCTTTCAAAAGATATCTACTCAGGAGATTATACCATAATATGTATCTGGATTGCTTTAACACATATAAAGATCTTTGTAGCTTAAAATACATACTTCGAGATGAAGAATTATATTATTCAGGCATTTTATATCCTTCAAGGATTTTCATATATATATGATTATTATCTAATGATCCATACAGATATGTTGTAACAACATTCATTAATCACATATCCGAATTTTCTTTTGCTACGAAGCTAATTAAAAATCTGAATATAATTGCATTCATTACAGGAGCATTTGTTTCTCCATAATTAATACCAGGTCTCTGCGAGAAACCTTGTGCTACAAGTCGCACTTTGTACCATATAATTTCATTTTTCTTATTTCGTACAAATACCCATTTGTATTCAACAGGCATCACACCTTTAGGTGCTCGGACTTCAGGTCCAAAAACTTCACGTTTACTTTGTGAATTTAGTTCTACTTGAATCGCCTCTTTCCACATTGGCCAAATATTTCTATGTTGAACATTCATCAATAATTTGTGGTTCATATTTATGATCATTACTTCTGGTAATATCAAGAACAACTTTATATAAAAATATGTTGTCGACAACAATTTTATTTTTATCCAATATATTCATCTCCTGTATACATAATGTATCGAGATCTCGTTATTTTCAGGTACCTGATCCTCTTCAGGGGATAACTCATCCTCTTCAGGAGATAACTCTTCAAGAGTTTTATTTACAGGAGATTTTTATTCATAAGTTTTGGATAGATCAATAAATTTTGTATCATGTTTGATGGGTATAGCCTTTTTATAGGCTGCAACTTGTTTTTCTTGTACTTTCTTCGTCTGGGGAATTTTATCTTTAACACAAATCATTTTTTCCACGTTTCAAGTGTGACTTTGATTCAATTTACTATTGTATTAACTGATTGTCCTACAGGGACTTCAATCTCTGCTGGAGTATTAGCAGCTAGAATGTGAGATATCATTATTTTCTTATTATCGGTGAATAATTCTGTTAATTGATTTGTAATTCATTGCAAATGAATAATCCTTTGAACTTCTAGTTCATATTAATTTGTATGAGGATCAAGATTAAATAACGTTGAAACATTTCAATTAATCTCCCGTCGTGCTTTAAGCAATGATCTCACGTCATGCTTTAGGCAACGAATATTCTCCCCCTAATGGTGGGAAGACTATTTCATTAAAATAACAATCCTTAAAATATACCTTAAAAATATCACTTATTGAGGTTATGAATAGCATGACTCCAAATATGTATTGGCAATTAATTACATTGATATAATCAACAAGTAAAAGAATCTTCTGGTTCTTTAAGGGATGTTCATGAGAGTTTTCAATAATTCAATGCATCATTATTGATCCTAAATGATCATGACAAATCATAAAAATATTTGGATCCGAACACTTCTGGTGTATTGCACACTTCTGGTGTATTACAACATTTGTTTCAACTATTCTCATTTTAGTATAATATAACCCAGAAGAGAAAATATACAATTTTTCTAATATGAGCTTCTGGCCCGATACTATTGAAGTAATAAAAAAAAATTCTTCACTGCCTTCGTTATTGATTTCAATATAATAACTATTATAACGTATATCCTTAAAGCTGAGCAAATTTCTTCTTGTCTCAGAAGAATATAAATAATCATCAATACAAAGTTTTGTGCCCTTTGAAAACATTATAATCGCTTTTCTAGAGACTTTAATTAAATTTGATGAATAATCACTTTTCAAGAGTCTTCAATTATGTTTGATGAGTAATCGCTCTTCTAGAGCCTTTAAAGTTTGATGAGTTTCTGACCCATACAACTTCATATATGTAAAACATAAATTTAACTTTATTACTTGAAACATAAAGAAAATATATAATAAAAATACTTATTATAATGTCATAATATAATGAAATAAAAATAATTAATTGGTATGAACATTTCTATCAACATATCATCAAGGAACCATATATATCAAAATTAGTTATATCAACTCCATTTGAAAAGTCAAAATAATTCATGGGATCTTCAGGATAATTATAATCAATAAAGTTTATTTCAATTTCATTTCTTTTTCTTTTATGAAGTCTTGGTACATATCTATCAAATGTTTAGGAGTACGACGAGTACATTCTCTTTTTTATATTGATTATTCTTTTCACGTCGACTATCACAATCATAATTTCCTCTATGATTATCAAATGAGGTTCCATTCACTTCAGGGAATGTAATAGAATCGATCGAGTGAGATTGTTGGTTTTTCAGCAAAAACTCATTATTTTGTACAGCTGCTAGAAGACATAATTTCACTTCTGGAAACATAGTTTCCTTTATCGATTAAGGGAATATTTTGTAAACTGTAAGCTCTCGATATTGTTACTGCAGGAGCATATTCGAGGCATGAAATATAATAAATATTTTCTCTAGCATGTCTTCATCAGTGTTTTTCACTCAACACTTTTAAAATCTTGCAACTTCTTGTGCAACCAATCATAATGAGCTTTTTAAATCTTTCCTTTAAATCATTTCATAAGACAAGTGAGTCTTTTACTGTAATGTACTCAACTTTTAATTTTTCATGGAGATGATAGCGAATAAAAATCATTAATTTTGCATGATCCTGCAGGGATGCATGATTGTCAACTACAATTGTATCTCCAATGTTCTTTGCCTTTAGATGAATCTCATCATTAAGAGTACATAATAATTCTTGCTCGATATAAATCAAGAGCAACAAATTCAAATTTATAAGGTTTAAATATTAAATAACTAAACATATTCCCCATCAAATTAAATAATTATATATGTTCAGTTTTAATTGTAATGAAACAATTTATAGAAATGCAATAAAATACGAAACTAAATTTGTCCACTAAAAATAACAAACCAATACTACTAAGCATATTTGTCATTGTAACTTCATACAAAAATTTATCAAAAAGGTCATTAGAAATATATCAAATATGCTACCATGCATGCCAAAAGGAAATATATCAAAAATCATTAGAAATATATCATTTTTTTTAAAGATTGTTTTAGTACGGAAACTAGAAAGTACCATTTTGAAGATTATATCTTCTAGTTGTTATCTGCTGAGATATGAAAATATCTAAAAATGTAATCATCGTGTATTTTATCTGATCCCTTTTGATTTATTTAGATTGGAAGAAATGTAAAATTACAATACACTTTTATAAAAATAAACACTGCACAATAATTGAGGTTAGATATTTCACCGTATAACAAGAAGACAATTTGAGAGTGGTGTGATGATGACTTTCATATGAGTATGACAGTTATTAGCATGCCAGAACCAAGAACAACAAACTCTAATAATAGATTATTAATGGAATAACATGCAGTATGTTATACTAAAAAAATTGCGTATCCATATATATATAATAGATAAATATACCTTCTCCTTCAAATCAAATATGATTATCTTCAAGACGAATGTGAGAAGCAATTCGTGCTGATAACGTGTTATAAAAGATTACTAAAATTAAGAATAAAATGATTAGAGAAAAGAGGCATGTCTCATAATATTTTCATATCTATCCTCGATCACTATTACAATGTTTATGCTCTTATTTATAGATACATGGACTTGGAAGTTTCAAAACACAAAAGTCATGAGTTTAAAACTTAATTAACATAGGAGTTAATGAACTTAATGAACATAGGAGTTACACAATGAACTTGGGAGTTCCAAAATATCAAAGATCATTACAATTCAATATAAATCTAGACATCCATAAATATATGTTATAATTTTATAACATATTATTATTATTATTATTATTATTATTATTATTATTATTATTATTATTATTATATATCTTTCTGAGATTATATTAATGGTATGTAGTGAATGAGAAGAAAGGAATATATGGGAGAAATCTCATGTTTTGATATAAATATTAATCCTTCCAAGATATTAACAGATAACTTGTGTTGCTCCAGTGGTCAAATGACCAAAGTTCTAAATGATAGGTCACATGTTACAATCTATGTAGAAGCAATTTTTGGAAAAAATTCAAAAGACCTGCCACGTTAGCAGCGGACACATGTCATTTCAGACTATTTGTTTTATATTTTTTTAAACTCTAAATGTGTCTAAATGATTCAGACAAAAAATTGTGGCTAAATTAGTAAGAAGTAGTGCTAAATGATGTTTTTAATTGCATTTTCTCAGTCAAATTTTGTTATGTACAGATTGCGTTTGATTTTTCTTTAATAAATTAGTAACCAATTTAATGAAAGTTTTTATAATCTTTTGTTTTAATTTTATGGACCGATAAAATGTTAGTAATATTTTTTAGTTTTTTTCCTAAAATATTTATGTTGGAATTATTTTAATAAAATTAAAACAATATTTATGTTGGAATTAGTTTTTTTTATTAATTTTCTAAGCTTTTTTCTCATTTACTTAATTTTAAAAACCCAACAAGGTGTTAGGTGAGTTTATTTTTTATTTTATGTAAAATGTATTTCTTTCTTTACAAAAAAAAATAAAAATTACTATTATAAGGAAAATTTAATACATTTATAAATTTATTTTATATTTATGTTTGATATGTTACAACCTATTTTCAATGTTATACCAGAAACAATTTCAATGTTATAACATTAAAATTATTATTTAAAATAAAATTTTATTTTCAACAATTAAATAAAATTACATTATAATCTGAATTTTAGGATCTCATAAATTAACAAAAACATACTCAATGAAACCTTTTTTGGAACGAAGGAGTAACATTTTAGTATTCTCCACAATTCATAATTTATTATCTGTCAATATTTATTTATTAATCATATAGATGTATCTACTTGTTCTAATTAGATATATGAAATAATTAGCAAACACATATCATGTAGATGTATCTACTTTCTCTCTTTATAGCTTGAATGAATTCGTGAAAAATAATGAAGCACTAGGCCTCTATTTATAGAAGATTTCTAGCTTAGCACTTGCCATGTGAAAAGGCAAGTGGCTTGACGACTGGTGATGTGAAAAGAAAAATGGTTTGACGCCTGTAATGTGAAACGATAATTGGTTTGACGCCTGTAATGTGAAACGACAAGTGGTTCGACGCCTGTAATATGTAACGACAAGTGGTTTGATGACTGGTAAAGGTAATTACTATTGACGAAGGTAATTACTATTGACGAAAAGACTCTTAGATGATGACATATGGGCCCCCCAAACTTACCACAAACGTCTTATAATAGACTATTTATATACATCAAGGATTGAATAAATATTACCACAAATCATTTTATTTTTAATCAACACATATTTAATCTTTCAAAAATTATTAATCATTTATAACTTGTCGTCTCAATTATTGATTTAATAATATAACATATTATACAGATGATATTGTGATAATAATTAAATCAATAATATAAGAGATATGATGCAGCAATTACTGTAGCAATAATTGAGTATAGATGAGTGACTTCTCACATAAGCATCAATAATCAATACTGTGTGTTACTATGCAACCACACGTATTAGTATACTTTTACTACCGGGTAATTCAACAGTTTTAACGGTAACACCTCCGCCGTTATTTTCATAAAGTATTTTTGTCGTTTTCTCAATCCGACAATGTGATAACCCGGGATTTCGAAAAATCAAAATTTTACGAATAAATTTTTTATTTATTTATTTTTTTTATTTAATATTGACATTGACTGTTAATATTATACTGAGAATTTGTGAGACAAGTCTCAAGAATTAGTTAATATGTGATTTGACTAAGAAAATAGAGTAGAGTTGTGCCTAACATCTTTAAAAACCCTAACCCTAATTTTTGGATAGGGATTCGATAGAAAATACAATTAAAATAATTGTATTATTGATTATGTGTTTGGACTGTATAGAAATGTTGACCAATGGTTGACTGGATGAGGTTTATAATTAATAAACCTTAATAAGGGATTAGAAACCCTAATCTCCGATTTAGAAAACCAATTGTACAGTTAAAAACCCTAATTAGGCAACTCTAATTTTTATTAGCATGCCTAAAGCGTTTGTTAAACTTAAATATGATTAGAAAACTCTAATTATATTTTTATATATTAAATTTCTATTTTAGAAACCCTAATTTTATTTTAGAAAATTTATTTTTTCTAATTAAACCCTAAATTTGAAAATTGTAGAAACTAAAGTTGCCAAATCTTAGAGTTAGGACCTTAGGGTTAAACCCTAAGGGTTTGTACAAATGATTAGAATGCCATTAACTGTATTTTAGAAATGACCAAAATGCCCTTTTAGTATAAATTAGTGAGCTAACTTGCAAAATTGGTAAAATCATTAGTAGGTTACCAACTTTGTTGACTTGTGTGACAAAATCACAGCCAAATCAGTCCTTCATTGCCAGCACATCAGATCATACAATGCATCATAGCAATATATATTAGATTCAAGAGAGAGAAAATCATTAATTTGCTCATTTGGCCAACCAAGCTCTCACCAACTCTCTCCCATACAAGACCTCCGAATTTAGCAAGTATATCAGTCCTAAATTCAGTCCATAGATCAACCAATAACAGATTTGAGGATTAAGATCAAGAATCGAAGCTATAAAGGTATAACCAAATTTTTTATTTTTGATCTTGTATGCTTGAGAAATTTTTATGTTTATGTGTTTAGAATCTTGCTATTGGATGTTATATGAAGATCTATGATGATCTATCATGAATCCATAGCATCAAAATGCCTTAAAATAATTTTTTTAAAAACTGTTCTTGAGAAAAATTTTGTGTCTGACAAGGAATGTCAGTAGCCGTAGATCTTACTGTGTTCATGGTTTGTAATGTTTTAAAGCTTTAATTTGTAGCCTGATAGGTTGGCTTTAAGCTTCAAGTGGTAGAATATAAATTTGATAACTGTATTTCATGTTATTAACGGTCAAAAACCGTTGACCGACGTTGACTGGGCTAAAATCTGGGCAGCCCAGAACCTTTGAAACAGAGTTTGACAAGATATCTAAACCGCTTGATCTGTCAGTAGTTTACGTTTTTGATGTTGTTGTTTGGTACATGGTGTAGCTTGTAGGATGGACTATAGATCTGGGTCTTTAGGTCTCTTATATACTCAACAGATCGATCGTGAAAGGTGGTCAAAGTAGACCACCTGAACTAATCTTTAACTTTCTGGAAAACCCAGAAACGGTTAGAACAACTATTTTGACATAGTTTGACCGGATAAAATCTGGAGATTTGGATGTTGTTTAACTGACCTGTTGGGATGTAAATGTACCTTGACACTAGTACTACATGTTTGAAACTTAAGATCACATAAACTATGATCAGAACACAATACAAATCGAGCATCAAAATAGGTATTCGAAACTGTTGGGCCCAGAAACCGCCTGACTGCAACTTTGGAGGCTTTGATCTCCTTGTTGTGATGTTGTTTAACCGAAGTCTTGGTTGGATATGGTAGTGTGACATTAATACTATAATAACAAAGTTTTAGTTAACCAGAAGCTCTTTAATCAAAAAGTTATTCATGGTCAAACGAGCCACCATGAAACTGGCCATGTCAGTGTTCTTGAGGCCAAGAACGCCTAAGACGACAGAAAGTGTCTCTAAAGCCATTTAGCGACGGTTTATTTATTTTATTTTCTGAATATTCTGAAAAATGATTAAAAATAGAAATAATTTCTAAAAATTAGTAAAAATGGTTTTAAAAATTATTTTAAATTATGTAAAATAATTTCTGACCAATTGAAATATTTTTCTTAAATATTTATAAATATTTAAATATTAAAAGTATTTAATTTATTTAATTAGTGTATTAAATAAATTAGAGAAAAATGATTTAATATTATGAAAAATCATTTAAATAAGAATAATTTATTTAAAAATATTTTGAGTTATAAAATGTAACTTTTAATATTTTTGGAGAATTTTCAGTAATAATTTAATATTAATGATATTAGATTTATTTGATTATTAAATTAAAAAAATAAGATAAAAATAATTTTAATGATTTAAAAATCATTTTAATTGAGAATAAAGTGTTAGAAAATATTATAAAATATAATTTTCAATATTTTTAGAGAATTATCATTAATAAATTAATATTAATGATATTGGATTTATTTAATTGTTATATTAAATAAATTAAAAATCATTTAGAAATGAGAAAAATAATTTAAAAATATTTTAAGTTATATTTATTGACTTTTAATATTTGGATAATAATTTCATTAATATTTATATATTAATGGTGATGATTTAAAAATGATGTTAATTATTTTAAAAATCATTTAAATAGAATATTGATGATTTAAAAATATTTTAAATTATTGATAATAACTTTAATATTTTGGCAAGTATGTTATTAATATTTTTATATTATTAAATATTAATAATGATAAGATTATTTAATAATTAAATCATTTAAAAATGATTTAAGTGTTTGAAAAATTATTATAAATTATAATAATTACTTGATAATTATTAAAAGATTCCAAAAAATATTATAAACAATATTTGAATTATCTTAAATAATATTGAAGCTTAGAGACCAAGTATAATTGACAATCAATGTGTTAATTGTCGGATAGGGTGACCAGAACACCGAGAATGGACCGAAGTCCAACCAAACTGAACTAGTTTGACTTATTAAGTGTTTATATAGGTTATAAACACTAATGTGACTATGTGGTAATGTGTTTAGGAGAAGTTTGACTGTGAATTACAGTGCTGTGTGTTATGAAATATTGTGCTAATTGTGAGACCAACATTATTGGTTATAGGTCTTTCGAAAGCAGATAAGTATATTGTGTAGCTGTAATCAACGCGGAAGGCAAGTTTGCTAACTCAACCGTGAGTTATATTCATTCAATTGTTATGGTGGTTAATTATTGTTGATTAAACCACGTCCAGGAATTTAGTGTTGATAATTAGCAGTTAGTGCATACTTAATAGTTCAAATAGAATTATTGATTCGAAAAATATACATTTGTAGAATAACTATTGTTGGATATTCATATTCGTAGAAGATAGAATTGACAGTACAGATAATTCCTGTTTATTGTCCAATTATGTTGAGAAATGTCTTAGCTAATTATTCTGGCTAGATGAAAATTTGTTAGAACTTGTTAAATTCAAGAAAAGAATTCAATTGTTATTGGTAGATCGATGCCAATTATTTCGGCAAGATCGATAAGTAAATAGAATTTGAAATCACAGTATTTCGTTGTTAAATCAAAATCTTGATTCTGAGACTGAGAAGAACAACCTTTTATATAAAGGGAACATTTTGGGTCGTGAATTCGACCTTTGCGCGCGTTTTAAGTATTATGCATAATATAGGGTACAAGGAGTTGGCCGGCTCTAAGTACTTGTAGAGGGGTATGATTTAATCTTTATGGTTATCTGATACTCCTGGTATGTATCAAAGTAAATCTTTGATAGATACCCGAGAAAATAAGTTCAAAGATCTAGTGTGATCGCTCAGCATAAATCTGGAAAACATTCCACATTGTTATTGCGTAGAATTAATTCTTGATTATTCAATAGAATATCGTAGAAACTTTGAAAGCGTTGTACTCTTTCATTATTAGATTATTGTGCTGCCAAGAATACGAGAAAACTTGTTATTGATTAACGATTTGTTCAGCTATTTCAAAATTCACCGAACTTTGGTTTCATTCTATCAAAATAGATAGTCTGTTCTTGTTGATTCATATACATTTATTGTATGTCTTAACTTACGGGGCAAACTAGTTGCTCACCCTTGCTATAAATAAAACATTTCAGCTAGGAACGAAGAGGCCAGCGGGTCAAAGAAGAACAAAGGCAAAGGCAAGATGCTGGAGTAGTTATAAAGAATATTATTATTATGCTGTATTGTAAACCCTTTTTGTTTAACTAAGGGGTATGTTTGTAATTTAAGGTTAGAAAACCTGGGACTTATGTATTAACAACTTATGTTAATGATTTATATATTCCTATTTATATATGAATGGGTAGTTAAATGATATTATAGTGTGAATCATGAACACCAAACTCGGGGGTCTGGTAACCCGGATTTGGGGGTGTCACAGGTTGGTATCAAAGTTGTAGGTTATAAACCTTAAGTGGGGTGGGTAAAGCCCTAGGATTATAACCATAAGCGAGATAGAGAATACTCATTTAGAGTACTAAGTGAGAGATTGTCGAAGTGCAACGATAGTGAGAAATGGGGACACATAGTGTGAGGAGTTTGTACTAATGAAGTACTAATCAAGTTATTTAAATAGATTGTAGGATGTCTGGAGAAGATCAAATGAGTACGGAGATGCTAGCGGCTTTTGCACCAATGCCAGAAGCCGAGGTGCCAGCGCAAAGTGAATCGGTTGATAAGGTGGGAGAAGATGAACCTATGGTTAATCTGGGGAGCGATCATGACGATTATCCCGAGATGTATCTGAGTGGAGATGAGGAGGCAGGGTCTGAGCAAGCTAAGGTAGAGTTAAAGAAGAAGACTAAATTTGAAGAAAAAGATCAACTATCGACAGAAGTTCAAGAACTCCGGAGTAAAGTGTTTCTATTGGAGGAGTTATAGAAGACGGAGCGAGCGTTACGCGAAATGACTGGAGAAAGGAACGAGTTCAAGGCGCAGATAGAAAGGATGAAGGCGGAAGATGGTGGATCATCTGAAGGGACCAGCAAGAAGAACAAGAAGAAGAGAAAGAGGGACAACGACAACCCTAATTCTGAAAAGTCAAGCTCGAAGAAGAAGCAAGCCTGTGGCAAGTGTGGAAAGAGCCATTTGGGGGAATGTATGTGGGGTCAGAATGTGTGTTATAATTGTGGTCAGGAAGGACATTTATCACCAAATTGTCCTAAACCAAAGAAAGGAGGATGTTTTGCATGTGGTGGAACGAGTCATAGGGTTAAGAATTGTCCTAAAAGGAAGAAAGATGGAGAAAGTGGACGGAAGAAAGATTAAGTGTGAGGAATATAATCTTTTGGAGTATAATATTTTCTTTGGTAGGAATAGGAGATAACTTTTGTATGCCTCCACTTTTTGTGTAAAGTTGTAATGAATCCCGACTTTTGTCACAATGGGATAGTAACCGTTTGTAGTTGTATGTGCAGTGTACTGAAAAGTACTATGTATTATTTGCATAAATATAAATGCAATAATATGTTTGTATGAATTAAAAAAAATTTCTATATAAACATAAGATTTAGATTACTTTGTAAGTTCTTAAAACTCATATTTATGGTAAGTTAATGACTCATAATTATATGAAATGTTTTAAACCCCTCAGCGAATGGACGCCAAAGGTCTGACTAGGATAAGTTCATACACTCATATAATTGTGGCAAGTTCTTGAACTCATAAATGTGGTAAGTTTGATGAACTGGTAATAACCGTGAGTGAATGGAGAATAACAACATTTTGTGTAAAGTTGTGTTTTTAATCCTGATATGATTTAAAAAGGGATAGTAATATGTGAAGTACTAAATGTACTATGTACTATTTGAATAAATATGCGATTATGTGAGAATTAATATAAGATTTTTATTTATATCAGATCATGCCACCTAGACGACAGAATCGAAACCAACGAGAAGAACAATCAGTGAATAACGAAGGAGGTCAAGCTGACCCAATGCAAAATTTTGCAAATATGATAACCGAAGCTATGGAGAATAGAGCTCCCGACACCTTGAGATAAACAACGATATCTCTCTCTTCATATTGCTCCACCAAAATGTATGATGAATATCATGATACATTTTGGTACTCCCAGGATGGATTACAAACGGTGTGTTGTGCGCCTCCATCATGATTTTATACTTTAAATTAGGGTCGTTAGGAACACAAAGTCTGGAGTTGACTCAAAGTATTCCTTCTTCATCGATTCTTGCTTTCGGCATAGCACCTTCTTGCACTTTCTTCCTCATACGCATCAGCTCCAGGTCTGTAGCTTGAGCAGCTTTAACTTTATCGATTAAAGTTGGTTCTACTCGTATATTCGACATCATCACATACGTCCCTGGAGTCTTTAACTCTATCTCCATCCTTTGTAATTCATACAAAATGGGCCTTTGCGTTGACAATATCGCACTCGTACTTGCATATGATCTTCTACTCAATGTGTTAGCTACCACGTTTGCTTTTCCAGGATGGTATTGGATGGTATGATCATAATCTTTCAATAGTTCAAGACAACGTCGTTGTCGCATGTTGAGTTCCTTTTGAGTGAAGAAATATTTGAGGCTTTTATGATCCGTAAAGATATCCACTTTCTCCCCATACAAGTAATGCCTCCAAATTTTAAGTGCAAAGACAACAGCTACCAACTCTAGATCATGAGTAGGATAATTCCTCTCAAATTCTTTGAGTTGTCGTGTGAGGCATTGGCTATGACTTTTCCATGTTGCATGAGAACACATCCCAATCCTTTGCCCGAAGCATCACTGTAGATGACAAATCCCTCCGAGCCAGATGGTATTGTCAGAACAGGTGCTGAAATGAGTCTCCTCTTGAATTCTTGAAAACTCTTCTCACATTCTTCGCTCCAACCGAACTTTGTATCTTTCTGAGTCAGCTGAGTCAATTGAGTAGCGATTCGAGAAAATCCTTTCACGAATCTCCGATAATAACCAGCTAAACCTAGAAAGCTACGTACTTCGATCACTGATTTAGGTTGCTCCCAGCTTTGAATAGCTTCAATCTTTGCTGAGTCAACAGATATTCCATGACTTGATACCACGTGCCCAAGGAATGCTACTTCCTCAAGCTAGAACTCGCATTTCTTTAACTTGGCATAAAGCTTATATTCACGAAGCTTTTGGAGTGTCAGCCTCAAGTGTAGCTCATGATCTTCACGGCTTTTGGAATAAATAAGGATGTCATCAATAAAGACGACCACAAAGTGATCCAAATATTTCTTGAATACTCGGTTCATCATATCCATGAAGGCAGCAGGAACATTAGTCAATCCAAAGGACATGACTAGGAATTCATAATGCCCATACCGAGTTCTGAAAGCCGTCTTTGGAATGTCATCGGTTCTAATCTTCAATTGGTGATATCCGGAACGAAGATCAATCTTTGAAAAGAATTTGGGTCCTTGCAACTGGTCAAACAGGTCATAAATACGTGGTAATGGATACCTATTTTTGATGGTGACATGATTCAACTCCCGATAATCAATACAAAGTCGCATACTCCCATCTTTCTTCAACACAAATAGAACAGGAGCACCCCAAGGAGAAGTACTAGGACGAATAAAGCCAATTTCTAACAATTCCTGCAGTTGGGTCTTTAACTCCTGAAGTTCAATAGGAGCCATTCGATATGGGGCTTTGAAAATGGGTTTTGTACCGGGTTCAAGGTCGATACAAAATTTAATTTCACACTCTGGGGTAGGCCAGGAAGTTCTTCGGGGAATACGTCAGGAAATTTATTAACAATAGAAATATCATCCAAAGCTGACGTATTTTTGTTTAGATCTGTGACATGAGCTAAGAAAGCTTGACATCCGTTTTTTAATAAATGAATAGCTTTATGGCTTGAGATGACCGTGATTGATTTTAATGGTTTGGTCGCTTGAATTCGCATAATAGGTTGATTAGGAATATGAAAGCTAACAACCTTACGAAAACAATCAATTTTTGCATGATGAGTAGTTAACCAATCAATCCCTAGAATCACGTCAAATGCAAGTATTTTCAATGAAATAAGATCTACAGGTAATGTGAGGGTACCGATTTGAACCAAACAAGACTTATAAACAGTGGATGTAATGAAGGTTTCTCCCAACGGAGTTTCCACAGATAAGTCAATGTCTAATTTCTCCGGAGTCAAATTTAATCGATGAGCGCAAGTAGGAGAAATAACAGAATGGGTAGAACCAGTATCAAATAAAGTATAGACTTCGTTAGAGTTTATGATAAGCTTACCCGTGATGACCTCATTTGGGTTCCTTGCTTTCTGGGAGGTCACAACAAACGCTCTCCCTTGCACTACCGGCTTTAACTTTTCTGGGACGGCCTTTGGTGCCTCCATCCTATCTGAATTTGTCTTCGGTGAACGACAAAATCAGGCTAAGTGACCTTCTCTTCCACAATTATAACATGTTTTGGATGGCATCGCGCAATTTGGACTGATGTGTCCCTCCCCTCCGCATTTGAAGCATATGATAGGTGGTCTTTCTCCTTCCTAAACAACGGGTGCTGGTGCTGACGTCTTTCCATCATTATTGAATCTCCTCTTCTTGAAATGTCCATTCTTATTATTTTGGCCCTGATTACCACCGAAGTGGTTACCATTTCTGGCCTGTTGATTCCCTCCACGCTTGTTGTCACCGCATCGATGACTACTCTCGCTGGTATTATAATTTTGCCAGCTACTCTCTTTTAGTTGCGTTGACTCGTTATCGTGCTCCACTAACTGAGCCCTATTTACAACATCTAAATACAAACACATTTTATGAGAAATAAGATGTTGACGTATCTCCGGCTTCAAACCTCATAAAAACATTCGCGCCATTCTCTCTTCATTATCCACCAAGTGGGACGCAAACCGGGATAACTCTGCAAATTTTGCCTCGTATTGCGACACGGACATATTATTTTGTTCCAAATTGATAAACTCCACCTCCTTCATGTGGAGAATACTTTCGGGAAAGTATTTATCGTTGAACAACTCCTGGAACTTCTCCCAAGATATCTTCAGTACAGCAGGTTAAGTACGTTTTACCGATTCCCACCAGTAATCTGCCTCTCCACGCAACATAAAGGCGGCAAAGGGAACCTTTTTCTCCTCAGAGCATCCCAAGACATCAAATATCTTGGTGATCTGCTTTATCCATGCTTTCGCCATAAGTGATTTTGGCTCTCCCTTAAACTTCGGTGGTCCCAGGTCCTTGAACTATTTAGCGGTGACCGCCCGAGAGTTTCCAATGTTTCCACCTACGTTTTGGACAGGAGCCGCTCTCGCCTCCTGTTGCATGAATTGCATAAAGCCTCTGAACATTTGATCATTCATCATTTGGTCAGTGTTATTGTTTGCATGAGGATTGTCGCCTTCCTGATGCACATTATCCTGATTATTGATATGTGGTGAATCAACGGTCGCCTGTGCTCCATTGCTATTCTCAACATTCTCAGATGTCATTTTCAGATACTGCCACAAAATAAAAGGTTAATTGACATGTAACATATTATCCCTATATTCTGACCGACCAATAAAATAGCACATAAACTTAGGCAGGTCATACTAGCGAAGGAATTCCCCGTCTCTCCCCTCCTAGTACTATTCTCACATCTTAGCCAGGGATCATATCCCTAAGCTTTGATACCAACTGTGACGCCCCCAAAATTAGGTATACATCACCCATCTTGGGTCGTCAGATACATGGTATAGAATTCAAATATAACTTACTAATACAACTGTCGTGTAAGATACGACAAAACATAAACTGTGAGTTTGAATACAATTATTGTCTACTTGAGATTATACAAACTCAAAAGGAGTCCTCATTACAATTATTATCACACTATTTCACAGAATAGTGAGGACTACTAATACAATCCTCTGGACCATTACTCTGTTCCCCGACTCGTCCCAGCTATATTCTCATTTCCTGAAGAGAATAGTGAAAGAAAGAGTGAGCTCAACTAGCCCAGTAAGAAATGTTATGACTAAGATAATGCAGAATAAATTATCATTAGCCTTCAACAGTGTTAAACTGATAAAATATAATAAACATCAATTTTAACTGCAGCGGAACCAGCAATCCATTAAAAGAGTCAAGTGGAAAATAAAATCTACTATCTTTTATGATTTAAAAGGTTTTTCATCACTGTTATAGCTGAGACTCAGCTTAATAAATATTCCACATCATCGAATCACCCTTGCACTACGGCCAAGGATATTCTTTAGTATCACAACCACAATTACCCATGCACTACGGGCCAAGAATATTTGTATATTCATTAAAGGTCATGATCATGCCAACAATTGTCCATCAATGCACTACGGGCCAATGAGGATTTTTACCACATCATTTGTAACATTACGGTCATGATTACACCAAATAATCCCTGGTCATAATCATACCAAGTCCATCTATGCACTACAGGCCACAGATGACTTTCAACATAATATAAACATGAAGATGATGACAATGATATAAGAATTCAATAAAATAAGTTCAAGAATTAATTTATCTAGGAACCAATAACATCCAAACTGTCAACATGATACTGCTTTGTAAAGTAAAATTCAAGAATACTTAGAAGAATATTTCCATGAAAGGATACTGGATGAAGCGCAAATATCAAGGATATTTCACTAATTTCATGGAGTATAGAAGTCAAAGTTTTAACCAACTGAGTATAATAAAGAATGGAATAACAAAAGAAATCATCATGCATGCGATAGACGGCACATGCAGGTTATTCCAACAGAATAATAAATAACGGAACCAGGTCCGGCGTAAAACGTACAGACAGGATATTCCAACAGAATAATAAAGAATGGAATCAGGTCCGGCGTAAAACACACAGACAGGATGTTCCAACAGAATAATAATAAAGACGGAACCAGGTCCGGTGTAAAACACACAGACAGGATGTTCCAACAGAATAATAATAAAGACGCAATCAGGTCCGGTGTAAAACACACAGACAAGATGTTCCAACAGAATAATAGAAGAATGTCACCAAGTATAGGGTAAACCGCGTATACAGGTTATTCCAATAGAATAATAAGCAATGGAATAACAACAGTTCTCTTCATGAATAAGAAATAATAACGTCCCTTACTTTAGTAGGAGATTGAATATTGCAGTAGTGTAGTAACAGAATACTCTTCTTCTTTCTCTCTTATTCTCTCTGTACCTTCTCTCTCTATAGCTTGAATGAATTCGTGGAAAATAATGAAGCACTAGGCCTCTATTTATAGAAGATTTCTAGCTTAGCACTTGCCATGTGAAAAGGCAAGTGGCTTGACGACTGGTGATGTAAAAAGAAAAGTGGTTTGACGCCTGTAATGTGAAACGATAATTGGTTCGACGCCTGTAATGTGAAACGACAAGTGGTTCGACGCCTGTAATATGAAACGACGAGTGGTTTGATGACTAGTAAAGGTAATTACTATTGACGAAAGTAATTACTATTGACGAAGAGACTCTTAGATGATGACATATGGGCCCCCCCAAACTTACCACAAACGTCTCATAATAGACTCTTTATATACATCAAGGATTGAATAAATATTACCACAAATCATTTTATTTTTAATCAACACATATTTAATCTTTCAAAAATTATTAATCATTTATAACTTGTCGTCTCAATTATTGATTTAATAATATAACATATTATACAGATGATACTGTGATAATAATTGAATCAATAATATAAGAGATATGACACAGCAATTACTGTAGCAATAATTGAGTATAGCTGAGTGACTTCTCACGTAAGCATCAATAATCAATACCGTGTGCTACTATGCAACCACACGTATTACTGTACTTTTACTACCGGGTAGTTCAACAGTTTTAACGGTAACACCTCCGCCGTTATTTTCATAAAGTATTTTTGTCGTTTTCTCAATCCGACAATAATTCCGTTGTTGGGTCCACCAATGATTGAGTCGTCGTATGAATATTCCCCGACAAAAAGAATATTTCCCGACCAAACGAATATTTTATAACAACTTGTTTACTTTGCAAAATTTATAAATATTACCCACAACTATAACATTATATTAAATTTATTCCATAATATTCAAAAATAATATTTATAAAATATTCATCTTTATTTATAAAAGTTGGGGTCTTACAATAGTTGCTTTGTTCCTTTCAAAAATGTTATTTCTTGATAGGATATACAAACATTATTCATTAGTGTCATTGGAAACGTTGAGGCAAGTCTGTACAACTACTGTACAAGTACCAGATATGTCTAGACATGAATTTTTTTCATTTTAATTATGCAAATGTAAAAGAATGTTGAGACCCGTGCATGAGTGTGTTCATGACGTGTGTCTGACACGAAAACATTGAGCTTATTTTACCTCCTTTTGTTCTCACTTTGATTCTTCTGACCTTATTGATAATGTGCTGTTGTTGAACTCAACATATTTATTTAATACTGGTTTCAGATAACACTGAAGTCCCAAGTTTTTACCATTGTGGCCATATCTTTTAGAAGTAAAAAAACTTTTACTCAAGGACCTTATGAAAACTTTTCTCAAGTTAACCTTTTTGAAAGCGTTTCTTCTTCTTTTGTACTTCATTTATCAATCTTGCGGTAATCATTCATATTAATTTCTTTGGAGCTTAAGCCTGAAGAATGATCTTCTTGTGGAGTAATATTTTGAAATTTAAATCCTTCCGTTTTAGCTTTTGCCTTTTTTATAAATAAAATAAAATATTCTCAGCACTTGTTCTTGAATCAGTTAAAATTTGATAATCTTTTTCATACCTGTTTATAATATTTTCCTGAGCTGTCTTGTACACACAAGAAAAATAATTTAATGCTACTTTGACTGGTATAAATACCTTGATTTTCTTTAGTGTATTGAAGCTACATATCATTAACCAACTCTCTGTATATACGTGTCAAGTTAATATGCCAGGGAAACAAAGGGACTTTGGAGGAATGGACCGTGGTGATGATCAGGCTGCACTGCTAAGCCCGGGAAACAAACCGTTGACGCAGATTGTTCAAGATGATTCATTTAGAGAGTTTGAATTCAGACAGTATTTATTTGCCTGTCAAGCAAAGGTGTGCAAGACTCGGATATAGTGTTGGTTGTATTTCTCTTTTTCTCTCTCTCAATTTCCCATGAATTATAATACCAATTTGCTTCTGTTATGTACTACATATTTTCCAAATATATATGATCACTTGCCTTGTGTTTGGATTGGAGAGAGTACATAATATTGTGTTTAGGTTTCTCATATTAAGCCTTATAATCTTTGTTCCAATCTTATTATCAATTGGTGCCTGGTTTTAGAATGTCCTTTTTCAAATTTTGAGAAGTTCCAAAAGTGGAGGGAGATCTGATCAACATATTTAATTTACAGACTGATTTATGAAATTGCCTAATCCTTTTTCGTTACATTATAATTATCACATTGCTGTAATCATGTGTATATTTTGACTTTACAGCTATTATTCAAGCTGAGTCGTCCTTATGAGGTTGCGTCAAGGAGTTACTCATTTATAATTAGTTTCTCAAAGGAATTAGTCCTGCATGAGGTACTCCCATTCTGTTTAGTATGTTCATGCTGATGGCTTTTGTTCTGTTACTTTCAGTCAAAATATACAATACTAATTCTGACCCTTCTGTTTTTGTTTTTCCTTTTTTGATTGGACTCCAGAAAATATTACCGTTCTGTACACGTGAAATATGGATAATAACTGCTTGCTTGGGTTTAATCAATACAACTGCATCTCGTTATAGTGATGGACTAGTGGCACCTGATATAGAAAAGGAGTTTTACCGTGTTCAGGGAGATCTTTATTCTCTATGCCGGACTAAGGTAGAGTTTTCTCATGCTTTCATGCTTTGCAAGTAACTTTGACCACCACTTTAAAGTTTATGTTTCAAAGAGTGTTCTTTGAAAGAGAAAATGATGTACCTCTGTTTCAAAAGAGAGTGGTGTTTGGACTTTGGAAGAGAAAGTGCTGTAGCTGAAATGTACTTTTGGTAGGTGGACATCAGTGTTGATGATTTGGTGAAATGTTTACTATTTGATACATTTTTCAGTTCTTTTTCTTCCTGTGATCTTCACCATTCTTTTTTGTATACCAAACTTGAAGAGAGAAAAAGTAGCATGCTTTTTAGTTCACTTGTTTTGCATTCAAAATTTGCTAGCAGTTACCTACATATTGAAGTGTATCCATGAATGTGGCAGTTCATTAGGCTTGCATATTTAATCGGTTATGGATCTGATATTGAAAGAAGTCATGCCAACAGGTATGTACAATTGTACACAGCTTTGCTTACCTTTAAGGCATAATCTAAATTTGGTTCTTTTGGAAGTATTCGCAAGTAAATGACTATCGCTCATAATTCAAAGTAATTATGTTAGTTTTACCAAAAAAGTTGATGTCGTACTGCCATAGATTTCTCCGATTTCTATCTACTAAATTTTTTTTTTCTTTCAAAAAGTGCTTCGCTCAGCATGCTACCTTGGCCTAAGCCAGCAGTTTGTGGCCTTCAGTTCCATCTGATGCTTCATCTGAAGTGCTTGAGAAAGAAAAGGTATGTTACACTACAATATATTATAGTTATTTAAAACTTGGTTGCAGAGAAGCTATGTAAAGCTAATCACTGATAAATTGTTGTATATTATCTTAGTCATAATATTTTTTACTGGGCAAGTTGAGCTCACCCTTTTCTTTTTTGTTCCATTATTCTTCTCAGGAATCGAGAATGTAGCGGAAAGTAGTCGCGGTGTGGAATGATGGTTCTAGAAAGTGGTTTTAGCAGTCTTCACTATTTTTGTAAAATAGTGTGATAATAATTTTAATGAGGACTCCTTTTGAGTTTGTATACTCTCTATTAGACAGTATTTATATTTAAACTCACATTATATGTGTTGTCGTATTTTACACTATAATTATATTAATGAAGTTGTATTCATTTCTGTACCATGTATTTGGCAACTCAGAATGGGTGATGTATACCTATTTTGGTGGCTTCACATACGTAACATCGATACGCGAAAAACGTTATGAACACACGTCATACTTGGCGGTAAAATGTGTCTATAAGCCACAGTTCCTATTTGATCGAGAATCTCAAATGGACTTAATAAATCGAAGGTTTGACCTTTCCTCACATCGCTGATTCTCGCTTTTGGAATAACGACTTCTTGCATTTTCTTCTTCATATTCATCAACTCCAGGTCTGTAGCTTGAGCAGCTTTAAATTTATCGATTAAAGTCGATTCTAATCGTATATTCGTTATCTTCACGCAAGTTCTTGGAATCTTTAACTCTATCTCCATCTTATGTAAGTCGTACAAAATGGGTCTTTGTGTTAACAATATCGCACTCGTAAACGCATACGATCTTTTACTCAACTCGTCAGCTACCACGTTCGTTTTTTTCCAAGATGGTATTGAATGGTATGGTTGTAATCTTTCAACAGCTTGAGCCAACGTCGTTGCCGCATGTTGAGATCTTAGAAGCTCTTCTCACATTTCTCTCTCCATTCGAATTTTATATCTTTTCGAGTCAGCTGAGTTAATAGAGTATCGATTCGAGAAAATCATTCCACGAATCTCCGATAGTAACCAGCTAAGCCTAGAAAGCTACTTATTTCGATTACTGACTTAGGTTGCTCTCAACTGTGACTCATATCCCAATCTTGGATAGCACGTCACAATGGCACCTATCAGTTTACCACCGCAAGAATATGATGTCCCCTACAAAGAGTCTGTGAGACCCCAGATTTTTTGAATAAATATTTAATTTTCTCGAAATAATTTTTTTATATTATGGTGTGGATTTGATATAATTTTATAGTTATGGGTAGTATTTATAAATTTTGAAAAGTATGCAAGTTGTTGTATAATATTCGATTAGTCGGGGAATATTCTTTTTATCGGGGAATATCCGTATGACGGCACAATCATTGGTGGGCCCCGCAACGGAATTATTGTCGGATTGAGAAAACGACAAAAATATTTTATGAAAATAACGGTGGAAGTTTTACCGTTAATACTGTTGAACTACTCAGTAGTAAAAGTACAGTAATACGTGTGGTTGCATATTAGCACACGGTATTGATTATTGATGCTTACGTGATAAGTCACTCAGTTTTGTTTTATTGGTATTATTAATGTAATAAAACAGAAAAAGTTTTTATATAAAACAGAATACTTTTATAAAGTTATTCTATAAATAGAATATATTATATTCTATTATGCATGGTGTTGCATAGTGTCTGTATAGTGTTTTGCATAATAAAATCTTTTTATATAAAACAGAATACTTTTATAAAGTTATTCTATAAATAGAATATATTATATTCTATTATGCATATTGTTTGTATAGTGCATGCATAGTGTTTGTATAGTAAAATCTTTTATAAAGTTATTCGTTTTATTAGATTATAAATAGAATATATTATATTTTATTTAAAAGATTTTGCTTTAAATATGGACTATCAGATTAAAGTAAATCAATCTGGACCGTTCATGAATTAATTACTATGCAGTCCAATCTTCTATAAATAGAAGCTCATTCATTCATTATTTCTTACGAATTCACTAAAACTATAGAGAGAGTTCTTCTTCTATAATCTTGAGCATATTTCTTTAGAGTTTAAGAAAGCTTTGAGCGTAGTGCAAATTTTCTTCGAGTATATCCTCGCCCTACCAGTCGAAATACTCTTCTTTCAAAGGTAAGGATATTATTTGTTATACTCGTAAGGGGTATTATTCTTTTCGTAGTCATGAAGAGAGTTATTTTCTTTCAATACTTGTAAGGGATATTATTTGTTGTACCTGTAAGGGGTATTATTCTTTTGTATTCATGAAGAGAAGTTCTGTTATTCCATTCTTTATTATTATGTTGGAATAACCTGTCTATGCGAAGTACCGCATACATGGTGAAATTCTTCTATTATTCCATTCTTTATTAATATGTTGGAATAACATGTCTATACGAAGTACCGCATACATGGTGAAATTCTTCTATTATTCCATTCTTTATTATTATGTTGGAATAACCTGTTTATGCGAAGTACCGCATACATGGTGAAATTCTTCTATTATTCCATTTTTTATTATTATGTTGGAATAACCTGTTATGTGAAGTACCGCATACATGGTGAAATTCTATTGTTATTTCATTCTTTATTATTCTGTTGGAATATCCTGTCTGTGCGTTTTACGCCGGACCTTGTTCCGTCTTTATTATTCTGTTGGAATTACATGTCTACGCGAAAGTACCGCATTTATGGTGATTTCTGTTGTTATTCCATTCTTTATTATTCTGTCAGAATATCATGTATGTGCGTTTATGTCGGACCTAGTTCCATTATTTATTATTCTGTCCGAATATCCTGTCTGTGCATTTACGCTGGACCTGGTTCCATTATTTATTATTCTGTTGGGAATAACCTGTCTCTGCAGTCTGTCGCACGCATGGTGAATCCTTATGTTATTCCATTCTTTATTATTCTGTTGGAATAACCTGTCTATATGGATTATCACATGCATGGTGAATGATCCTTCGTATTCATTCCTTATTAAATTGTGGAAATGATCTTTCTACGTGGATTACCGCATGGCAGACGAAAATCCATTTAAAGTTTCATATATTTTATTATACTCAGTTGGTTAAAGTTTTGATTTCTATACTCCATGAAATTAGTGGAATATCCTTGATATTTGCGCTTCATCCAGTATCATTTCATGGAAATATTCTTCTGAGCATTCTTGAATTTTACTCTACAAAGCAGTATAATGTTGACAATTTGGACATTGTTGGTTCTTGGATAAATTAATTCTTGAACTTGTTTTATTGAATTATTATGTCATTGTCATCGTCCTCATGTTTATATTATGTTCAAAGTCATCTGTGGCCTGTAGTTCATAGATGGACTTAGTATGATTATGGCTAGGGATTATTCGGTATAATCATGGCCGTAATGTGATGAATGATGTGATAAAAATCCTAATTAACCGTAGTGCATTGATGGACAATTTTTGGTATAATTATGGCTATGGATTCTCTTCGGCCAAGTGTGCAAAGATGAATTATTTTATGGCATGATCAGGACCGTTGATGAAAATATGATTATCTTTAGCCGTAGTGCATGGATAATTCGTGGCCGTGATACTAAAGAATATCCTTGGCCGTAGTACAGGGGTGATTCGATGATGTAGATTATTTATTAAGCTGAGTCCCAGTGATAAAAGTGATGAAAAACCTTTTAAATCATAGAAGATAGTAGATTTTATTCCCTACTTGACTCTTCTAATAGATTGATTGTTCCGCTGTAGTTAAACTTGATAGTTATTGTATTTTATCAGTTTAACACTCTTGAAGGCTAACGATAAATTATTCTACATTATCTTAGTCATAATATTTCTTACTAGGCTAGTTGAGTTCACCCTTTCTTTTACTGTTCTCTTCAGGAAATGAGAACGTAGCTGGGACTAGTCGGGGAACAGAGTGATGGTCCTAGATGTTTGCATTAGTAGTCCTTACTATTCTGTGAAATAGTGTGATAATAATTTTAATGAGGACTCCTTTTGAGTTTTTATACTCTCTAGTAGACAATATTTGTATTCAAACTCACAGTTTATGTTTTGTCGTATTGTACACGACAGTTGTATTTGAATTCTGTACTATGTATCTGGCGACTCAAGATGGGTGATGTATACCTAATTTTTGGGGCGGCACAGTTGGTATCAAAGCTTAGGGATATGATCCCCGGCTGAGATGTGAGACAAGAACTAGGAGGGGACAGACGGGAAATTCCTTCGCTAGTATAACCTACCTAAGTTTATTTGGTATTTAATTGGTCGGTCATAGTCTAGGGATAATATGTGATATGTTAATTAACCATTATTTTGTGACAGTGTTTGAAAATGGCATATGAAAATGCTGAGATAAGCAATGAAGCATATGAGATCGTTGAGTCAGCTCAACCAAAAGGTAACGACCAACAACACGATAATAATCATACAGGTGGCAACGACTATCGGAACGATGATAACCATCGTAGGGGAAATTATCATGCCAAGAATGGTATCCACTTCGGTGGTAATCATGGCCAAGATAATAGAAGTGTAAATTTCAAGAAGAAAAGATCATTTAGCTCGATTTTATCGTATGGTGAAGTCAAGTCCAGCTGGGACAGTGGTACCAAAGGCGGATACGGACAAAACAAAGTCAGTGGTTTTAGGAAGAGTGTTTTTCGTGACTTCTCAAAAAAAAACGAGTGACCCGAACGAAGTTAGCACGGTTTAGTTAATTACAAATTCTTACGAAATATATACCTTATTAGATACCGGTTCTACCCATTCTTTTATCTCTCTTGCTTGCGCTCAACGTTTAAATTTGACTTCAGAGAAATTATAATTTGACTTATTGGTTGAAACTTCGATAGTAGAAACCTTTGTTACCTCCAATGTTTATAAATCTTTTTGATTCAAATCGACACTTTCACATTACCTGTCGATCTTATCTCTTTGAAAATTCTTGCCTTTGATGCGATTTTAGGAATCGATTGGTTAACTACACATTATGTTTTTCGTAAGGTTGTTAGCTTTCATATTCCTAACCAACCTATTATGCGAATTCAAGCAACCAAACCACTAAATTCAATCATTGTCATATCAAGTCATAAGTAAAGAGCCTTGAGCCTTTCACTGGTGACTTCCTTGTGTGGAATGCACCGAACCCAAACTTTCCATAGGGGACGTTGTGAATAACGATGGCAAGTTGATAGGTATCAATGTGACGTACTATCCAAGTCTTGGATGAGGGTCACAGTTTTGAATGATAATTCTATTGTTAATAAATTTTCTGACGTATTATTGAAGACTTCTTAGCCTACCCCTAGAGCGTGAAATCGAATTTTGTATTGACCCTAGTACAAAACCCATTTCTAAAACCCTCAAATATTTTCTTCACCCAAAATGAACGTGTAATGTGCCAAAGACATTCGCTCGAGCTGTTGAAGATTACGATTGTACCATGCAATATCATCGTGGAAGTGCGAATGTGGTAGCTGACGCGTTGAGTAGAAGATTGTATGCGGTTACAAGTGCGAATATACGAACCCACGTGAAGATAACGAATATACAATTAGAATGGCCTATAGACTCGTTTTACTGCCAAGTATGTCGCGTGTTCATAACGTTTTTAACGTATCGATGTTACATAAATATATGGACGACCCGAACCACATTATTAAATTAGAACTAATCGATATAGCAGAAGATTTAACGTATAAGGAGATAAGTGTTAAAATCTTGGATCGTATTCAACACTCAAAGGTTATACCTCAAGAGTTAGAATTTGAAGTGAATTCAAGGTATCCTCATCTCTTCAGCATACGAGGTACGTACGTAAATTTCGGGGGCGAAATTTCATAAGGATGGGAGATTGTGAGACCCCAGATTTTATGAATAAATATTTAATTTTCTCGAAATATTTTTTTTATATTATGGTGTGGATTTGATATAATGTTATAGTTGTGGGTAGTATTTATAAATTTTTAAATGTATGCAAGTTGTTGTATAATATTCGATTGGTCGGGGAATATTCTTTTTATTGGGGAATATCCGTATGACGGTAAAATCATTGGTGGACCCCGCAACGGAATTATTGTTGGATTGAGAAAACGACAACATATTTTATAAAAATAACGATGGAAGTTTTACCGTTAATACAGTTGAACTACTCGGTAGTAAAAGTACAGTAATACGCGTGGTTGCATAGTAGCACACGGTATTGATTATTGATGCTTACGTGATAAGTCACTCAGTTTTGTTTTATTGGTATTATTAATGTAATAAAACAGAAAAAGTTTTTATATAAAACAGAATACTTTTATAAAGTTATTCTATAAATAGAATATATTATACTCTATTATGCATAGTGTTTCATAGTGTCTGCATAGTTTTTTGCATAGTAAAATATTTTTATATAAATTAGAATACTTTTATAAAGTTATTCTATAAATAGAATATATTATATTCTATTATGCATAGTGTTTCCATAGTGCATGCATAGTGTTTGCATAGTAAAATCTTTTATAAAGTTATTCGTTTTATTATATTATAAATAGAATATATTATATTGTATTTAAAAGATTTTGCTTTAAATATGGACCGTCAGATTAAAGTAAATCAATCTGGACCGTTCATGAATTAGTTACTATGCAGTCCATTCTTCTATAAATAGAAGCTCATTCCTTCATTATTTCTTACGAATTCACTGAAACTCTAGAGAGATAAACTATAGAGAGAGTTCTTCTTCTATAATCTTGAGCATATTTCTTTAGAGTTTAAGAAAGCTTTGAGCGTAGTGCAAATTTTCTTCGAGTATATCATCGCCCTACCAGTCGGAATACTCTTCTTTCAAAGGTAAGGGATATTATTTGTTGTACTCGTAAGGGGTATTATTCTTTTCGTAGTCATGAAGAGAGTTATTTTCTTTCAATACTCGTAAGTGATATTATTTGTTGTGCCTGTAAGGGGTATTATTCTTTTGTATTCATGAACAGAACTTCTGTTATTCCATTCTTTATTATTATATTGGAATAACATGTCTATGCGAAGTACCGCATACATGGTGAAATTCATCTATTATTCCATTCTTTATTATTATGTTGGAATAACCTGTCTATGCGAAGTACCGCATACATGGTGAAATTCTTCTATTATTCCATTCTTTATTATTATGTTGGAATAACCTATTTATGCAAAGTGCCGCATACATGGTGAAATTCTTCTATTATTCCATTCTTTATTATTATGTTGGAATAACCTGTTATGCAAAGTACCGCATGCATGGTGAAATTCTATTGTTGTTCCATTCTTTATTATTCTGTTGGAATATCATGTCTGTGCGTTTTTCGCCGGACCTGGTTCCGTCTTTATTATTCTGTTGGAATAACATGTCTATGCGAAGTACCGCATGCATGGTGATTTCTGTTGTTATTCCATTCTTTATTATTTTGTCAGAATATCATGTCTATGCGTTTATGTCGGACCAAGTTCCTTTATTTATTATTATGTCCGAATATCCTGTCTATGCATTTACACTGGACCTGGTTCCATTATTTATTATTCTGTTGGGAATAACCTGTCTTTGCAGTCTGTCGCACGCATGGTGAATCCTTATGTTATTCCATTCTTTATTATTCTGTTGGAATAACCTGTCTATATGGATTATCACATGCATGGTGAATGATCCTTCATATTCATTCCTTATTAAATTGTGGAAATGATCTTTCTACGTGGATTACCGCATGGCAGACGAAAATTCATTTGCAGTTTCATATATTTTATTATACTCAGTTGGTTAAAGTTTTGACTTCTATACTCCATGAAATTAGTGGAGTATCCTTGATATTTGCGCTTCATCCAGTATCATTTCATGGAAATATTCTTCTGAGCATTCTTTAATTTTACTCTACAAAGCAGGATAATGTTGACAATTTGGACATTGTTGGTTCCTGGATAAATTAATTCTTGAACTTATTTTATTGAATTATTATGTCATTGTCATCGTCCTCATGTTTATATTATGTTCAAAGTCATCTGTGGCCTGTAGTTCATAGATGGACTTAGTATGATTATGACCAGGGATTATTCGGTATAATCATGGCCGTAATGTGATGAATGATGTGGTAAAAATCCTCAGTGGTCGTAGTGCATTGATGGACAGTTTTTGGTATGATTATGGCTATGGATTCTCTTCGGCCAACGGTGCAAAGATGAATTATTTTATGGCATGATCAGGACCGTTGATGAAAACATGATTATCTTTAGCCTTAGTGCATGGATAATTCGTGGTCGTGATACTAAAGAATATCCTTGGCTGTAGTGCAGAGGTGATTTGATGATGTGGATTATTTATTAAGCTGAGTCTCAGCGATAAAAGTGATGAAAAACCTTTTAAATCATAGAAGATAGTAGATTTTATTCCTTACTTGACTCTTCTAATGGATTGCTTGTTCCACTGCGGTTAAACTTGATAGTTATTGTATTTTATCAATTTAACACTCTTGAAGGCTAACGATAAATTAGTTTACATTATCTTAGTCATAATATTTCTTACTGGGCTAGTTGAGCTCACCCTTTCTTTTACTGGTTTCTTCAGGAAATAAGAACGTAGCTGAGACTAGTCGGGGAACAGAGTGATGGTCCTAGATATTTGCATTAGTAGTCCTCACTATTCTGTGAAATAGTGTGATAATAATTGTAATGAGGACTCCTTTTGAGTTTTTATACTCTCTAGTAGACAATATTTGTATTCAAACTCACAGTTTATGTTTTGTCGTATTGTACACGACAATTGTATTATTAAGTTGTATTTAAATTTTGTACTATGTATCTGGCGACTCAAGATGGGTGATGTATACCTAATTTTGGGGGCGTCACAGAGTCTGGTTTCAGTGCATTCCACAAAGGAAGTCACCAGATAGAGGCTAAGGTACCAACTCTTGTAGTTAGGTTTTTAACTCCTGAAGTTCAATAGGAGCCATTCGATATGAGATTTGAGAAATGGGTTTTGTACCGGGTTCAAAGTCGATACAAAATTCAATATCAGGCTCTGGGGTAGGCCAGGAAATACGTCAGGAAATTCACTAACAACAAAATATTATGCAAATATGACGTATTCAAGTCCATGACATGGGTAAGAAAGCTTGACATCCATTTTTCAATAAACGAATGGCTTTATGGCTTGATATGGCAGTGATTGACTTTAGTGGTTTGGTTGTTTGAATTCGCATAACAGGTTGGTTAGGAATATGAAAACTAACAACATTACGAAAATAATCAATTTTAGCATGATGATTGGTTAACCAATCAATCCCTAAGATCACATCAAATGCAAGAATTTGTAAAGATATAAGATCAACAGGTAACGCCCCCAAAATAGGTCCATTCCACCCAACCCATTCTGAGTCGCCAAATACATGGTACAGAAATAACTACAACTTCAATAATACAAATGTCGTGTGAAATACGACAATACATACTGTGAGTTTAAATACATATATTGTCGTCTAGACAATATCCACACGCAAATAAATTCCCATCATAATTATTGATACATTATTTTACAAAAATGGTGAGGACTACTAAACAACTCTCTCTAAAACCTTCATTGCATACCCCGACTCGATCCTGCTATGTTCTCACCTCCTGAGAAGAAAATAGAACAACAAGGAAAAGGGTGAGCTCAACTAGCCCAGTAAAGAATATTATGACTAAGATAATATACAACAAATTATCGTTACTCTTCAACAGGGAAAAATCTAATAGAATACAATAAACAACAAGTTTTAGATCAACAAATGCAGCGGAAACAACAATCCATTAGAAGAGTCACGTAGAGAATGAATTCTACTGTCTTCTAAGATTTAAAAGTCCATCATCAATATTTCATCCCTGTAACAACAATCAATATACATCTTTAATCATCTTTGCACTACAGGCCAAAGATATTCATTTGTATCACCAGTTGGTCATGTTCATCTCAACACCTGTTCATCTTTGCACTACGGGCCAAAGAGATTCATCAGTTTAATCATTCATCTTTGCACTACAGGCCAAAGATATTCATCAATTGTTCATGTTCATCTCAACACCTGTACATCTTTGCACTACGAGCCAAAGATATTCATAATAAAATCAACCATCTTTGCACTACAGGCCAAAGATATTCAGTAACACCATCATTTAGGACTGAGGATGATGAAAAATATTTTAAAGGAAACGAATCCAGTGAAACAAAATAACAAGTATAAAGGATTCGTACTCTAAACAATCCGAGTTCAAAAATACTTCATAAATAATCATACTGAAGTAAAATTCAAGAATGATCAAAACATGGATATAATCAAAGCTAGTATCCAGAATAGATATTTTGGACAAAAAGAAGAAATTTCATTTTTCGGTGAATAGTGCCGTATTCGTTAATAGTGCCGTATACGTGAATAGTGTCGTATACGTGAATAGTAACTCCGACACCAAAAGATAGAAATTTCACAAAAAAACATCATCATGCTTCATGAATAGTACTCGTGAATAGTAACTCGTGAATAGTAACTCGTGAATAGTAACTCATGAATAGTAACTCATGAATAGTAACCCCGACATAAAAAAGTTCCAAATTTGATAAAAAGTTCCAACCAATATTTCAGCATAATGATATTGAAGAAATAATATCATTTGAGAAGAAAATAACATCCCTTACCTCAAAATAACTGTACTTCTGACTGAATTTTGGTATAGTGCTGACTGAAACTCGCACCGTAGCACTTGGTGCAGCGGTAAGCTTCGACCTGGGGTGAGCCGTGAACCCGGACATCCTGGGATCGATTCCCGCCTGCAACAAGTGTGAAAATTCTTTAATTCGTGTGGCCACGGACCTGGGCCGGGCTTTAGACCCGGAACAACCCACGAAAGCCTTGTTCGGGGTGGGGGGATTAGTCGGACTGCGGACCGGAAACCCCACATTATCAAAAAAAAAAAGAAACTCGCACCGTATAGCAACACTCAAAGTATACTCACAAGGATACACTTGATAATATAGAGAGAGAAAGAGAGAAAACTTTGTTTCTGGTGTGATTTTCAATTCTAACTTAGCCCTCTATTTATAGGAAAATGTTAGAACGCCAAAGGAGACTAAATTAATAAAATATATTATTATTTATTCAAAATTCTTACCCACATGTTTTGAAAACTCTAGCATGCCTTCTTTGGTCAAAAACATCAGCCACCCATGTGCCAACAACCACAAAAACGTTTTTCTTATATAAAATAATTAAAACTTCCAAAAATCAATTATTTCGGAACTCCGAAACTTCAATAATTCATGATAAATAGCCCTTTTGTCAGAAAATTTAAATCTCGCGAATTTACATTGGAAATTCCATTCTCTACAACTTTGCAGAAGAAAATTTTTCCAAATTCCAAACAGAAATTGACCGAAATCCACAAACAGACGATTTTACAGGCTATAATCAAATTTTCAGTCAAGAAATAGGTCTACCGACACACAAAATTTGTGTTAAACATTTAATGCCACAAAAAAATACTCTTCCTCCTCATATATTCATATATCCCACATTCATTATAAAAATATCACCGTTAATATATTATTAAAATAATATATTTAAATAAATTATTTTATCAGAAAAAGATAAAATATTAATTTTCAACAATTGTCACATTAAAAATTTTCTCCATCTATATCCACATAAAATCAATATTTTCCTCATCATATGAATCAATAATAATTATTCACAAATAATATTACAGAATCACAATATTGACAACCAGGCAGTTCCCAAGAAAGAGGGGGCTTTCCAATAAGAATTTCTCCTTACTGGCGCGCAATTAGGTGACCAAACCTCTCCTTAGACAGAACTTTCTAGATATTGCCAATAATGTTATCAAATAATATTATTCAGATAATATGAATTATTGCTTCGATAATGAAAAATACTATGTAGTGACAATTATTGAAACAACAGTAATATAAAATATCAATGCAACAATTATTGAATCAATAAAATAAAATACTGAACAGTAATTACTGTAACAATTATTGAGTAGTGCCTTCTTACGTAAGAATCAATAATTGGTGCAATACCGTGTGCTACTGTTCAACAACGCGTATTACTGTGTTTTAACCACCAGGTATTCCAACAGTATTAACGGTAACAACTACGCCGTTTTTTATAAACAACTTATTTTTGTCGTTTTCTTCATTCAATCGCTTTCCGTTATGGGCCCACAAAAGACTGCGCCGTCGTACGAATATTCCCCGACAGCAAGAATATTCCACGACCAAACGAATATTCCCCGACAACAATGAATATTTTATAACCACCTGTTTATTTAAAATATTTGCGCAATTTACCCATAACTAACCACATTAATCAAATCAACCATTACTATTTGAAAATAATAAATAAAGGAAATTCCTTTTTATTTAAAAAATTTCGGGGTCTTACAACCTCCCCTCCTTATAAAATTTCGTCCTCAAAATTGACGTACGTAACTGGTGTTTCAAAAAGGTAAAGATACCTCGCTTTCATTTCCGTTTCCAACTCCAAGGTCATTTCCTCTATAGCATAATTCCTCCACAAAACTTTAACTTGTGGTATGACCTTCGTGCGTAGGACATGCTCCTTTCCTATCCAATATCTTGAAAGGTACCTCCTCGTACATTAAGTCTTCGGCTATCTTGTCCACATATTTACGTAACATCGATACGTGAAAAACGTTATGAACACGCGTCATACTTGGCGGTAAAACGAGTCTATAGGCCACAGTTCCTATTCGATCGAGAACTTCAAATGGATTAATAAATCGAAGGTTTGAGCTTTGCTCACATCGCCAATTCTCGCTTTTGAAATAACAACTTCTTGCACCTCCTTCTTCAAATTCATCAGCTCCAGTGTGTAGCTTGAACGTTTTTAACTTTATCGATTAAAGTCGGTTATACTCGTATATCATCACGTGGGTACCTAGAGTTTTCATCTCCATCTCTATTATTTGTAAATTATACGAAATTAGTCTTTGACAATATCGTACTCGTACTTGTATACGATCTTCTACTCAACACGTCAGCTGCCACGTTCGCTTTTCCAGGATGGCATGGTCAGATCATGTGCTGAAATGAGTCTCCTCTTGAGTTCTTCGAAGCTCTTCCCACATTCCTTGCTCCATTCGAATTTTGTATCTCTACGATTCAGCTGCGTTAATGGAATAGCGATTCGAGAATATACTTCAACGAATCTCCGATAATAATCAACTAAGCCTAGAAAGCTACGTATTTCGATTACCGACTTAGGTTGCTCTCAACTGCGACTCATATCCCAACCTTGGATAGCACGTTACAATGACACCTATCAGTTTACTATCGAACGAATATTGTGTCCCCTACTAAGAGTCTGGCTTCGGTGCATTCCACAAAGGAAGTCACAAGATAAAGGCTCGGGTATCAACTTCTACAGTTGGGTTTTTAACTCCTGAAGTTCAATAGGAGCCATTCGATATGAGATTTTAGAAATGGGTTTTGTACCGGATTCAAAGTCGATACAAAATTCAATATCACGCTCTGGGAGTAAGCCAAGAAATTCTTCAGGAAATACGTCAGGAAATTTACTAAGAACAGAAATATCATTCAAATCTGACGTATTTTTGTTCAAGTCCATAACATGACTAAGAAAGCTTGACATTTGTTTTTCAATAAACAAATGGTTTTATAATTTAATATGAAAGAGTTTGACTTCAATGGTTTGGTTGCTTGAATTCAAATAACAGGTTGCTTAAGAATATAAAAACTAACAACCTTACGAAAGTAATCAATTTTGGCATGATGAGTAGTTAACCTTAAAATCACATCAAAAGCAAATATCTCTATAGAAATAAGGTTAACAGGTAATGTGATAGTGCCAACTTGAATCAAACAAGATTTCGAAACAACGGATGTAATGAAAGTTTCTCCTAACGGAGTCTCCATAAATAGGTCAAAGTCTAATTTCTCCGTAGTCAGGTTCAAACGTTGAGCGCAAGCAAGAGAGATAAAAGAATGGGTAGAACCGGTATCTAGTAAGGTATAAACTTCGTAAAAATTTATAATTAACTAACCCGTGCTAACTTCGTTCGGGTTCCTCATATTTTGACCGGTCACGACAAATGCTCTTCCAGAAACCGTTGACTTTGACTTTTCTGGGAAATCCTTTTGAGTCACCATTCCCGCTGGACTGGGTTTCGCTACCGTACATTCTCGAGCGATATGTCATTCCTTTCCACAATTATAGCATACCTTGAACTGTTGTGAGCAGTTTGGGCTGATATGTCCCTCTTTCCCGCATTTGTAACATACGACCGGTGGTCTTTCTCCTCCCCTGGAACCAGTTGCTGCTGGCACTGTTGTCTTCACATGGTCGTTGTTAAATCTCCTCTTTTTAAAATCTCCTCCCGACTCGCTTCTTCTATTTTCATGGCCACGATTACCACCAGAGTGGTTACCGCCTTTGTCCATATTCTTCTTTCTCCGCTGGTTATCGTTATTCTGATGACTGCTATCTTCGGTATGATCCTGGTTATGGTCCCTCGGTTGAACGTACTCGTTATCTCGCTCTAACAACTTAGCCCTATTGACAACATCTGAATAGATAGAAAATTTATGAGAAATGAGATACTGACGTATACCGGGTTTCAAACCTCTCAGAAACATCCGCGTCATACGTTCCTCATTCTCCACCAAATGAGGTGCAAACCTGGATAACTCCGCGAACTTCGCCTCGTACTGGGACACCGTCATGTTATTCTGCTCTAGTCTAATAAACTCCACTTCCTTCATATGTCGAATACTTTCGGGAAAGTATTTTTTGTTGAAAAGTTTCTGAAACGTCTCCCATGACATGCTGAGTGCGGCTGGATGTGTACGCTTCACAGACTCCCACCAGTAGTCTGCATCGCCACGGAACATAAAGGTGGCGAATGGAACCTTCTGTTCCTCCGTGCATCCCAAGACATTGAATATCTTGGTAATTTGCTTGACCCATGTTTCCGCCATGATCGGATCGGGCTTTCCCTTAAATTCTGGTGGTCCCAACTCTTTGAACTGCTTGGCTGTGACCACCCGTGAATTGCTATCATTTCCTCTTGTATTTTGAACACGAGTCTCCTTTGTCTGATTTTGCATGAACTGCAAAATGCTCCTAAACATCCCGTCGTTCGTCGTCTGCTCAGTGGCGTTGTTCACAAGAGGAACATTGCCAGCCTGTTGCACATTCTCCTCTTTGGTAAGTACAGGCATCTCCACGGTCTCAATTACTCCACTGTTAATATTCTCAGACGACATTCTCAAATACTGCCATAAAACAAGGGTTAATTAAACAAATTAACAAATCACATAATACCCCTATATTATGACCGACCAACAAATAAGCTTAGGTAGGACACACTAGCGAAGGATTTACTCGTCTCTCCCCTCCTAGTTCTATTCCCCGATCTCCGCCAGAGATCATATCCCTAAGCTCTGATACCAACTGTAACGCCCCCAAAATAGGTCCATTCCACCCAACCCATTCTGAGTCGCCAAATACATGGTACAGAAATAACTACAACTTCAATAATACAAATGTCGTGTGAAATACGACAATACATACTGTGAGTTTAAATACAGATATTGTCGTCTAGACAATATCCACACGCAAATAAATCCCCATCATAATTATTGATATATTATTTTACAAAAATGGTGAGGACTACTAAACAACTCTCTCTAGAACCTTCATTGCATACCCCGACTCGATCCTGCTATGTTCTCACCTCCTGAGAAGAAAATAGAACAACAAGGAAAAGGGTGAGCTCAACTAGCCCAGTAAAGAATATTATGACTAAGATAATATACAACAAATTATCGTTAGTCTTCAACAGGGAAAAATCTAATAGAATACAATAAACAACAAGTTTTAGATCAACAAATGCAGCGGAAACAGCAATCCATTAGAAGAGTCACGTAGAGAATGAATTCTACTGTCTTCTAAGATTTAAAAGTCCATCATCAATATTTCATCCCTGTAACAACAATCAATATACATCTTTAATCATCTTTGCACTACAGGTCAAAGATATTCATTTGTATCACCAGTTGGTCATGTTCATCTCAACACCTGTTCATCTTTGCACTACGGGCCAAAGAGATTCATCAGTTTAATCATTCATCTTTGCACTACAGGCCAAAGATATTCATCAATTGTTCATGTGCATCTCAACACCTGTACATCTTTGCACTACGAGCCAAAGATATTCATAATAAAATCAACCATCTTTGCACTACAGGCCAAAGATATTCAGTAACACCATCATTTAGGACTGAGGATGATGAAAAATATTTTAAAGGAAACGAATCCAGTGAAACAAAATAACAAGTATAAAGGATTCGTACTCTAAACAATTCGAGTTCAAAAATACTTCATAAATAATCATACTGAAGTAAAATTCAAGAATGATCAAAACATGGATACAATCAAAGCTAGTATCCAGAATAGATATTTTGGACAAAAAGAAGAAATTTCATTTTTCGGTGAATAGTGCCGTATTCGTGAATAGTGCCGTATACGTGAATAGTGTCGTATACGTGAATAGTAACTCCGACACTAAAAGATAAAAATTTCACAAAAAAACATCATCATGCTTCATGAATAGTACTCGTGAATAGTAACTCGTGAATAGTAACTCGTGAATAGTAACTCATGAATAGTAACTCATGAATAGTAACCCCGACATGAAAAAGTTCTAAATTTGATAAAAAGTTCCAACCAATATTTCAGCATAATGATATTGAAGAAATAATATCATTTGAGAAGAAAATAACATCCCTTACCTCAAAATAACCGTACTTTTGACTGAATTTCGGTATAGTGCTGACAGAAACTCGCACCGTATAGCAACACTCAAAGTATACTCACAAGGATACGCTTGATAATATAGAGAGAGAAAGAGAGAAAACTTTGTTTCTGGTGTGATTTATACCAACTGTGACTCAGGACACCAACTTGTGTCAGCACCTTACATTGGTACCTATCAGCTTGCCACCGCAGAACGGCGTCCCCTACGGAGAGTCTGGCTTCGGTGCATCCCCCATCAACAGGAAGTCACCAGCGAGAGGCTCGGGGCTCTTTACTTATAGCTCTGATACCAACTGTGATGACCCCAAAATAGGTCCATTCCACCCAACCCATTCTGAGTCGCCAAATACATGGTACAGAAAACAACTACAATTTTATTACAACAATTGTCGTGCAAAATACAACAACACATATATTGTGAGTTTGGATACAAATATATACCAAATGTAACCCTCATGGTGCTTCAACCATAGCACCTCACAGTGACACCTTACATAAAGGTATAGTCAAAAACTGTTTTAGAAACTAAAATCTTTGGGAAGTGCTCAAGGAAACCTTCGTACATGGGAGGCCATGCGTCTAGGTTATTATAGATATCATATGGCCACAGAATTATCCTTGGTTGACCCAATAGACCCCAAAGAAAAACAAGAAGATTACTATCATATTCTTCCCAATGGTGAGTCTTCTCTTGATTTATCATTATCTCCACTGTCTCAAATTGATAATTATACTTCAAACAAACACCAAGAATATATAGGTAGTGCTCATATATATACTCAGCAAGTGGATGAGCACAACCCTGTCTTATGATGACATGAGGTTATATGTCATTAGACATCTTGTATGATAGTGACAAAACACCCTTCCAACGTTGGGTTCGCCTCACCCTAGTTGATTCACCAAATATAACAACTAAATGATGACCACCGTTCTATTCCCCCGTTATTCCCCGCTCGACCCAGCTACACTTTTATTACCTGAAAGGAATTGTGAAGCAAAAGGGTGAGCACAACTAGCTCAGTAAAGAATATCATGACTAAAGATAAATATATTATCAATAGTCTTCAACAGTAATACATCAGAGATTTAGAACATATGGTAGATGATAAAACTTTTCAACCATAATTGCAGCGGAACGAGCAATCCATTAGAAGAGTCAAATAGACCATAAAGTCTATTATCTTCTTCATGTTAAAAGTCCACCAACAATATTTTATCCCTGTAACATCAATCAACAATTCCTTTCCACAATCATATGAATAACTCATAACCATAAGTGTGTTTATAAATTCCTCTTCTCATCTAGGACGAAGATAATTTACATCACCTGTCTTTACCTGAAACATCAAAGATCATGGTTATACCAAATCACAGTTCCTGTTCATAATCATACTAATAAATTCATCTTTGCACTACGGTCAAAGATATACATCAACAAGTCATCTTTGCACTACAGGCCAAAGATATTCATCAACAAGTCATGTTTATCTAAACACCTGTTCATCTTTGCACTAAGGGCCAAAGATATTCATCAACAAGTCATCTTTGCACTACGGGCCAAAGATATTCCTCAACAATTCATCTTTGCACTACATGCCAAAGATATTCCTCAACAATTCATCTTTGCACTACAGGCCAAAGATATTCCTCAACAGTTCATATTTATATTCAAGACCAATAAAACTTTCATCACTTATTTTCACCTGAACCACCAAAGATGTTAGTTAAGTTCACAATTCATATTTATAATATCATGAATTAACAATTCCTTCTTGCCACAAGGCTTAATAGATCATTTACTCAATATCTTTACCCCAAAGGCTGAAGATATTCAAGTGTAATGACAATGATCATAACAATCAGTTGTCTACCTTTGCACTACGTGCCAAAGATATTCAACTATAAAACCAATCGCTGAGACTCAGCTAAATAAACCATCCCCGCACTACGGCCAAGGATATTCATTAGTATCACCAATGGTCATGATCATGTAATACACCTGTCCATCTTCGCACTACGGGTCAAGGCTATCAAACAACAGAACAATAATACTTCATAACAACTGATTTTGAAGCAGAACTCAAAAATAACGATCAAAACATGGATACAATCAAAGATAGTAGCCAAAATAGACATCTTGGACAAAAAGAAGAAATTTTATTTTTCGATGAATAGTGTCGTATTCGTGAATAGTGTCGTATACGTGAATAGTAACTCCGACGCCAAAAGATAGAAATTTCACAAAAACATCATCACGCTTCATGAATAGTACTCGTGAATAGTAACTCATGAATAGTAACTCGTGAATAGTAACTCATGAATAGTAACCCCGACATGAAAAAGTTTCAAATTTGATTAAAAAGTTCACCAATATTTCGACATAATGATATTGAAGAAAAAATATCATTTAAGAAGAAAATAATACTCCTTACTATCCCTTACAATCCCTTATTATCCCTTACAATCCCATACCTCAAAAGAGCAGTACTTCTGACTGGAATAACGCTGAACGAACTTGCACCGTATAGCAACACTTAAAGTATACTCACAAGAATACGCTCGATAATATAGAGAGAGAAAGAGAGAGAAACTTCAGTTTCTGGTGTGATTTTTAATTCTAACCTAAGCACCTATTTATAGGAAAATGCTTAGCACACCAAAGTAGAAAATTGAATATAATAATATTATTTATAAACAAAATTTCTTAGCCCACCTTCTTAGATCTGAATTCAGCCCATTTATATCACATGTGAGCTCACTAATTGCACAAAAACGTTTTTCTTTAAAATAATAATTAAAACTTCCAAAAATCAATTATTTCGGAACCCTGGAACTTTAATAATTCACCATAAATAGTTCTTTTATCAGAAAATTCAAATCTCGCGAGTTTTTATAGGAAATTCAATTATCTACAACTTTGCAGAAGGAAGTTTTTCCAAATTCCAAACAGAAATTGACCGAAATCCACAAACGGACGATTTTACAGTTTATAATAAATTTTCGGTCTAGAATTGTGTCCACCGACACACAAAACATGTGTTAAACATTTAATGCCACAAAAATACTCTTCCTCCTCATATACTCATATATCCCACATTCATTGCAAAAATATCACCATTAATATATTATTAAAATAATATATTTAAATAAATTATTTTAACAGAAAAAGATAAAATATTAATTTTCAACAATTGTCACATTAAAATTTTCCTCTATCTATATCCACATAAAATAAATATTTTCTTTATCATAATAATCAATAATTAATTATTCAAAAATAATATTATAGAATCACAGTACTGACAACCAGGCCGTTCCCAGGATAGAAGGGGGCTTTCCAATAAGAATTTCTCCTTACTGGCGCGCAATTAGGTGACCAAACCTCTCCTTGACAGAACTTTCTAGACATTACCAATAATGTTATCTAATAATATTATTCAAATAATTCGAATTATTGATCTGATAATGAGAAATATTGTGCAATGATAATTATTTAAACAACAATAATATAAAATATCAACGCAGCAATTATTGAATCAATAAAATAAAATATTGAACAGTAATTACTGTAACAATTATTGAGTAGTGCCTTCTTACGTATGGATCAATAATTCAACAATACTGTGTAATACCGTGTGCTACTGTGCAACAACGCGTATTACTTTATTTTACCAACCGGGTATTTCAACAGTGTTAACGGTAACGATTACACCGTTATTTATAAAAACTTAATTTTGTCATTTTCTTCATCCAACATTTATTCTGTTATGGGACCCACAAATGACTGCGCCGTCGTACGAATATTCCCCGACAGAAAGAATATTCCACGACCAAACGAATATTCCCCGACAACAATAAGTATTTTATAGCACTTGCGTATTTTGAAAATCATATATCACCCTTAACTTTAACCTTTTATCAATTTAATCATTTACTGAATAGTAATTATAAGAAAAATTGAATACTTTTATTTCATAAAATTCGAATGGAGCAAGGAATGTGGGAAGAGCTTCGAAGAACTCAAGAGGAGACTCATTCCAGCACATGTTCTGACCATGCCATCCTGGAAAAGCGAACGTGGTAGCTGACGTGTTGAGTAGAAGATCGTATACAAGTACGAGTACGATATTGTCAAAGACTCATTTCTTATAATTTACAAATAATAGAGATGGAGATGAAAACTCTACATACCCACGTGATGATATACGAGTAAAATCGACTTTAATCGATAAAGTTAAAGCTGTTCAAGCTACACACAGGAGCTGATGAATTTGAAGAAGGAGGTGCAAGAAGTTGTTATTTCAAAAGCGAGAATCGATGAAGTGAGGAAAGCTCAAACCTTCGATTTATTAGTCCATTTGAAATTCTCAATCGAATAGGAACGGTGGCCTATAGACTCGTTTTACCGCCAAGTATGTCGCGTGTTTATAACATTTTTTTTATACCGATGTGGATGACTCGAACGATGTTATTGAGTTAGAACCAGACGAAATAGCCGAAGACTTAACGTACTAGGAGGTACATGTCAAGATGTTGGATGGGAAGGAGCATGTCCTATGCACGAAGGTCATACCACAAGTTAAAGTTTTGTGGAGGCATCATGTTATAGAGGAAATGACCTTGGAGTTGGAAACGGAAATGAAAGCGAGGTATCTTTACCTTTTTGAAACACCAGTTACGTACGTCAATTTCGAGGACGAAATTTCATAAGGAGGGGAGATTGTAAGACCCCGAAGTTTTTTTAAATAAAAAGGAATTTCCTTTATTTATTATTTTGAAATAGTAATGGTTGATATGATTAATGTGGAAAGTTATGGGTAAAATGCGCAAATATTTTAAATAAGCAGGTGGTTATAAAATATTCATTGTTGTCGGGGAATATTCGTTTGGTCGTGGAATATTCTTGTTGTCGGGGAATATTCGTACGACGGCGCAGTCTTTTGTGGGCCCCATAACAGAAAGCGATTGGATGAAGAAAACGACAAGTATAAGTTGTTTATAAAAAACGGCGTAGTTGTTACCGTTAATACTGTTGGAATACCCGGTGGTTAAAACACAGTAATGCGCGTTGTTGCACAGTAGCACATGATATTGCACCAATTATTGATTCTTACGTAAGAAGGCACTACTCAATAATGGTTATAGTAATTACTGTTCAGTATTTTATTTTATTGATTCAATAATTACTGCATTGATATTTTATATTACTGTTCTTTCAATAATTGTCACTACACAGTATTTTTCATTATCGAAGCAATAATTCATATTATCTGAATAATATTATTAGATAACATTATTGGCAATGTCTAGAAAGTTCTGTCTAAGGAGAGGTTTGGTCACCTAATTGCGCGCCAGTAAGGAGAAATCTTTATTGGAAAGCCCCCTCTTTCCTGGGAACGGCCTGGTTGCTAGTACTGTGATTCTGTAATATTATTTATGAATAATTAATTATTGATTCATATGATGAGGAAAATATTGATTTTATGTGGATATAGATGGAGAAAATTTTTAATGTGACAATTGTTGAAAATTAATATTTTATCTTTTTCTGATAAAATAATTCATTTAAATATATTATTTTAATAATATATTAACGGTGATATTTTTATAATGAATGTGGGATATATGAGTATATGAGGATGAAGAGTATTTTTGTGGCATTAAATGTTTAACACATATTTTGTGTGTTGGTGGACACAATTATTGACTGAAATTTGATTATAGTCTGTAAAATCGTCCGTTTATAGATTTCGGTCAATTTCTGTTTGGAATTTGGAAAAACTTTCTTCTGTAAAGTTGTAGAGAATTGAATTTCCTATAAAAACTCGCGAGATTCGAATTTTCTGGCAAAAGGGCTATTTATTATGAATTATTGAAGTTCCGGAGTTCCGAAATAATTGATTTTTGGAAGTTTAAAATATTTTTAATAATAAAAACATTTTTTAATTACTTTTTAGAAGGTTAGCATGTGTGGTTGATGGCTGAATTCAGTTGGTATGCGTAGAAAAATTTAGAAAAAATAATAATAATATTAAATTAAATTTTCTGCTTTGGTGTTCTAAGCAATTTCCTATAAATAGATGGTTAGGTTAGAATTGTAAATCACACCAGAAACTGAAGTTTTCTCTCTTTATATTATCGAGCGTATTCTTGTGAGTATTTTGAGTATACTTTGAGTATTGTTATATGGTGCAAGTTCAAGTCATAGCCTATATCCGGTGTTTCAACTAGAAGTACTGTCTTTCGAGGTAAGGGATTGTAAGGGATAGTAAGGGATGTTATTTTCTTCTAAAATGATATTATTTCTTCAATATCATTATGTTGAAATGTTGGTTGGAAATTTTTATCAAATTTGGAACTTTTTCATGTCGGGGTTACTATTCATGAGTTACTATTCACGAGTTACTATTCATGAGTTACTATTCACGAGTTACTATTCACGAGTACTATTCAGGAAGCGTGAAGATGTTTTTTGTAAAATTTTTATCTTTTGGTGTCGGAGTTACTATTCACGTATACGGCACTATTCACGAATACGACACTATTCACTGAAAAACGAAATTTCTTCTTTTTGTCCAAAATATCAATTCTGGATACTAGCTTTGATTGGATCTATGTTTTGTTCATTCTTGAATTTTACTTCAGTATGATTATTTATGAAGTATTTTTGAACTCAGATTGTTTAGAGTACGAATCCTTAATACTTGTTATTTTATTTCACTGGATTCGTTTCCTTTAAAATATTTTTCATCATCCTCAGTCCTATATGATGGTGTTACTGAATATCTTTGGCCTGTAGTGCAAAGATGGTTGGTTTTATTATGAATATCTTTGGCTCGTAGTGCAAAGATGTACAGGTGTTGAGATGAACATGAACAATTGATGAATATCTTTGGCCCGTAGTGCAAAGATGAACAGATGTTTAGATGAACATGACCAACTGATGAATATCTTTGGCCTGTAGTGCAAAGATGAATATTTGATTTGATTTGAGATATATTTTGATTGATGTTACAGGGATAAAATATTGATGATGGACTTTTAAATTCATAGATGTTAGTAGATTTTATTCTCTACTTAACTCTTCTAATGAATTGTTGTTTTCGCTGCAGTTGTTGATATAAAACTTGTTGTCTATTGTATTTTATCAGATTTTTCCCTGTTGAAGACTAAGGATAATTTGTTGTACATTATCTTAGTCATAATATTCTATACTGGGCTAGTTGAGCTCACCCTTTTCCTTGTTGTTCCATTTTTCTTCTCAGGAGGCGAGAATGTAGCGAGTACTAGTCGGGGTATGGAATGAAGGTTCTAGAGAGAGTTGTTTAGTAGTCCTCACCATTTTTTGTAAAATTATGTATCAATAATTATGATGGGGATTTATTTGCATGTGGATATTGTCTAGATGATAATGTTTGTATTCAAACTCACAGCTTATGGGTGGTAAAAGTTGTAGTTGTTTTTGTACCATGTGTAAGGGTTGATTTGATTAATGTGGTTAGTTATGGGTAAACTGCGCAAATATTTTAAATAAACAGGTGGTTATAAAATATTCATTGTTGTCGGGGAATATTCGTTTGGTCGTGGAATATTCATGCTGTCGGGGAATATTCGTACGACGGCGCAGTCTTTTGTGGGCCCCATAACGGAAAGCGATTGGATGAGGAAAACGACAAGTATAAGTTGTTTATAAAAAATGACGTAGTTGTTACCGTTAACATTGTTGGAATACTCGGTGGTTAAAACACAGTAATACGCGTTGTTGCACAGTAGCACACGGTATTGCACCAATTATTGATTCTTACGTAAGAAGGCACTACTCAATAATTGTTACAGTAATTACTGTTCAGTATTTTATGTTATTGATTCAATAATTACTGCATTGATATTTTATATTACTGTTGTTTCAATAATTGTCACTACACAGTATTTTTCTATTATCGAAGCAATAATTCATATTATCTGAATAATATTATTTGATAACATTATTGGCAATGTCTAGAAAGTTCTGTCTAAGGAGAGGTTTGGTCAACTAATTGCGCGCCAGTAAGGAGAAATCTTTTTTGAAAAGCCCCCTCTTTCCTAGGAACTGCCTGGTTGTCAATATTGTGATTCTGTAATATTATTTGTGAATAATTAATTATTGATTTATATGATGAGGAAAATATTGATTTTATGTGGATATAGATGGAGAAAATTTTTAATATGACAATTGTTGAAAATTAATATTTTATCTTTTTCTGATAAAATAATTCATTTAAATATATTATTTTAATAATATATTAACGGTGATATTTTTATAATGAATGTGGGATATATGAGTATATGAGGAGGAAGAATATTTTTGTGGCATTAAATATTTAACACATATTTTGTGTGTTGGTGGACACAATTATTGACTGAAATTTGATTATAGTCTGTAAAATCGTCCGTTTAAGGATTTCGGTCAATTTCTGTATGGAATTTGGAAAAACTTTCTTCTGCAAAGTTGTAGAGAATTGAATTTCCTATAAAAACTCGCGAGATTCGAATTTTCTGGCAAAAGGGCTATTTATTATGAATTATTGAAGTTCCGAAGCTCCGAAATAATTGATTTTTGGAAGTTTAAATTATTTTATAAAAGAAAAACGTTTTTTTTATTTTCTAGAAGGGAGCATGTGATGTAAATGCTGAATTCAAAATCTAGAAAGTGTGCGTAGTGAATTTGGTGTATATATTATTATTATATTAAATTTTCTGCTTTGGTGTTCTAAGCATTTTCCTATAAATAGGGTGCTTAGGTTAGAATTGAAAATTACACCAGAAACTGAAGTTTTTTCTCTCTATATTATCGAGCGTATTCTTGTGAGTATTTTGAGTATACTTTGAGTATTGCTATACAGTGCAAGTCATAGCCTATATCCGGTGTTTCAACAAGAAGTACTGTCTTTCGAGGTAAGGGATGTTATTTTCTTCTCAAATGATATTATTTCTTCAATATCATTATGCTGAAATGTTGGTTGGAACTTTTTATCAAATTTGGAACTTTTTCATTTCGGAGTTACTATTCATGAGTTACTATTCATGAGTTATTATTCACGAGTTACTATTCATGAGTACTATTCACGAAGCGTGATGATGTTTTTTGTGAAATTTCTATCTTTTGGTGTCGGAGTTACTATTCACGTATACGGCACTATTCACGTATACGACACTATTCACGAATACGACACTATTCACAAAAAAAATGAAATTTCTTCTGTTTGTCCAAAATATCTATTCTGGATACTAGCTTTGATTGTATCCATGTTTTGATCATTCTTGAATTTTACTTCAGTATGATTATTTATGAAGTATTTTTGAACTCAGATTGTTTAAAGTACGAATCCTTAATACTTGTTATTTTGTTTCACTGGATTCGTTTCCTTTAAAATATTTTTCATCATCCTCAGTCCTAAATGATGGCGTTATTGAATATCTTTGGCCTGTAGTGCAAAGATGGTTGATTTTATTATATTATGAATATCTTTGGCCCGTAGTGCAAAGATGAACAGGTGTTGAGATGAACATGACCGACTGATGAATATCTTTGGCCTGTAGTGCAAAGATGAATATTTGATTTGATTTGAGATATATATTGATTGATGTTACAGGGATAAAATATTGATGATGGACTTTTAAATTCATAGATGTTAGTAGATTTCATTCTCTACTTAACTCTTCTAATGAATTGTTGTTTTTGCTGCAGTTGTTGATCTAAAACTTGTTGTCTATTGTATTCTATCAGATTTTTCCCTGTTGAAGACTAAAGATAATTTGTTGTACATTATCTTAGTCATAATATTCTTTACTGGGCTAGTTGAGCTCACCCTTTTTCTTGTTGTTCTATTTTTTTTCTTCGCAGGAGACGAGAATGTAGCGAGTACGAGTCGGGGGATGTAATGATGGTTCTAGAGAGAGTTGTTTAGTAGTCCTCACCATTTTTGTAAAATAATGTATCAATAATTATGACGGGGATTTATTTGTATGTGGATATTGTCTAGACGGCAATAGTTTATATGATGTAATAATAAAGTTGTAGTTATTTCTGTACCATGTATTTGGCGACTCAGAATGGGTTGGATGGAATGGACCTATTTTGGGGGCGTCACAGTTGGTTATTATCGGAGATTCGTTGAAGGATATTCTCGAATCGCTATTCCATTAACGCAGCTGACTCGTAGAGATACAAACTTCGAATGGAGCAAGGAATGTGGGAAGAGCTTCGAAGAACTCAAGAGGAGACTCATTTCAGCACATGTTCTGACCATGCCATCCTGGAAAAGCGAACGTGGTAGCTGACGTGTTGAGTAGAAGATCGTATACAAGTACGAGTAAGATATTGTCAAAGACTAATTTCGTATAATTTACAAATAATAGAGATAGAGATGAAAACTCTAGGTATCCACGTGATGATATACGAGTATAATCGACTTTAATCGATAAAGTTAAAGCTGTTCATGTTAGTCAAAAAGGTGTCCTCACCCACTCCCACTCATTATGTTTCCTCACCCACTCCCACTCATTATCAATTCCACCCACTCCAACTCATTATGTTTCCTCACCCACTCCCACTTTACCAATTAGTCAAAAGTTTCTCACCCACTTTACCTACCTTTGTTGAATTTATTGCCCACCTCATTATTCCTCTTCTCCTTTGTTCTTCTATAAAAGAAAGGCTAAGGAAGAAGGATAAGACACACCAATTTGAGAAAACTCTCATCCGAGAGTAGAGAGGAAAGAAAAGGGTGGGTGAAGAAATCCCATCCGGGGAGGATGGATGAAGAAATCCCATCCGGGGAGGATGGATGAAGAAATTCCATCCGGGGAGGATGGATGAAAGTAATCCCATCCCGGAGAGGATGGAAGAGAGTTAGAAAATAGAGAGAGAAAGATAGTTCAAATAAAAGGGTGTTTTATTTGAGTTCCATCACATAGTTATTGTGGTGAAGTAATTTGAGTTTGTACTCAAATTAAGATATCTTTGTATTCTCTCATATTATTCTAGTGAATTCTTCGGAGTTTGTACCGTGGTTTTTACCTCTTAGTTTTAGAGGGTTTTCCACGTAAAATCTTGGTGTCTTGTGATTGGATATTTTTCTACTTATTATTTCCTGCAGTGGTTATTATTTTGGTGGAGTTGCAGATTTATTCTGTTTGGCATATACTGATATTATTATTCATTTAATTTATCAAAGACAACAGTATTTGGGAGGTGATTTTTTCCCAACAACTGGTATCAGAGCTAAGATTATTTGCTCGGTTGTTTTTGATAAATTTTATGGAGGAATCAGTTTGAGCCATGATTAGTCTCTTCAAAAGAATACGCGATGACGTGATGAATTCTCGATGAAGGGTTTGTGTTTCCCTTGAGGTGCTCTTGATGGTGATATTGAATTCTTGATGGGTTAGCCAAGAATTGGTTCCAAGAATGTTAAGCCGAGAATTAGTGATCCGCGGTGATTGAAGAAAAGATGATCAATTCATAATGAGAAGTGGATTGATCAAAGTTTGTTCCACCATGTTTCGCAGGAGATAGAAACTCACAAAAAAAAGGTTTCTAGTGGTGACTAGAGGACAGAAGGTAGGCGCTTTTGCACAATAAAGGAGCGTGTGGAAGGTGTTATAGATGGGGGAGTTAAGCAGAAAAGGATGTGGTACAAAGTCATGCAAGATAAAAGAAAAGCCTTGCATGAGAACCACGAGAAGAAAACTCTTCACTTGAAATGGGTACCAAAAGTGAAGAAGGAAAGTGATAGCTCGCAGCCAAGATATAAAGCGGTTGTGAAAGAATTTGACAAGTAAAAATCTGTCAAGTTTGAGAAGAGCCAGGCCGATGAGATAAAGTCGGACGTGAAGAAAGTTAAAAATTCCAAGAAGCTTGAGTTGAGTCAAGGCTTCGTTGGGATTAACTCCAAGTGAGGAGTTGTGGTTTGACGTGCAAATTCAGTCTTGGAAGGTTATACAGAAGCAGACATAGCAGGTTTCGAAGAGAAAGAATCAACTTCGGGGTATTTGTTTACTTTTGCAGGGGGAGCCGTGTTATGGCAGTCCAAGTTGCAAAAGTTATATTGCTTTGTCTACTACTGAGTTGACAACGAAATGTCGTGGTTTCTTCAAGAGTTGGATTTGACACAGAAATCGACTCCAAGTGACGGAGTCATGGTGAACATATTATTTAGTGGGTTCGGAGGGGGAGATTGTTAGTCAAAAAGGTGTCCTCACCCACTCCCACTCATTATGTTTCCTCACCCACTCCCACTCATTATCAATTCCACCCACTCCAACTCATTATGTTTCCTCACCCACTCCCACTTTACCAATTAGTCAAAAGTTTCTCACCCACTTTACCTACCTTTGTTGAATTTATTGCCCACCTCATTATTCCTCTTCTCCTTTGTTCTACTATAAAAGAAAGGCTAAGGAAGAAGGATAAGACACACCAATTTGAGAAAACTCTCATCCGAGAGTAGAGAGGAAAGAAAAGGGTGGGTGAAGAAATTCCATCCGGGGAGGATGGATGAAGAAATCCCATCCGGGGAGGATGGATGAAGAAATTCCATCCGGGGAGGATGGATGAAAGTAATCCCATCCAGGAGAGGATAGAAGAGAGTTAGAAAATAGAGAGAGAAAGATAGTTCAAATAAAAGGGTGTTTTATTTGAGTTCCATCACATAGTTATTGTGGTGAAGTAATTTGAGTTTGTACTCAAATTAAGATATCTTTGTATTCTCTCATATTATTCTAGTGAATTCTTCGGAGTTTGTCCCGTGGTTTTTACCTCTTAGTTTTAGAGGGTTTTCCACGTAAAATCTTGGTGTCTTGTGGTTGGATATTTTTCTACTTATTATTTCCTGCAGTGGTTATTATTTTGGTGGAGTTGCAGATTTATTCTGTTTGGCATATACTGATATTATTATTCATTTAATTTATCAAAGACAACAGTATTTGGGTGGTATTTTTCCCAACAGTTCAAGCTACACACCGGAGCTGATGAATTTGAAGAAGGAGGTGCAAGAAGTTGTTATTTCAAAAGCGAGAATTGGCGATGTGAGCAAAGCTCAAACCTTCGATTTATTAATCCATTTGAAATTCTCGATCGAATAGGAACTGTGGCCTATAGACTCGTTTTACCGCCATGTATGTCGCGTGTTTATAACGTTTTTTTTATGTACCGATGTGGACGACTCGAACCATGTTATTGAGTTAGAACCTGACGAAATAGCCGAAGACTTAACGTACGAGGAGGTACCTGTCAAGATGTTGGATGGGAAGGAGCATGTCCTACGCACGAAGGTCATACCACAAGTTAAAGTTTTAAGGAACCATGCTATAGAGAAAATGACCTTGGAGTTGGAAACGGAAATGAAAGTGAGGTATCTTTACCTTTTCGAAACACCAGTTACGTACGTCAATTTCGAGGACGAAATTTCATAAGGAGGGGAGGTTGTAAGACCTCAAAAATTTTTAAATAAAAAGAAATTTTCTTTATTTATTTTTTTAAAATAGTAAGGATGAATTTGATTAATGTGGTTAGTTATGGGTTTAATGCGCAAATATTTTAAATAATCAGGTGGTTATAAAATATTCATTATTGTCGGGGAATATTCGTTTGGTCGTGGAATATTCTAGCTGTCGGGGAATATTCGTACGACGGCGCAGTCTTTTGTGGGTTCCATAACGGAAAGCGATTGGATGAAGAAAACGACAAGTATAAGTTTTTTATAAATAACGGCGTAATTGTGACCGTTAATACTGTTGGAATACTCGGTGGTTAAAACACAGTAATACGCGTTGTTGCACAATAGCACACGGTATTGCACCAATTATTGATTCTTACGTAAGAAGGCACTACTCAATAATTGTTACAGTAATTACTGTTCAGTATTTTATGTTATTGATTCAATAATTGCTGCATTGATATTTTATATTACCGTTGTTTCAATAATTGTCATTACATAGTATTTTTCATTATCGAAGCAATAATTCATATTATCTAAATAATATTATTTGATAACATTGTTGGCAATGTCTAGAAAGTTCTGTCTAAGGAGAGGTTTGGTCACCTAATTGCGCGCCAGTAAGGAGAAATTCTTATTGGAAAGCCCCCTCTTTCCTGGGAACGGCATGGTTGCCAGTACTGTGATTCTGTAATATTATTTGTGAATAATTAATTATTGATTCATATGATGAGGAAAATATTTATTTTATGTGGATATAGATGGAGAAAATTTTTAATGTGACAATTGTTGAAAATTAATAATTTTTCTTTTTCTGATAAAATAATTCATTTAAATATATTATTATATTTTAATAATATAATAATGATGATATTTTTACGATGAATGTAGGGTATATGAGTATATATGGAGGAGGAGTATTTTTGTTACCAAAAATATTTAAAGCATATTTTATGTGTCGGTGGACCCTATTTATTGACTGAAATTTGATTATAGCCTGTAAAATCGCTCGTTTGTGGATTTTGGTCAATTTCTGTTTGGAATTTGGAAAAAATTTCTTCTGCAAAGTTGTAGAGAATTGAATTTCCTATGAAAAGTCGCGAGATTCGAATTTTCTGACAAAAGGGCTATTTATTGTGAATTATTGAAGTTCTGAAGCTCCGAAATAATTGATTTTTGGAAGTTTTAATTGTTTTTAATAACAAAAACGTTTTTTACATTTTTGGGCACAATTTGCACATGTTATTGAGCTGAAATCAGATCTGAAAAAAATGGGCGTAAGAATTTTTAATATATATTATTATTATATTAAATTTTCTACTTTGGTGTTCTAAGCAATTTTCTATAAATAGGTGCTTAGGTTAGAATTGAAAATCACACCAGAAACTGAAGTTTTCTCTCTCTATATTATCGAGCGTATTCTTGTGAGTATTTTGAGTATACTTTGGGTATTGCTATACGGTGCAAGTCATAGCCTATATCCGGTGTTTCAACTAGAAGTACTGTCTTTCGAGGTAAGGGATTGTAAGGGATGGTGAGGGATAGTAAGGGATGTTATTTTCTTCTTAAATGATATTATTTCTTCAATATCATTATGCTAAAATGTTGGTTGGAAATTTTTATCAAATTTAGAACTTTTTCATGTCGGGGTTACTATTCACGAGTTACTATTCATGAGTTACTATTCACGAGTTACTATTCATGAGTTACTATTCACGAGTACTATTCACGAAGCGTGATGATATTTTTGTGAAATTTCTATCTTTTGGTGTCGGAGTTACTATTCACGTATACGTCACTATTCACGTATACGGCACTATTCACAAATATAGCACTATTCACCGAAAAATGAAATTTCTTCATTTTATCCAAAATATCTATTCTTGATACTAGCTTTGATTGTATCCATGTTTTGATCATTCTTGAATTTTACTTCAGTATGATTATTTATGAAGTATTTTTGAACTCGGATTGTTTAGAGTACAAATCCTTAATACTTGTTATTTTGTTTCACTGGATTCGTTTCCTTTAAAATATTTTTCATCATCCTCAGTCCTAAATGATGGTATTACTGAATATCTTTGGCCTGTAGTGCAAAGATGGTTGATTTTATTATGAATATCTTTGGCTCGTAGTGCAAAGATGAACAGGTGTTGAGATGAACATGACCAACTGGTGATACAAATGAATATCTTTGGCCTGTAGTGCAAAGATGATTAAAGATGTATATTGATTGTTGTTACAGGGATGAAATATTGATGATGGACTTTTAAATCTTAGAAGACAGTAGAATTCATTCTCTACGTGACTCTTCTAATGGATTGCTGTTTCCGCTGCATTTGTTGATCTAAAACTTGTTGTCTATTGTATTCTATTAGATTTTTCCCTGTTGAAGACTAACGATAATTTGTTGTATATTATCTTAGTCATAATATTTTTTACTGGGCTAGTTGAGCTCACCCTTCTACTTGTTGTTCCATTTTCTTCTCAGGATGTGAGAACATAGTAGGATTGAGTCGAGGTATGGAATGAAGGTTCTCGAGAGAGTTGTTTAGTAGTCCTCACCATTTTTGTAAAATAATATATCAATAATTGTATTGAGGACATAGTTGGGTATGTGGATATTGTCTAGATGACAATGTTCGTATTCAAACTCACAGTTTATGGGTTGTAAAAGTTGTAGTTGTTTCTGTACCATGTATTTGGCGACTCAGAATGGGTTGGATGGAATGGACCTATTTTGGGGGCGTCACAATGTGACGCCCCCAAAATAGGTCCATTCCATCCAACCCATTCTGAGTCGCCAAATACATGGTACAGAAACAACTACAATTTTGTTATTACAACATATAAACTATTGTCGTCTAGACAATATCCACATACAAATAAATCCCCATCATAATTATTGATACATTATTTTACAAAAATGGTGAGGACTACTAAACAACTCTCTCTAGAACCCTTATTACATCCCCCGACTCGTACTCGCTACATTCTCGTCTCCTGAGAAGGAAAAATAGAACAACAAAAAAAAGGGTGAGCTCAACTAGCCCAGTAAAGAATATTATGACTAAGATAATGTACAACAAATTATCCTTAGTCTTCAACAGGGAAAAATCTGATAGAATCCAATAGACAACAAGTTTTAGATCAACAACTGGAGTGAAAACAATAATTCATTAGAAGAGTTAAGTAGAGAATGAAATCTACTAACATCTATGAATTTAAAAGTCCATCATCAATATTTTATCCCTGTAACATCAATTAATATATATCTCAAATCAAATTAAATATTCATCTTTGCACTACAGGCCAAAGATATTTATCAGTCGGTCATGTTCATCTCAACACCTGTTCATCTTTGCACTACGGGCCAAAGATATTCATCAATTGTTCATGTTCATCTCAACACCAATTCATCTTTGCACTACGGGCCAAAGATATTCATAATAAAATCAACCATCTTTGCACTACAGGCCAAAGATATTCAGTAACACCATCATTTAAGACTGAGGATGATGAAAAATATTTTAAAGGAAACGAATCCAGTGAAACAAAATAACAAGTATTAAGGATTCGTACTTTAAACAATCCGAGTTCAAAATACTTCATAAATAATCATACTGAAGTAAAATTCAAGAATGATCAAAACATAGATCCAATCAAAGCTAGTATCCAGAATAGATATTTTGGACAAAAAGAAGAAATTTCATTTTTTCGATGAATAGTGTCGTATTCGTTAATAGTGTCGTATACGTGAATAGTGTCGTATACGTGAATAGTAAATCCGACACTAAAAAATAGAAATTTCATAAAAAACATCATCACGCTTCGTGAATAGTACTCGTGAATGGTAACTCGTGAATAGTAACTCGTGAATAGTAACTCGTGAATAGTAACTCATGAATAGTAACTCCGACATGAAAAAGTTACAAATTTGATAAAAAGTTCCAACCAATATTTCAACATAATGATATTGAAGAAATAATATCATTTGAGAAGAAAATAACATCCCTTACCTCGAAAGACAGTACTTCTAGTTGAAACACCGGATATAGGCTATGACTTGAACTTGCACCGTATAGCAATACTCAAAGTATACTCAAAATACTCACAAGAATACGCTCGATAATATAGAGAGAGAAAACTTCAATTTCTGGTGTGATTTTCAATTCTAACCTAAGCACATATTTATAGGAAAATGCTTAGAACACCAAAGCAGAAAATTTAATAAAATATTATATATTTTTTAAAAATTCTACGCCCACTCTTTCAGATCTGATTTCAGCTCAATAACATGTGCAAATTGTGCCCAAAAATGTAAAAAACGTTTTTGTTATTAAAAACAATTAAAACTTCTAAAAATTAATTATTTCGGAGCTTCGGAACTTCAATAATTCATAATAAATAGCCCTTTTGTCAGAAAATTCGAATCTCGCGGGTTTTAATAGGAAATTCAATTCTCTACAACTTTGCAGAAGAAAGTTTTTCCAAATTCCAAACAAAAATTGACTGAAATCCACAAACGGACGATTTTACAGGCTATAATCAAATTTTCAGTCAAGAAATAGGTCTACCGACACACAAAATCTGTTTTTAATATTTTTGGTAACAAAAATACTCCTCCTCCACATATACTCATATATCCCACATTCATTGTAAAAATATTACCGTTAATATATTATTAAAATAATATATTTAAATGAATTATTTTATCAGAAAAAGATAAAATATTAATTTTCAACAATTGTCACATTAAAAATTTCCTCCATCTATATCCACATAAAATAAATATTTTCTTTATCATAATAATCAATAATTAATTATTCAAAAATAATATTACAGAATCACAGTACTGCCAACCAGGCCGTTCCCAGGATAGAGGGGGCTTTTCAATAAGGATTTCTCCTTACTGGCGCGCAATTAGATGACCAAACCTCTCCTTAGACAGAACTTTCTAGACATTGCCAATAATGTTATCTGATAATATTATTCAAATAATTTGAATTATTGATCTGATAATAGAAAATATTGTGCAGTGACAATTATTGAAACAATAATAATATATAATATCAACGCAACAATTATTGAATCAATAAAATAAAATATTGAACAGTAATTACTGTAACAATTATTGAGTCGTGCCTTCTTATGTAAGAATCAATAATTCAAAAATACTGTGTAATACCGTGTGCTATTGTGCAACAACGCGTATTACTTTGTTTTAACCACCAGGTAACCCAACAGTGTTAACGGTAACGATTACGCCGTTATTTATGAAAACTTAATTTTGTCGTTTTCTTCATCCGAAAGTTATTCTGTTTGGAGCCCACAAATGGTTGCGCCGTCGTACGAATATTCCCCGACAAAAAGAATATTCCACGACCAAACGAATATTCCCCGACAACAATGAATATTTTATAACCGCTTGCGTATTTTGAAAAAATTTCATATATCACCCTTAACTTTAACTTTTATCAATTTAACCATTTACTGAATAGAAATTATAAGAAAAATTGAATACTTTTATTTCATAAAATTTGGGGTCTTACATGAGGGTACCAATGTGAATCAAGCAAAATTTATAAACAACGGATGTAACAAAAGTTTCTCCTAATGGAGTTTCAATAATTAAGTCAAAGTCTAATTTCTCAATAGTCAAGTTCAAATGTTGAACACAAGTAGGAGAGATAAAAGAATGGGTAGAACTGGTATCTAATAAAGTATAAACTTCGCAAGAATTTATGATTAACTAACCCGTGCTAACTTGGTTCGGGTTACTCACTTTTTGAGAAGTCACAAAAAATGCTCTTCCAAAAACCGCTGACTTTAACTTGTCCGGGACAGCCTTTGGAGTCACCATCCCCGCTGGACTTGGTTTTGCTACAGGACAATCTCGAGCTATATGACCGTCTTTTCCACAACTAAAACATACCTTGGAAGGTTGTGAATAGTTTGGACTTATGTATCCCTCTTCTCCGCATCTGTAGCATCTAACTGGTGGTCTTTCTCCTCCCCTAGAATTCGTTGCTGGTGTTGGTGCCGACGTCTTCCCGTCATTGTTGAATCTTCTCTTTTTAAAATTTCCACTTGTCCCACCTTTCTTATTATCTTGGCCATGATTACCACCGAAGTGGTTACCATTTTCTGGCATGATAATTTCCTCCACGATGGTTATCATTGTTTCGATGACTGTTGCCACAGGTACAATTATCATCGAGTTATTGGTCATTATTCTTCAGTTGAGCCGACTCATTATCGCGCTCCAATAACTGAGCCCTATTCACAACATCTAAATATAAACAAAGTTTATTAAAAATGAGGTATTGACGTATTTTAGGTTTCAAACCTCGCAGAAACATTCGTGTCATTCTCTCCTCATTATCAACCAAATGGGATGCAAATCGGGACAACTCGGCAAACTTAGCTTCGTACTGTGACACGTTCATATTATTTTGCTCCAGCTTGATGAACTCTACCTCCTTCATTTTAAGAGTACTTTCAGGAAAGTACTTTTTGTTGAACAATTTGTGGAACTTCTCCCAAGACATCTTCAGTGCGGCATGCTGAGTATGCTTTACGGATTCACACCAATAATCTGCCTCTCCTCGCAACATGAAGGTGGCGAAAAGAACCTTTTGCTCCTTTGAGCAACCCAAGACACCAAATATCTTAGTGATATGCTTTATCCACGTCTCTGCCGTAAGTGGTTCTGGCTTTCCCAAAAACATCGGCGGTCCTAACTACTTGAACTGCTTAGCGGTGACCATCCGTGAGTTGCCAGTGTTTCCACCTGCATTTTGAATAGTAGTCTCTCTCGTTTGGTTCTGCATGAATTCTAGAAAGTTCCTAAACATACTGTGACGCCCCCAAAATAGGTCCATTCCATCCAACCCATTCTGAGTCGCCAAATACATGGTACAGAAATAACTACAACTTTATTATTACAACATATAAACTGTGAGTTTAAATACAAATATTGTTGTCTAGACAATATCCACACGTAAATAAATCCCCATCATAATTATTGATACATTATTTTACAAAAATGGTGAGGACTACTAAATAACTCTCTCTAGAACCATCATTACATCCCCCGACTCGTACTCGCTACATTCTCGTCTCCTGAGAAGAAAAATAGAACAACAAGAAAAAAGGGTGAGCTCAACTAGCCCAGTAAAGAATATTATGACTAAGATAATATACAACAAATTATCCTTAGTCTTCAACAGGGAAAAATCTGATAGAATACAATAGACAACAAGTTTTAGATCAACAACTGCAGCGGAAACAACAATTCATTAGAAGAGTTAAGTAGAGAATAAAATCTACTAACATATATGAATTTAAAAGTCCATCATCAATATTTTATCCCTGTAACATCAATCAATATATATCTCAAATCAAATCAAATATTCATCTTTGCACTACAGGCCAAAGATATTCATCAGTTGGTCATGTTCATCTAAACACCTGTTCATCTTTGCACTACGGGCCAAAGATATTCATCAATTGTTCATGTTCATCTCAACACCTGTACATCTTTGCACTACGGGCCAAAGATATTCATAACAAAATCAACCATCTTTGCACTACAGGCCAAAGATATTCAGTAACACCATCATTTAGGACTGAGGATGATGAAAAATATTTTAAAGGAAACGAATCCAGTGAAACAAAATAACTAGTATTAAGGATTCGTACTTTAAACAATCCGAGTTCAAAAATACTTCATAAATAATCATACTGAAGTAAAATTCAAGAATGATCAAAACATAGATCCAATCAAAGCTAGTATCCAGAATAGATATTTTGGACAAAAAGAAGAAATTTCATTTTTTTTCGGTGAATAGTGTCGTATTCGTGAATAGTGCCGTATACGTGAATAGTGCCGTATACGTGAATAGTAACTCCGACACCAAAAGATAGAAATTTCACAAAAAACATCTTCACGCTTCGTGAATAGTATTTGTGAATAGTAACTCATGAATAGTAACTCGTGAATAGTAACTCGTGAATAGTAACCCTGACATGAAAAAGTTCCAAATTTGATAAAAAGTTCCAACCAATATTTCAGCATAATGATATTGAAGAAATAATATCATTTTTAAAAAAATAATATCACTTACCTCGAAAGACAGTATTTCTAGTTGAAACACCGGATATAGGCTATGACTTGAACTTGCACCGTATAGTAATACTCAAAGTATACTCAAAATACTCACAAGAATACGCTCGATAATATAGAGAGAGAAAACTTCAGTTTCTGGTGTGATTTTCAATTCTAACCTAAGCACCTATTTATAGGAAATTGCTTAGAACACCAAAGCAGAAAATTTATTATAATATTAATATATATATATATATATATATATATATATATATATATATATATATATATATATATAATCATCTACGCTAACCCTTGAATCTGATTTTCAGCCATTGAACACATGCTCCCTTCTAGAAAAATAAATAAAAAACGTTTTTATTATTTAAAATAATTAAAACTTCCAAAAATCAATTATTTCGGAGCTTCGGAACTTCAATAATTCATAATAAATAGCACTTTTTGCCAGAAAATTCGAATCTTGCGAGTTTTTATAGGAAATTCAATTCTCTACAACTTTGCAGAAGAAAGTTTTTCCAAATTCCAAACAGAAATTGACCGAAATTCATAAACGGACGATTTTACAGACTATAATCAAATTTCAGTCAATAATTGTGTCCACCAACACACAAAATATGTGTTAAACATTTAATGCCACAAAAATACTCTTCCTCCTCATATACTCATATATCCCACATTCATTATAAAAATATCATCGTTAATATATTATTAAAATAATATATTTAAATGAATTATTTTATCAGAAAAAGATAAAATATTAATTTTCAACAATTGTCACATTAAAAATTTCTCCATCTATATCCACATAAATTCAATATTTTCATCATCATATAAATCAATAATTAATTATTCACAAATAATATTACAGAATCACAGTACTGGCAACCAGGCCGTTCCCAGGAAAGAGGGGGCTTTCCAATAAGAATTTCTTCTTATTGGCGCGCAATTAGGTGACCAAACCTCTCCTTAGACAGAACTTTCTAGACATTGCCAATAATGTTATCTAATAATATTATTCAGATAATATGAATTATTGCTTCGATAATGAAAAATACTGTGTAGTGACAATTATTGAAACAACAGTGATATAAAATATCAATGCAGCAATTATTGAATCAATAAAATAAAATAATGAATAGTAATTATTGTAACAATTATTGAGTAGTGTCTTCTTACGTAAGAATTAATAATTGGTGCAATACCGTGTGCTACTGTGCAACAACGCGTATTACTGTGTTTTATCCACCGGGTATTCCAACAGTATTAATGGTAACAACTACGCCATTTTTTATAAACAACTATACTTGTCGTTTTCTTCATCCAATCGCTTTCCGTTATGGGGCCCACAAAAGACTGCGTCGTCGTACGAATATTCCCCGACAGCAAGAATATTCCACGACCAAATGAATATTCCCCGACAACAATGAATATTTTATAACCACCTGCTTATTTAAAATATTTGCGCATACAACCCATAACTAACCACATTAATCAAATTCACCCTTACTATTTCAAAAAAATAAATAAAGAAAGAAAATTCCTTTTTATTTAAAAAATTTCGGGGTCTTACAACCTCCCCTTCTTATGAAATTTCGTCCTCGAAATTGACGTACGTAACTGGTGTTTCAAAAAAATGAGAATACCTCGCTTTTATTTCCGTTTCCAACTTCCAGGTCATTTCCTCAATAGCATTGTTTCTCCACAAAACTTTAACTTGTGGTATAACCTCGGTACATAGGACATGCTCTTTCCTATCCAATATCTTGACACGTACCTCCTCGTACGTTAAGTCTTCGGCTATTTCGTCTGGTACTAACTCAATAATGTGGTTCGGGTCGTCCACATATTTACGTATCATCGATACGTGAAAAAAACGTTATGAACACGCATCATACTTGGCGGTAAAACGAGTTCATAGGCCACAGTTCCTATTCGATCGAGAATTTCAAATGGATTAATAAATCGAAAGTTTGAGCTTTGCTCACAACGCCAATTCTCGCTTTTGAAATAACAACTTCTTGCACCTCTTTCTTCAAATTCATCAGCTCCGGTGTGTAGCTTGAACAACTTTAACTTTATCGATTAAAGTCGATTATACTCGTATATCATCACGTGGGTACCTAGAGTTTTCATCTCCATCTCTATTATTTGTAAATTATACGAAATTAGTCTTTGACAATATCGTACTCGTACTTGTATACGATCTTCTACTCAACGCGTCAGCTACCACGTTCGCTTTTTCAGGATGGCATGGTCAGAACATGTGCTGAAATGAGTCTCCTCTTGAGTTCTTCGAAGCTCTTCCCACATTCCTTGCTCCATTCGAATTTTGTATCTCTACGAGTTAGCTGCGTTAATGGAATAGCGATTCGAGAATATCCTTCAACGAATCTCCAACTAAGCCTAGAAAGCTACGTATTTCGATTACCGACTTAGGTTATTCTCAACTGTGACTCATATCCCAACCTTGGATAGCAAGTTACAATGACACCTATCAGTTTACTACTGCACGAATATGGCGTCCCCTACGGAGAGTCTGGCTTCGGTGCATTCCACAAAGGAAGTCACCAGATAAAGGCTCGGGTACCAAATTCTATATATATAGTTGAATTTTTAACTCCTGAAGTTCAATAGGAGCCATTCAATATGAGATTTTAGAAATGGGTTTTGTACCGGATTCAAAGTCGATACAAAATTTAATATCACGCTCTGGGAGTAAGCCAAGAAATTCTTCAGAAAATACGTCAGAAAATTCACTAACAACAGAAATATCATTCAAATCTGATGTACTTTTGTTCAAGTCCATGACATGGGCTAAGAAAACATGACATCCATTTTTTAATAAACGAATGACTTCATGGCTTGATATAAAAATGTTTAACTTCAATGGTTTGATTGCTTGAGTTCGAATATCAGGTTGCTTAGGAATATGAAAACTAACAACCTTACAAAAGCAATTAATTTTGGCATGATGAGTAGTTAACCTTAAAATCACATCAAAAGCAAATATCTCTATAGAAATAAGGTTAACAGGTAATGTGATAGTGCCAACTTGAATCAAGCAAGATTTCTAAACAACGGATGTAATGAAAGTTTCTCCTAACGGAGTCTCCATAAATAGGTCAAAGTCTACTTTTTCCGTAGTCAAGTTCAAACGTTGAGCGCAAGCAAGAGAGATAAAAGAATGGGTAGAACCGGTATCTAGTAAGGTATAAACTTCGTAAGAATTATAATTAACTAACCCGTGCTAACTTTGTTCGGGTTCCTCGTATTTTGACCGGTCACGAAAACGCTCTTTCAGGAACCGTTGACTTTGACTTTTCCGTATCTGCCTCTGGTGCCTACGTCCCAACTGGACTTGATTTCGCTATAGGACAAAATCGAGCTATGTGACCGTCTTTTCCACAACTAAAACATACCTTGGAAGGCTTTGAACAGTTTGACCTTATATGTCCCTCCTCTCCGCATCTGTAGCATCTAACTGGCGATCGTTCTCTTCCCCTAGAATTTGTTGCTGGTGTTGATGCTGCTGCCGACGTCTTCCCGTCATCGTTAAATCTTCTCTTCTTAGATTGTACATCTCTTTCCATAATACCAATTCGTCGTGCGGCTTTTACCCATGCATCACTCATTCTCACTCGTTCAGTTATTTCTTCTTTCAGCTCAGATTCCAGCTTTATCATCTTATACTCCGCCAAAGAGTGCTTCTGTTCAAGCATCACATATCGGGTAACACAAGCTTGAATCGTTGCATCCTTTTGCTCCACGGCTGCCTGCAAATATTCAACCTGCTCTTCTAACTCATGAATACGATTTTGTAATTCTACATTTTGATCATAAAATACCTCTAATAAACTCTCCTCAGGTACCTCTTCTTCCTCTTCTTCCTCACTCTCAGCTGTTACCTCTGCAACTATCTCGGGTGCAACTATCAATTCTTCACTCACCACATGGATATCTCTAATTCCTTCTTCGCCTGACATCACATTATCCTGGTTGGCGATTAGAGGTATCTCTACGATCTCATTCACTCCATTGTTAACATTCTCAATCGACATTCTCAAATACTGTCATAAAACAAGGGTTAATTAAACAATTTAACAAATCACATATTACCCCTATATTATGACCAACCAACAAATAAGCTTAGGTAGGACACACTAGCGAAGGATTTACTCGTCTCTCCCCTCCTAGTTCTATTCCCCGATCTCCGCTAGAGATCATATCCCTAAGCTCTGATACCAACTGTGACACCCCCAAAATAGGTCCATTCCATCCAACCCATTCTGAGTCGCCAAATACATGGTACAGAAATAACTACAACTTTATTATTACAACATATAAACTGTGAGTTTAAATACAAATATTGTTGTCTAGACAATATCCACACGTAAATAAATCCCCATCATAATTATAGATACATTATTTTACAAAAATGGTGAGGACTACTAAACAACTCTCTCTAGAACCATCATTACATCCCCGACTCGTACTCGCTACATTCTCGTCTCCTGAGAAGAAAAATAGAACAACAAGAAAAAAGGGTGAGCTCAACTAGCCCAGTAAAGAATATTATGACTAAGATAATGTACAACAAATTATCCTTAGTCTTCAACAGGGAAAAATCTGAAAGAATACAATAGACAACAAGTTTTAGATTAACAACTGCAGCGGAAACAACAATTCATTAGAAGAGTTAAGTAGAGAATAAAATCTACTAACATCTATGAATTTAAAAGTCCATCATCAATATTTTATCCCTGTAACATCAATCAATATATATCTCAAATCAAATCAAATATTCATCTTTGCACTACAGGCCAAAGATATTCATCAGTTGGTCATGTTCATCTAAACACCTGTTCATCTTTGCACTACGGCCCAAAGATATTCATCAATTGTTCATGTTCATCTCAACACCTGTACATCTTTGCACTACGGGCCAAAGATATTCATAACAAAATCAACCATCTTTGCACTACAGGCCAAAGATATTCAGTAACACCATCATTTAGGACTGAGGATGATGAAAAATATTTTAAAGGAAACGAATCCAGTGAAACAAAATAACAAGTATTAAGGATTCGTACTTTAAACAATCCGAGTTCAAAAATACTTCATAAATAATCATACTGAAGTAAAATTCAAGAATGATCAAAACATAGATCCAATCAAAGCTAGTATCCAGAATAGATATTTTGGACAAAAAGAAGAAATTTCATTTTTTTTCGGTGAATAGTGTCGTATTCGTGAATAGTGCCGTATACGTGAATAGTGCCGTATACGTGAATAGTAACTCCGACACCAAAAGATAGAAATTTCACAAAAAACATCTTCACGCTTCGTGAATAGTACTTGTGAATAGTAACTCGTGAATAGTAACTCATGAATAGTAACCCTGACATGAAAAAGTTCCAAATTTGATAAAAAGTTCCAACCAATATTTCAGCATAATGATATTGAAGAAATAATATCATTTTTAAAAAAATAATATCACTTACCTCGAAAGACAGTATTTCTAGTTGAAACACCGGATATAGGCTATGACTTGAACTTGCACCGTATAGCAATACTCAAAGTATACTCAAAATACTCACAAGAATACGCTCGATAATATAGAGAGAGAAAACTTCAGTTTCTGGTGTGATTTTCAATTCTAACCTAAGCACCTATTTATAGGAAATTGCTTAGAACACCAAAGTAGAAAATTTATTATAATATTAATATATATATAATCATCTACGCTAACCCTTGAATCTGATTTTCAGCCATTGAACACATGCTCCCTTCTAGAAAAATAAATAAAAAACGTTTTTATTATTTAAAATAATTAAAACTTCCAAAAATCAATTATTTCGGAGCTTCGGAACTTCAATAATTCATAATAAATAGCCCTTTTTGCCAGAAAATTCGAATCTTGCGAGTTTTTATAGGAAATTCAATTCTCTACAACTTTGCAGAAGAAAGTTTTTCCAAATTCCAAACATAAATTGACCGAAATCCATAAACGGATGATTTTACAGACTATAATCAAATTTCAGTCAATAATTGTGTCCACCAACACACAAAATATGTGTTAAATATTTAATGCCACAAAAATACTCTTCCTCCTCATTTACTCATATATCCCACATTCATTATAAAAATATCATCGTTAATATATTATTAAAATAATATATTTAAATGAATTATTTTATCAGAAAAAGATAAAATATTAATTTTCAACAATTGTCACATTAAAAATTTTCTCCATCTATATCCACATAAATTCAATATTTTCCTCATCATATAAATCAATAATTAATTATTCACAAATAATATTACAGAATCACAGTACTGGCAACCAGGCCGTTCCCAGGAAAGAGGGGGCTTTCCAATAAGAATTTCTTCTTATTGGCGCGCAATTAGGTGACCAAACCTCTCCTTAGACAGAACTTTCTAGACATTGCCAATAATGTTATCTAATAATATTATTCAGATAATATGAATTATTGCTTCGATAATGAAAAATACTGTGTAGTGACAATTATTGAAACAACAGTGATATAAAATATCAATGCAGCAATTATTGAATCAATAAAATAAAATAATGAATAGTAATTACTGTAATAATTATTGAGTAGTGCCTTCTTACGTAAGAATTAATAATTGGTGCAATACCGTGTGCTACTGTGCAACAACGCGTATTACTGTGTTTTATCCACCGGGTATTCCAACAGTATTAACGGTAACAACTACGCCATTTTTTATAAACAACTATACTTGTCGTTTTCTTCATCCAATCGCTTTCCGTTATGGGGCCCACAATTGGTATCAAAGCTGTAGGTTATAAACCTAGGTTAGGGATACCTTAGACTAATAACCGCAGTGATATGGATAGAACTAACTCAAATAGAGTTAGTGAGCTGGTAAGATTCAAAGACGAATCTCGACGAGTTATAAAGATACAAAGTTACCTAACTCTGATAATAAACTTTGAATAGTAATGATGAATAGATTGAGAGACTAAAAGTACAGGGACATGAGATCGTAAAACAAAACGATCGTAATATAGAAATGAATCGTAATATAAACGATGAGATCACCCCATGATCTAATAAGGTTATAGCAGGGAGGAGAATTAATAAAATGATTGAAAAGTTACAGCAAGATTGTTGTGTGTCAATTATACTATGAATTGGTAAAAGGAAAATTCAGGAAATGATTATGCATACGGATTAAACAAAATTCGTATTGAGAAGGGAGCTAGAATTAAGTGGGGATTTTAATTGAGGACTCATGTCAGCAGCTAAGTTGTATGATTCTTCGTATGGGAGGAGAATTGTACTTGGTGTAACAACCACTTAGTTTCTTACACTGATAATCATTAAAATGTTTGTGTCGCGCTATGTGTTATATGCGTGTTGAGAAGGTGATTCTTTTCTCATATGTATAACAGATGGATAGAATATAGGTAGAGAATATAAGGTTAGGTGCGAGTTCTTAAAACTCATACTTATGGTAGGTTTGTGACTCATAATTATATGAAATGTTTTTGAACCCCTCAGTGAATGGACGCCAAAGGTCTGACTAGGACAAGTTCTTAAACTCATATGATTGTGGAAAGTTCCTAAACTCATAATGTGTGGTAAGTTTGACGAACTAGATAGAACTCAGTTTGAATGGAGTATTGAGGATAATAGGAATAGACAGATTACTAAGTAATTGATCATTAATGGAGACATAGGTTTTCCAAATCTCCTAGCTATGCTAGACTTCAAAATTTTGACATCAAGCTAAATACGCACTATATGCTTTTGAAAATAAATTTTTATTCTCAACACCTGGTGATCATTCTGTATGTGTGGACTTTGGGACATTGACACACTGTTACCTGTTGAGATGATAAAACTGATTTGCAATGATTTTTGAACGGTTTAAAGTATAGTCTATACTACTGGTTTCGGCTAGAAGAAAATGATTTGAAATATCAAAATGTGTTTTATTTATCATTGATGTATCGTGTAACGGTTTAAAGTATAGTCTATACTATCGTTTGTAAATATAGGAATACTTAGTGTTGAATTCGGTCTAAAAATCATTGTCCCACTATTGTTTGTTGTGTTATAACAAAATCATTCAATGATGGAATCCTCAAACGGGTTGTTAAATACAGTACGGTATCATGACGTCATTTTTTAAACTATTTTTTTTATAAAAAAAAATTAATTTGCCAACGGGGTTTGGCTATACTTAAATATTTCAATTGAATTGAATTATTGGTATGAGTCTATGCTATTTGATTCAGCTAGACCAATGTTTATAAAAATTCTAAGCGTTTTTTGAAATTTTTCCCGAACTAAATTGTTTTGGTGCAGAATTCTATGATAAGACTTACGTGAACTATGCAGATTGGATAAATTTATTCAATAGCGAGAATATTCGCAAGACACGATTAATGTACGTACTAGCAACGGTAGTTTACTTTCTTCGTGATTGTAAACATACTGTTAACTTTTGTAAGGGGTAGAGTACCTTTTTCTTAATTGAAATAGGTTGCAGGTAGTAATACCTATAAACCTCAGAAGTTTATGGTCTATATGACTCCTCAGCACGATTTCAAATTTTAAATCTTGTGAGTGATGTTGTGGGTAGCATGTGGTTATGAGTATGAAAGATATAATATGTAAGGTAAATTTTAGGGACAAATTTTTTGGAAGAAGGGGTGAATGTGACAACCCAAGAATTTAGATAATTATTAAAATCTTAAAAGATTGAATTAATGTTAAATAATAAACCTAGACAAAAAATAAGTGTATGGATTTGGCATTTTTGAAGGATTTTTAAGGATTTAAAAATTTATGGTGACGGCTTTCAAGGTTAAGCGTATAAGTGTATGTGTTCTGTGTATATGGTTATATATGTGTACAATATGGGGTTAAGGGTCAAGGAATTACCAGATAAACTATATATGTGACAAACCCTAAGTATATATTAAGAACGTCAACTTTCAGTTAGAAAACCCTAATAATTAATAAGAAACCCTAATACCTGCTCTAGAAACCATAATTTCAGTCCCAAGAATCTAAAACCCTAATTTGAAATTTGAAAACCCTAAATTGGGAACTCAAAGGCTTAAGTGTAATTAATTACAGACCTAATTAGGGGAAAACCTAACAAATTAGGTAGAAAACCTTAATTTCTAAATCAAAAACCCTAATATATAATTAGGGAAAACCTAATTGGTAATTCAATGATTTTAATGTTAATTAAAAATATGAATCCTAATTACAAGCCCTAATGTGATTAGGAAACCTTAATATAATTAGAAAATCCTAATTCTAATTTAGAAATCTTAATTTTCTATTTTAAAATTTAATTAGAAAATCCTAGAAAATTATTTTTTTTAAACCTTAGGGTTAAACCCTAAGGGTTGGATCAAAAGACCATTATGCCATTAAATTTATAAACTAAAGGTTTAAAATGCTCTTTTTACAATTCTTTATTAAGTTGGAGTGTAGATCTTGCCAAAATGTGGGTTGTTTACCAACTATTTATCTCCAATGTGCTCTAAATCATAGCAATCAGCCATTTAGATCAACTATATACATTGAATTATAAATCAAAAGTTAAAAAGTTGAGTAATAAACTTATTTTACTTACTAGCCTTGCCAAGCCTATTCTCTTTCTCAAATTTCAAAACTTAGAATGGGAGAGGGTGAGAAACAAAGCCATGATCAGTTCATAGGAAGTCAAGAACAAGATCAAAGATCAGAAATCAAGAATCAAAGTTTAAAAGGTATAAAACCCCTAAACTGAAAATCATGTGATATTATGTTAGATATTGTTAGTTGTTGTATAAAGTGTGTTAAGAGATGTAATTTAGTGATCCAAGATATAATATCAAGGATCCATAACATCTAGATGATAGAAATCAAGTTTTTAAAGACTACTCATGAACCCTAAAATAAGGCCTGACAGCCTAATGTCAGGGCCTCTAGATCTGTCTATGTTAAGTGTTATGTTAGTTTGCTTGTAAGACCCCGAATTTTATGAAATGAAAGTATTCAATTTTCTTATAATTATTATTTTATTTTAGTATATGGTTAAATTGATAAAAGGTTAAAGTTAAGGGTGATATATGAATTTTTTTTGCAAAGTAAGTAAGTGGTTATATAATATTTGATTGGTCGGGAAATATACGTTTGAACGGGGAATATTCGTATGATGACACAATCATTGGTGGACCCCACAATAAAAGTATTGTCGTAGTTAGAAAATAACATAATTATATTTTTATAAAAATAACGGCGAAAGTTTTACCGTTAAATAGGTGAACTACCCGGTGGTAAAAGTACAGTAATACGCATGGTTGCATAGTAGCACACGATATTGATTATTGATGCTTACGTGAGAAGTCACTCAGTTATACTCAATTATTTCTACAGTAATTGATGCCTCATATCTCTCATATTATTGATTCAATTATTGTCACAGTATCATCTATATAATATGTTATATTATTAAATAAATAATTGAGACATCAAAGTTATTTATATTATTATTTACAATATTGACAATGTCTAGAAGTTCTGTCAAGGAGAGGTTAGATAATCTAATTGCGCACCAATAGGGAAAAATCTTTATCGAAAAGCCCCCTATTTCCTGGGAACGACCTGGTTGTTAAATATTATGAGTTATAATATTAATGATGAATAAGTTTGTGTTGATTAAAGATGAAATTGATAGTTCCATTGTGTGGGAATTATTAGTGTTAGTTGAAATTGATATTTATTTCGATAATAATTAATGTATGGAGGTTATATTGACTAATCGGGTAATTCACCGAATAAATGAGTAATTAATTGCTATTAATTCACATTTTTATAGCTATGTGTTCACATGCGTGTACTATTGATTCACATGATTTACTATTAGGAGAATTGGTACAAAATTGATAATACTTGCATGACTAAAATAAAAATAGAGGTATAGATAGAGGTACTATACTATTATTGTTTTTTTTCACATTTTTAGAACTATTGAGTCACATGATTTACTATTAGGAGAAGTGGTGTAAGTTTGATAATACTTGCAGGACTAAAATAAAAATAAAGAAAAAGAGGAAGGTATTGTACTGTAATATTTCGAGTCCCAAAACGTGCAATTATTGAAACAATATTTTCCTATAAATAGAAGCTCATTCCTTCAATATTTTTTACCAATTCACTAAAGCTATAGAGCAATTATTATAGAGAGAAATTATAGAGAGAAAGAAGAAGAGAAGTCTGCTACCTCACTATTCCAGTATCTAGTTTTCTTTTAAGGTAAGGGGTATTATTTATTTCATATTCTGAAGAGATATTATTTTTCATATTCGTATGAATATTATTTTCGTTCAATATTCGTAAGGAATATCATATTCGTTCAATATTCGTAGGAATATTATTTTCGTTCAACAGTCGTAAGGGGTATTATTTCTTTCGTATTCATGAAAAGAGCTTCTGTTATTCAATTCTTCATTATTATGTTTGAATAACCTTTCTATGCGAAGTACCACATACATGGTGAAATTCTTCTGTTATTCCATTCTTTATTATTCTGTTGGAATATCCTGTCTGTGCGGATTACACATGACCTGGTTCCATTCTTTATTATTCTGTTAGAATATCCTGTATGTGTGTATTAAGCATGACATGGTTCCGTTCTTTATTATTCTGTTCGAATAACCTGTCTGTGCGATCTATCGCATGCATGGTGAATTCTTGTGAGAACCCAGAATTTCACATAATTCGAAATTTTATGAATTAATTTTTTTTATTCAATATTAATATTGATTATCAATATTGTATTGAGTATCTTTGATACGAGTGTAGCAAAGTGGTCAAACTGAGTATTAACTGAGAAATATGAGTACAATTTTGTTTAACAGAGAATAGAAACCCTAACCTTAATTACGGATAGGGATTCGATAAAAAATACAGTTATAATAATTGTATTGATGAATATGTGAGTGTGTGTAACTTAATAAGTCAATTAGGACTATTAAGTTAATACACTATGAGAATATGATATGACATATGAGAATTATGTACGTGGTTGAATAAATATGTATCATGAATGTGTATATATTTATTTAGCGTCTAAAGAGGATTAAGAATAAAGTTATGTGACCTAATATATATATATATATATATATATATATATATATATATATATATATATATTAGGTATTGTAATTAAATAACCTAAGAGTTATAATATGGGAGAACGTTAGTATTTAAATATATACTAACCCTAAGAGATTTATTTTATACATGTCTAATAATTAATTTCATAACCTAAGAATAGCAAGTCTAATTGGGTTATAGAAATTAAAGATATGTGAGTAAGGAATTAAATTACTAATGTGTGTAAGGAGACCCTAATTAAATGATTAGGGTATGATCAAGATTAAAATATGGGACTAATATGATATTAAGGCCCAAAGAATTTATTTGTGGCCCAAGTGTTTATTTGAGCAAGAGGCTTGTGGCTATTTGATTTAATAACAATTAAATTGTTGAGCTAGCCCAATATTTGATTTAAAGGGCAAGTATTCTAGTGGCCCAATCAATTGGAGATGGTGGCCCAAGGGTATTTTAATTAGTGGCTAAAAGAATTAGCCCAAGAAAATTAATTAGCAAGGCCAAAGCTTGGCCCAATCTAAGTCCACATATGGAGGGTTAGTTTAGTCATTGATTAAAGCATAAATAAAATAAATGTTATGTAAGATAGCAAGGTCATGTGGCCGGTCAATGCAAGGAAAGGAATGGGAGATGCATGTAATGATTAGTTTGCTTTAGTTGGTGATTATCTTTGTCTGGTGTCACCTTATGGATGGAGCCACCAATTTTATTTATTCTTGCAAGTAACCACTAACTTGTTGAGAGAGAGAAGAGATAAATATGAAGATATCTAATTATTTAATTGTTGTATTATCAACTTAATGTTTCATTTTGTAGTTTTATTTCAGTTACTTCATTTTGCTAGCAAGAACAAAAGAAGTAGAGAGAGAAAAGAGAGAGGGGTTCGACTACTATAGAGAGGAGAGAGGGAGGAGAGTTTTGATGTTTTATATTCTCCTAACCAAACATAAGAATAAGAAGAGAGAAGAATCCAAGTCAATGTATAAGAAATTCCTACTTATGTAGCCTATTTTCTTTTTATTTTGATTTGAGTTATGATTTTTGTGAAAATATGATCTTTAAAACCTAAGATTCATATGTTCATAAGAGTTTTATGTATTGATTGAACCCTTTTGTTGATCAAAAGTTGGATTTAAAGTAAGAAATATAAGTTATGTTTTTCAAAGGTAAGAAAAACCTAATTTTTCTAGCCTTGGTTGTGTTTATTTTGTGTTTGGTGGTTATTTGAGGTATTGGATAATGGATTATGATAGATCCATGAATATATTTGATATTAGTTTGTATCATGATGAGTGATAATGATTTATGTTGAGTATTACATAAGGATATAAATGTATTCATACAAAACATAAAAGTTGAAAATCAAATTTTTGAGAGAACCAAGTGTGATAAGGAAATGACCATATCTCTTATTCTATTTTGAATTTTTGAGTGTGGTCAATTTCTGGAGTTAGATATCTGAGTCTTCTAATAGATCCAAGTGGAATCACTTAAAAGGATTTACAGATTTTCGTGTGGATTGATTTTTGTAAAGGATGAAAAATCTAAAAATGTGAGAAAGTTTCTGATCAAAATTTTGTTTGGGCTGTTTTGGCCACTTGTTTAATGAGAAAAAATCCAGCCTTTTGGGGGATGAAAATATATAGGATAAAGTAGGATGTGTCCAAAAATAAACTCATTCCGACTTAAAATTAGTGAGTTATGACTATTGCAATTTTTGCATTTTCCCGACGAAAATCACTATAACCGGAGTTCTATAACTCCGATGACTTTGAAATTTAAACTGGAGACTCATGTTAACGCGTATAAGATCCCTCCAAGAGTTGGGAATTTCTGGAGTTAAGCGTGAGGTAGTTATTTTCTTAAGGAATTAACTAGAAATGATTTTTGAAAAATACTTAATAGAGTTGAAAAATTTCAGAAAAATACTTTTTGAGTATGGAGTATATGTATATGTGATTGGCCAAAAGACTGAAAAATAATAAGCTGATTTCATATTTTCGTGAATAGTGTATTTCAGCTTCCTGAAATGAAACGTTTCAGGTTACTGAAATGAAACGTTTCAGTTTACTAAAATGGGAAACTGAAAAGGTCAGAAAGAGAAGTCAGATTTGTTTCAACTTACTGAAATGAGAAACTGAAATGATATATTACTTATCTAAAATAATATTGAAGCTTTGAGGTCGAGTTTAATTGACAATAAATGTGTTAATTGTCAGATAGGGTGACCAGAACACCGAATTGAGACCAAAGTCCAACTAGACCAAAATAGTTAGACTTAATAAGTGTTTATACAAGTTATAAATACTGATGTGACTATGTGATGATGTGTCTAGGAGATATATTGGCTGTAAATTACAGTGCTATGTGTTGTGATTTGTTGTGCTAATTGTGAGACCGATATTATTGATTATAGGTCTTTCGAACGCAGATAAGTATATTGTGTAGCGGTAATCAACACAGGAGGCAAGTTTCCTTAATTCAACCTTGATTTATTACTTTTCAAATATAGTGGTGGTTAATTATTTTTGATTATACCACATCTGAGAATTTTGTTGATTATTCGCAGTTAGTGCATGTTTATTAATTCAAATTAAATTATTGATTTTGAGAATATGCTTGGAGAATAACTGTTGTTGGTTATTCACATCCGTAGAAGTTATTATTGATTGCAAATAGTACAGTTAATTTCTATCTATTATTGAATCGTTTGAGATATGTCATAGCTAATTGTTTTGGCTAGGAGAACATTTGTTGAAACTTGATAGGTTCGAGAATAGAACTCAATTATTATTGATAGGTCAATGCCAATTATTTCGGCTAGATCGAGAAAGAGATTAGATATTGAAATCATTGTATTTCGTTGTTATGATTTGAATTCTGGTTATAAGACTGAGAAGAACAACCTTGGGAACATTTTGGTCGTATACTCGACCGTTGCGCGCGTATAAGTATTATGCATAATATAGGGTATAATGAAGCTGATCACTTCATATACTTGTGGAGGGGTATGATTTAATCTTTATGGTTATTTGATACACCTGGGTATATCAAAGTAAATCTTTGATAGTTACTCGAGAAGAGAAGTTCAAGATCCTTAGGGATCACTCAACATAAATTCTGGAAAAATATTTCCATCTTGTTATTTGGGTATATCAAAGTAAATCTTTGATAGTTACTCGAGAAGAAAATTTCATGATCCTTTGGGGTCATTTGGCATAAACTTTAGAAAGTAATTCTATCTTGTTATTCAATTGAATATCGTAGAAATGTTGAAAGAGTTGTACTCTTTCAGTATTGAACTATTGTTTTGCATAGGTTGCGAGAAAGATTTGTTATTGACTAACGATTTCTTCAGCTATTTCAAAGTTCCCCGAACTTTGGTGTCATTCTATCAAATAGATAGTTTGTTATTATTGATTCATATACATTCATTGTATATCTTAATTTGCGGGGCAAATTTGTTGCTCGCCCTTGCTAAATAAAACATTTCAGCTAGGAATGAAGTGGCTGGAGGTGCTGAGAAGAACAAAGGCATAGGTGTTTTGCTGGAGTAGTATAATGAACATTATTATTATGTTGTATTTGTAAACCCTTTTTGTATATCTAAAGGGTATGTTTGTAATGTTAAGGTTAGAAAACGTGGGGCAGTGTATTAACAATATCTGTTAATGAGATGTGTATTTTTATTCATAAATAAATGGGTAGTTAGATGTTATTTATATTATGGATCGTGAGCACCAAACTCATAGGTCAGGTAACCCGGATTTGGGGGCGTCAGAGATTGGTATCAGAGCTATAGGTTATAAACCATAAGAGGGGGGGAAACCCTAGGATTATAACCATAAGCGAGATAGAGAATACTCATTTAGAGTACTAAGTGAGGGATTGATAAAGTGTATCGATAGTGAGATATGTGGACACATAGTGTGTATTAAGTTTGTACTAGCGAAGTACTAATCAAGTTGTTTAACTGATTGTTGGATGTCAGGAGAAGATGAAATGAGTACGGAGATGCTAGCGGTTGTCGCACCGGTGCCAGTAGCCGAGGTGCCAGTGCAGAGCGAGTCAGTTGAGAAAGTTGAAAAAGATGATTCCATTGTGAATCTGGGGAGTGATCATGATGAGTATCCCAAAATGTATCTAAATGTAGATGAGGAGGCAGAGTCCGAAGAAGTTAAGGTGGAGACAGAGATTAAGACCAAAGTGGGAGAAAAAGATCAAGTATCTGCAGAAGTTCAAGAACTTAGGAGTAAAGTATTTCTCTTAGAGGAGTTGTGGAAGACGGAGCGAGCATTACGCGAGATGACCGAGGAACAAAACGAACTGAAGACACAAGTAGAAAGAATGAAGGCTGAAGGTGGTGGATCATCTAAGGGAGTGGTCAAGTAGAAGAAGAGAAGCAATAAGCGGAAAAGGGACAACGACAGTGATAATAACTCAGGGAACTCAAACCCGAGAAAGAAGAAAGTCTGTGGCAAGTGTGGAAAGACTCACTTGGGAGAATGTATGATGTGGAAGAACGTGTATTTCAACTGTAAATAGGAAGGACATATTTCTCTACATTGTCCTAAGCCGAATATGAGAAAGTGTTTTTCATGTGGAGAAATGGGTCACGAATTCAACAAGTGTCCCACTAAGAAGGCAGGAGAAGGGTGTAGACTATAAACAGCTTAAGTATAAGCAGTAGTACCTTTTGGTAACAAGGTGTAATATAAAGATTATAACATCGAGAATGATGTGTGAACATATGTAAATATATATATATATATATATATATATATATATATGTTTGTATAAATCTTTATTTTCTATATGAATATAAGATTAAGTTGCGAGTTCTTAAAACTCATACTTATGGTAAGTTCGTGACTCATAATTTTATGAAATGTTTCTGAACCCCTCAGCGAATGGACGCTAATGGTCTGACTAGGATAAGTTCATAAACTCATATAATTGTGGCAAGCTCCTGAACTCATAAGTGTGTTAAGTTTGACGAACTGGAAATAGTTATGTGTAAAGTTGGAGAATTATAACTTTTTGTGTAAAGTTGTGGAGAATTACAACTTTTTTTGTAAAGTTGTGTGTGCTGATCCTGATATTTATTAAAAAGGGATGGTTGTATGTGTTAAGTACTAAATGTACTATGTGCTATTTGAATAAATATGCGATTATATGAGAAAATTTTGTGTTAAATTCTTATTGTATTGTTAATAAGAATTTATGTAGAGAAAGAGAATTAATGTAAGACTTTATTTAAATCAGATAATGCCGCCTAGACGACAGAATCGAAATCAAAGAGAAGAGCAATCAGTGAATAATGAAGGAGGTCAAGTGGACCCGATGCAGAATTTTGTGGATATGTTAGCCCAAGCTGTGGGGAATAGAGCTCCAGTAGCAAGAGCGAGAAATCAGCCAGCTAATAGATTGGCAAATTTTAAAGACTTTAAAGCGGTAGGACCGCCAGAATTCAAGGGAACCACAGATCCTATTGAAGCCCAAACTTGGGTGAAGGAGATGAAGAAAGCATTCATTATTGTGAGAGTAGTTGAAGAGCAAAAGACAGCTTTTGCTACATACTTGATGAAGGGAGAAGCCAATTACTGGTGGGAAACTAATCAGGCTAGAGCTGGAACAGCTATAGTGACTTGGAAAAGATTCAAGGAGTTGTTCTTTGAGAGCTATTTCTCAGAGGCCATGCAAGCCAGGATGGAAGTCAAGTTTTTAGAACTGAAGCAGGAGAACATGTCGGTATCAGAATATGCTGCTAAGTTTAATGAGTTAGCGAGATTTTAACCTCATCAGGTGGACACGGAGGTAAGAAATGCGAGAAGATTTGAGAATGGATTGAAACCAGGGATATTCAACAAGGTGCTGTATTGCAGAGTAATACGTTTGCAGCTTTGTTGGAGAAAGCGATAATTGCTGAAGGGGAAGCGAAGCTGCATCCTGACATCATCAGGAGAAGAAGAAGAAGAAGAAAACAAATGAAGGTGGTAGTAGTGGTGGTAGTAATCCGAACAAGCGAAAATGGAGTTAGAATACCCAATCGGGTAATAAGTCAGAAGAGAATAGGAAGGGAAGTGAGCCTTGTCCGACTTGTGGGAAGAATCATCTAGGAATTTGTCTGAAGCGGAAGGGAGTCTGTTATAACTATGGTCAAGAGGGACACATGTCGCCCAATTGTCCCAGTCCAAAGAATATACAAGGTTGTTTTGCGTGTGGATCGACTGATCATCTGGTTCGGAATTGTCCGAAGAGAAATGCGGAGAAAAGAAGTGCCAACAAGGGACTCGGTGGCGAAACCCTGATGATTAGAGGACCTGCACAGCTAGGAAGACCAACAGCCCGTACATTTAATATGACAGTGCAAGATGCTGTAGCTGCCTAGGAGGTGGCGATAGGTAACGATTTCGTTTAGAAATTTAATTACGCGAGTAATATGGGCTAGATATTGCTGTGAATTGTCTTCTGTTATAGATCTCAAATCACAAGTTAGTACTTAAGACACAAATCAATATTGTGTTGATAAGGATAAATTGATGATACAACTTTAAAAGATTGTAGAGAATAAGAAAGCGGTGATTCCGAGAACGGAATCCTTATAAGGAGGGAGAATGTGAGAACCCAGAATTTCACATAATTCGAAATTTTACGAATTAATTTTTTTTATTCAATATTGATATTGATTATCAATATTGTATTGAGTATCTGTGATTCGAGTGTAGCAAAGTGGTCAAACTGAGTATTGATTGAGAAATATGAGTACAATTTTGTTTAACAGAGAATAGAAACCCTAACCTTAATTACGGATAGGGATTCGATAGAAAATACAGTTATAATAATTGTATTGATGAATATGTGAGTGTTTGTAACTTATTAAGTCAATTAGGGCTATTAAGTTAATACACTGTGAGAATATGATATGACATGTGAGAATTATGTACGTGGTTGAATAAATATGTATCATGAATGTGTATATATTTATTTAGCGTCTAAAGAGAATTAAGAATAAAGTTATGTGACCTAATATATATATATATATATATATATATATATATATATATATATATTAGGTATTATAATTAAATAACCTATGAGTTATAATATGGGAAAACATTAGTATTTAAATACATACTAACCCTAAGAGATTTATTTTATACATCTCTAATAATTAATTTTATAATCTAAGAATAGCAAGTCTAATTGGGTTATGGAAATTAAAGATATGTGAGTAAGGAATTAAATTACTAATGTGTGTAAGGAGACCCTAACTAAATGATTAGGGTATGATCAAGATTAAAATATAGGACTAATATGATATTAAGGCCCAAAGAATTTATTTGTGGCCCAAGTGTTTATTTGAGCAAGAGGCTTGTGGCTATTTGATTTAATAGCAATTAAATTGTTGAGCTAGACCAATATTTGATTTAAAGGGCAAGTATTCTAGTGGCCCAATCAATTGGAGATGGTGGCCCAAGTGTATTTTAATTAGTGGCTAAAAGAATTAGCACAAGAGAATTAATTAGCAAGGTCCAAGCTTGGTACAATCTAAGTCCACATATGGAGGGCTAGTTTAGTCATTAATTAAAGCATAAATATAATAAATGTAATGTAAGATAGCAAGGCCATGTGGCCGGTCAATGCAAGGAAAGGAATGGGAGATGCATGTAATGATTAGTTTGCTTTAGTTGGTGATTATCTTTGTGTGGTGTTGTCACCTTATGGATGGAGCCACCAATTTTATTTATTCTTGCAAGTAACCACTAACTTGTTGAGAGAGAGAAGATATAGATATGATGATATCTAATTATTTAATTTTTGTATTATCAACTTAATGTTTCATTTTGTTGTTTTATTTCATTTACTTCATTTTGCTAGCAAGAACAAAAGAAGTAGAGAGAGAAAAGAGAGAGGGGTTCGGCCACTATAGAGAGGAGAGAGGGAGAAGAGTTTTGATGTTTCATATTCTCCTAACCAAACATAAGAATAAGAAGAGAGAATAATCCAAGTCAAGGTATAAGAAATTCCTACTTATGTAGTCTATTTTCTTTTTATTTTGATTTGAGTTATGATTTTTGTGAAAATATGATCTTTAAAACCTAAGATTCATATGTTCATAAGTGTTTTATGTATTGATTAAACCCTTTTGTTGATCAAAAGTTGGATTTAAAGTAAGAAATATAAGTTATGTTTTTCAAAGATAAGAAAAACCTAATTTTTCTAGCCTTGGTTGTGTTTATTTTGTGTTTAGTGGTTATTTGAGGTATTGGATCATGGATCATGATAGATCCATGAATATATTTGATATTACCTTGTGTCATGATGAGTGATGATGATTTATGTTGAGTATTACATAAGGATATAAAAGTTTTCATACAAAACATAAAAGTTGAATATCAGATTTTTGAGAAAACCAAGTGTGATAAGGAAATGACCATATCTCTCATTCTATTTTGAATTTTTGAGTGTGGTCAGTTTCTGGAGTTAGATATCTGAGTCATCTAGTAGATCCAAGTGGAATCACATAAAAAGGATTTACAGATTTTCGTGTGGATTGATTTTTATAAAGGATGAAAAATCTAAAAATCTGAGAAAGTTTCTGATCAGAATTTTGTTAGGGCTGTTTCGGCCACTTGTTTAATGAGAAAAAATCCAGCCTTTTGGGGGATGAAAATATATGTGATAAAGTAGGTTGTGTCCAAGAATGAACTCATTCTGACTTAAAATGAGTGAGTTATGACTATTACAATTTTTGTGTTTTCCCGACGGAAATCACTATAACCGCAATTCTATAACTCCGATGACTTTGAAATTTAAACTGGAGACTCACGTTAACGCAAATAAGATCCCGCCAAGAGTTGGGAATTTCTAGAGTTAAGCGTGAGGTAGTTATTTTCTTAAGGAATTAACTAGAAATGATTTTTGAAAAATACTTAATGGAGTTGAAAAAATCCAGAAAAATACTTTTTGAGTATGGAGTATATGTATATGTGATTAACCAAAAGACTGAAAAATAATAAGCTGATTTCATATTTTTGTGAATAGTGTATTTCAGCTTTCTGAAATGAAACGTTTCAGGTTATTGAAATGGGAAACTGAAAAGGTCAGAAAGAGAAGTCAGATTTGTTTCAACTTACTGAAATGAGAAACTGAAATGATATATTACTTATCTAAAATAATATTGAAGCTTTGAGGTCGAGTTTAATTGACAATAAATGCGTTAATTGTCAGATAGGGTGACCAGAACACCGAATTGAGACCAAAGTCCAACTAGACCAAAATAGTTAGACTTAATAAGTGTTTATACAAGTTATAAATACTGATGTGACTATGTGATGATGTGTCTAGGAGATATATTGGCTTGTAAATTATAGTGCTATGTGTTGTGATTTGTTGTGCTAATTGTGAGACCAGTATTATTGATTATAGGTCTTTCGAACGCAGATAAATATATTGTGTAGCGGTAATCAACACAGGAGGCAAGTTTCCTTAACTCAACCTTGAGTTATTACTTTTCAAATATAGTGGTGGTTAATTATTGTTGATTATACCACATCTGAGAATTTCGTTGATTATTCGCAGTTAGTGCATGTTTATTAATTCAAATTGAATTATTGATTTTGAGAATATGCTTGGAGAATAACTGTTGTTGGTTATTCACATCCGTAGAAGTTATTATTGATTGCAAATAGTACAGTTAATTTCTATCTATTATTGAATCGTTTGAGATATGTCATAGCTAATTGTTTTAGCTAGGAGAACATTTGTTGAAACTTGATAGGTTCGAGAATAGAACTCAATTATTATTGATAGGTCAATGCCAATTATTTCGGCTATATCGAGAAAGCAATTAGATATTGAAATCATTGTATTTCGTTGTTATGATTTGAATTCTGGTTATAAGACTGAGAAGAACAACCTTAGGAACATTTTGGTCGTATACTCGACCGTTGCACGCGTATAAGTATTATGCATAATATAGGGTATAATGAAGCTGATCACTTCATATACTTGCGGAGGGGTATGATTTAATCTTTATGGTTATTTGATACACCTGGGTATATCAAAGTAAATCTTTGATAGTTACTCGAGAAGAGAAGTTCAAGATCCTTAGGGATCACTCAGCATAAATTCTGGAAAAATATTTTCATCTTGTTATTTGGGTATATCAAAGTAAATCTTTGATAGTTACTCGAGAAGAAAATTTCATGATCCTTTGGGGTCATTTGGCATAAACTTTAGAAAGTAATTTTATCTTGTTATTCAATTGAATATCGTAGAAATGTTGAAAGCGTTGTACTCTTTCAGTATTGAACTATTGTTTTGCATAGGTTGCGAGAAAGATTTGTTATTGATTAACGATTTGTTCAGCTATTTCAAAGTTCTCCAAACTTTGGTGTTATTCTATCAAATAGATAGTCTGTTATTATTGATTCTTATACATTCATTGTATATATTAACTTGCGGGAAAAATTTGTTGCTCACCCTTGCTAAATAAAAAATTTCAGCTAGGAATGAAGTGGGCTGGAGGTGCTGAGAAGAACAAAGGCAAAGGTGTTTTGCTGGAGTAGTATAATGAACATTATTATTATGTTGTATTTGTAAACCCTTTTTGTATATCTAAAGGGTATGTTTGTAATGTTAAGGTTAGAAAACCTGTAACAGTGTATTAACAATATCTGTTAATGAGATGTGTATTTTTATTCATAAATAAATGGGTAGTTAGATGTTATTTATATTATGGATCGTGAGCACCAAACTCGGGGGTCAGGTAACCCGGATTTGGGGGCGTCACAATTCTTCTGTTATTCCATTCTTTATTATTCTGTTAGAATAACATGTCTGTGTTGATTATCGCATGCATGGTGAATGATCATTCGTATTCATTCTGTATTAAAATGTGGAAATTATCTATCTACGTGGATTACCGCATAGCGGGTGAAAATCTATTTGCAGTTTCGTATATTTTATTATACTCGTATGAGATATCATTTCTTTTGTACTCGTCATGAAATATCATTTTATTTGGTATTTTATTTACGAGTTACTATTCACAGATTACTATTCACTCTAGTATTATTCACTCTGGTATTCGGGACACTTTTCGTGTCGAAGTACTATTCACAAGTTACTATTTATGGGTTACTATTCTCCCAAATTACTATTCACTCTATTATTATTCACTCGGGTATTTAGGGTACTTTTCATGTCGGGATACTATTCACGAGGTACTATTCCCGAAGTACTATTCACGGGGCACTATTCACCCGAAAGAATATAATTCTATTATGTCTAAATTATTTTTGGTACATAAATATTATTCTTGAATTTTACTTTACAAAGCAGTATTATGTTGACAATTTGAACGTTATTGATTTCTGGATAAATTAAATTATAAATCTTTAAAAGTTATCCTTATACTTGTTTTATTGAATTATTATGTCATTGTCATCATCTTCGTGCTTATATTGTGATGAAAGTCATCTTTGTCTTACGCGCATAGATGGGCTTGGTATGATTATAACCATCGGTTATTCGGTATAATCATGACTGTAATGTAATGAATGATGTGGTAAAAGTCCTCATTGTCGTGTAGTTCATTGATGGACAGTTGTTGGTATGATTATGACCAGGGATTATTCGGTATAATCATGACCATTAATAATTTCATTAATATCCTTGGCTGTGGTGCAGGAATGATTCGATTTTATTTATTAAGTTGAGTCTTAACGATAAAGTTGATGAAAAACTTTTTAAATCATAGAAGATAATAGATTTTATGCTCTACTTAACTCTTCTAATGGATTGCTTATTCCGCTGCAGTTGTTGATCTAAAACTTGTTGTTTATTGTATTCTATCAATTGTTATACTGTTGAAGGCTAAGGATAATTTATTCTGCATTATCTTAGTCATAATATTTCTTACTGGGCTAGTTGAGCTCACCCAGAATATAGCTGGGACGAGTCGGAAAACAGATTGACAGTCCAGATTGTTGTTTTAGTAGTTCTCACTATTCTATAAAATAGTGTGACAATAAATGTAATGAGGACTCCATTGAGTGTTGATATTGTCTAGAAGGCAATATTCTTATTTAAACTCTCAGCTATGTTTTGTCGTATATTACCCGACAGTTGTATAATTAAGTTTGTATTTTATTTATGTACCATGTATTTGGCGACTCAAGATGGGTGATATATACCTATTTTGAGGGTGTCACAGTTGGTATCAAAGCTTAGGGATATGATCCCTGACTGAGATGTGGGACAAGAACTAAGAGGGGAGAGATGAGGAATTCCTTCGCTAGTATGACCTACCTAAGTTTATTTGGTATTTAATTGGTCGGTCAGAGTATAGGGATAATATGTGATATGTCAATTAACCCTTGTTTTGTGACAGCGTTTGAGAATAGCATCTGAAAATGTAGAGATCAACAATGAAACACATGAGATTGTTGAGTCACCAACGATCAATACCCAGGATAATGTACAACATGAAGACAATAATCCTCAGGTAAACAACACCGATTAGATGATGAACGATGGGATGATAAGAGGCTTTATGCAATTCATGCAACATCAGGTGAGAGAGACTCCTATTCAAAATGTAGGTGGAAACAATGGCAACCTACGGCTGGTCACCGCTAAGCAGTTCAAGGAGCTGGGACCGTCGGAATTTTTGGGAAAGCCAGAACCACTTAAAGCGGAGACGTGGTTAAAGCAGATTACCAAGATATTTGATGTTTTGGGATGCTCCGAGGAGCAAAAGGTTCCATTTGCCACCTTTATTTTGCGTGAAGAAGCAGATTACTGGTGGGAATCTGTAAAACGTACGCAGCCTGACGCACTCAAGATGTTTTGGGAGAAGTTCCAAGAGCTGTTCAACGACAAGTACTTTTTCGAAAGTATTCGTCATATGAAGGAGGTAGAGTTTATCAAGCTGAAGCAAAACAATATGACCGTGTCTCAATACGAGCCTAAATTTACGGAGTTATCCCGGTTTGCATCCCATTTGGTCGATAATGAAGAGCGAATGACGTGAATGTTTCTAAGAGCTTTGAAACCCAATATACGTCAATACCTCATTTCTCACAAACTTTGTTTATATTCAGATATTGTGAATAGAGATCAGTTATTGGAGCGCGATAATGAGTCAGCACAACCAAAAGGTAACGAGCAACAACACGAAAATAATCATTTCGGTGGCAACGACCATCGGAACAATGATAACCATCGTGGGGAAAATTATCATGCCAAGAATGGTAACCACTTCGATGGTAATCATGGCCAATTTAATAGAAGTGGAAATTTCAAGAAGAGAAGGTTCAATAATGATGGAAAGACAGCAGCACCAGCACCCGTTTTCAAGGAAGGAGAACGACCGCCTGTCGTATATTACAAATGCAGAGGGGAGAGACACATTAGTTCAAACTGTACGCAGCAATCCAAAGCGTGTTACAATTGTGGAAAAGAAGGTCACCTAGCCCGATTTTGTCGTGCACCAAAGTCAAGTCCAGCTGGGACGGTGGTACCAAACACTACACCAAAAATAGCCTCAAGTGAAGGACAAATCCTTCACTAGAGGCCCTATATCACTCATAAGTGATTTACTGCGAAGAAATATTTCCTTCACACGAGTGCTCGCATTAGACCTCCTCGCAATTGGGTATCATTCGCTAAGTAGTAACTAAATATTTTTTGTGAAGGATTTATTGTGAATAACTTTTTTATTCACAAATTGTATTTAGTAATGGAATATTGTTATTTAGTGAAAGATTGATTTCCTTCACAAATAATATTTTAAGGACTATTTGAAATTAGTGAATAACTTGATTCCCTCACAAATAATATATTGTGAGAAACAAAGTTATTTAACGAGAGAATATTTTCCTTCACTAATTATAAATTGAGAATCCTTTTTCAAATTAGTGAAAAAAAATTCCTTCACAATTTATAAATTTGTAAATAAAAAATTAATTGCTGAATAATCAAAATTCATTGAAAATTATATTTAATTTTTAAATCATTGATTTCATATTTATTATTATTATTAATCTCTATAAGAAATATTAAATTTATTTTTCAAGTAAATATAAATATTGCCATACTTTTTACAAACTAATTGATAAGCTAATACATAAAGAGCTAATACAATCAAAACTTCTCATATAAATAGATCATAATACTCGAGTCACAATAACAAAATTTATTATTGTATCTTGGTCTCACAATGACCATAGTACCTACAAAATTTATCAACTAACATAAGAAAACTGAAAGAATAACAATGAACTAGAAGGAATAAAGTGTGACATGTTAGATCCACTTCATCATCACTTTCTTCAAGAAAATCAAGGTTGGGCATGTAAACTTCATGCTGCAATAGAAACATCAAAATTCAATTTCAATAAGACGAGGAATAAGAAAAGATGAAACTGATGAACTTAAATTAAAAAAGAAAAGAAAATAAAAACCACTTTTGACAACAAACAATGATCCTAAACTAGTACAGAGAACTCACAAGACAGCTTTGTAAAAATATGAAGTAACAGGTGAAAAGTAAAATAGTAGTGTTTTAAAAATTTATACCGGATGTGTGCACTTGTGTTGCACTATTATTTGTACCGGATGTGTGTGCCTATGTTGCACTATCATTTGTACTGGATGTGTGCACCTGGATCACCATGTCCTCCCAAACCTGTTAAAGACACTTCAAGATTAGCAAACAAAAAGATCAATAGTTTGGTGTTTACCAAAAAAAATTAGCATAATGGAGTTATTAGATGCGGAGTTTGGAGTTATTAGATGAAGACTTGAAATTTAATCAGTTTCAGAAATATAGATATCATTTCTCAATTTTACAATGATGAGTAACACAAGAAAAAGTTAGTATGCCACTCAATTCAGGATTAAGTAATATCAAGTTTGTTTATTCTAGAAGATGTGATCGTGTCCCATATGTTATTCAATTTTAGTTGCTTTTGATTTCTCCAGTGAACTGGATTACACCCAAATGAATCATACAATTCTTTTAGACTCTTGTTTCGCCTCTAGACAGTGATCATCATCGTCCATTTTTCTACAACTAAAAGTAAACGGGATAGAAAAATCTCACTAAAAATGGCAACAACATTGTTTGCATGATTAAACAGTGTCAAGATTTATTTCAAAAGAGCGAAGAGGGTACCACTGAAGCTGCGTTTGCAGAATTGATTTAGATGTAGTATATAGAAGCTCCCATTTTCCATTCAGAAAATTAGACTTGAGTGGCTCCTTAACCTTATTGGTTGCTTCAAGTTTGCTTGCAATCTGAACAAAAGTACAAAAGCATCAACAAAGATTTATACAGAAACATCGTTGGTCAAATTCCAACGAAGTAATCTAAATAGACCAAGAAGAGTGCAAACGCAGTTTGAAAAGTTCATGATATTTTGAGACGAAGGAAAAACTGAGAAACGTTGCTGCCTCACTAATCCTTGGCTTCATGAAATCGCCTGCAAGTACTGTAAAGACAAAATCAGATTGCCCTCCCCATCTGCAAACAAGAGAAAAGTCCTCCGTTTAACTATAAAATGAAAATTTTCCATCTGCTTTAAAGTGATAAAAAAGACTTACTGCACATCTTTTGGAATAATCTTAAGTTTCTTTCTAAGGACAACATTCATCAAAGTATCTAGATCACCATCACCACCTGGAGAAGTCCTCAAGGAATCGAGATATCTTGAATATCGCTTTGTTGCAATTTTTTGCGATAGCTCAGCAGCCGTTGAAGATACAAATAGCCAGTCAAAAACATCTTCATTCATAGAACTAGAAAAATGGATGGAATTTTCACCGTTGTAGCAATGTCCAGATGCAACGATGAAAGGCTTAAAGTTAGGTCACAGTTTGGCAGTACACAAGAAGCAAGAGACCATGTCACTCGGGTCTAATTCATGTGCCTACTGCCTAGTACAAGATAAGTAAGTGCTAAGTGCTATACATGCCTTTATAAATGCCAAACAACAAAAATTGCGAACATGCACTAGTGGGCCTTTTCATTAACATAATATCTAGTTCTGATTTAGTAATCCCTCCATTACAAAGTCATACATACATTATTTTTCCAAACATTTTCCTATCATCAACTAGAAATGTAATATATAATAGTTTCAACATCAACCATGAACTTCTTGCTGCTTGATGTGATATCTTTCTATCTTGATAGAGATACATAATATTTAAATCAAATCATCCACATGGATGCCTATTAATATAATAATATCAAATAAGGGGAAATCTAACATCCACAACAGTTGTTGTAAGATAGCCCTTGCCGGGTTCTGGATAAAATACTTTCATACATCACAAAAGCAAAATTAGCATTAAATAAGGGTAGTTTTATTATTAAAAAAAAAAGAAAAAAGAAAGTTGATGGTATTGACCATCTTACACCAACAGATAGCCCTAGCCAGATTTAGATTTTCTTTTTTTGACAAAAATGCCCTTACTTGCTTTAAATTGCAGGGACAAAACTTAGCACTAAGGATAGTTTGGTGTGGCTATCTCACAATAATCACTGTGGAGGTTAGCTTTCCTGATCAAATAATCCTCCAATCATGTGACTTGTCACCATAAAGATATTACCCCTACGATTTTCATTTTTAATTTTATTTTGGTTGGTATTTACCCCAACAAATTTTGAGTCAAGATGATAATAAACTCAACCATACACATGTGAGCATAAAAAAATTGTTCAGAGAAGAATCAAATTAATTTGATTGGCAATCTACTAAATTGTACCCATCCAGAATTACACACAGCTGTGTATGCCTGAATATGAAAAATCTATTATATCTTTTCACTGTATATGCAGGGTAAACACTCCTCTCCCCCCCCCCCCCCCCCCAAACAAAAAAAACCCAAAAAAAAACACCTTGGTCACAATAGTGGTTCAGATAGATTACTCTCTTGTCAGATGGATTCATGTCATACACAGATAACCGTGTCAATACCCTCCTTGGACAATGTCATGTACATAGCCTTTACTTCGATTGAGAAGACCTCAAATCTTTTATGCATAAATAGCCACTAAATTTCAATTCTTTTTATCAACTAGTAATGTCTTTAAAAATGCATTCATTGTCTGTCCAACAACAGACATGCATTTAAACATAATGAATAAGTTTAATTTCTTGTAAAAGCCCTTTGTTCAAATCAGATAAGCAATTATAAGCATTAAGTTTCAGACAGCAAACAACATTTTGTCAAACTTCTAATTCAGTAACACAAACTAATCAGTCAATGTAGCTGAAAGGTTAATAATGCCAAGAAATATGCAGGAATCACAAAAGAGACATTTTACCTTTCCCGATAGCATATCAATGGAAACAACATGGGCAATAGTGTCTTGTGCAAAAATAACTAGAGCATATTCCTCCTGAATTGGCTGAATTGGAGATGGCTCTGGGACTTCTAAGTCATATGACTCATACTCATCCCTTATGAACTGGGATTTGTTCGGGAGTATCCATCCTCTTAATCAACCAGCCTTGTTGCTTCTCAAAATGTTCCCTTTTAGAGTGGAGAACCGTTACGGCATATTCCACACCACTTGTGAGGGGCCTCTCAAAAGCCGTTCTTTCAGTGTACCTTGCAAAAGTCCTCTGCGGATTCTTAGTGTTAGATATCAATTTATTGAACACAGATCTGCTGGTCTGTTACGAAGATAAATGCATCAACTTAAGAATCTGAGTTGTACTGAAAATATATTTTGCAGAACATACAGCATTCGTGATAATATTGAAAAATTGCAGGCAAAAAGGAACGGTCAAGGCAATTACTCGGATCACTTGGATGCTTTGCAGACGGATCGTCCACGCCTTTGATCATTCTAGTTGTCAGTGCCACTATGTATAATTATGCTGCTCATTCTTCCTTAACCCTCCATGAAAATCAATAAGGTTTGTTCAACCATATTATCATACTTTTGCGTAACATAATTATAAGAATATCAATAATGTTCTTCTTTTGCCCGCCCGTATTGAAAAACAGTATATATAGACAATAGTACATGAGTTCCATCCATATGAAGAATAGTTTCCTGAATTTGATTTAAAAGTAAATAGTTAGTGATCTTAAAATCATACACACTGTGTTGGTGAAAGTTGAAGATATCTTCACTCACATCACATCTAGTTTTTTGGTTGGATGTATAGCATGTGTAATGTGTTGTTTTTAAGTGAGGGTAGGACCAATTTGTCTCTTGTTCACTGCTGCTGCAGCAACATCTTCTTCTTCCAAACTCTTAAGCATGTATTTGAGGCAAAAACTATTCAGAGAATGGAGATTCTGGTGTTGTCAACTCTGAAATGGAAGATGAACCCTGTGACCCCACTTTCATTTCTTAATTATTTTACAAGGAGGCTAGGCCTAAAGAACCCCCTCTGTTGGGAATTTCTCAAGAGATCTGAGTCCCTCCTCCTCTCTTTTATTGTTGGTAAGCATTTTGTAAAATTTTCACTAACAATATCAAAAACCCACAAATCATAATTCAGTTTTGTTCACTAATTATTGATTTATGTATGTCTTCTTTTGAAATTACTAATTACACAACCTTCTTTTGAAATTACTAAGACTACAGCCGAACAATGCCTAAGAATTATTTAACTAGCCAAGTTTATATTTGTCTTGAATGATCAAAATTTCAATCATTTGAGCCTGAGCAAGGCCTCAAGCACACAAATCTAACCTCGGTTTAATATTTTTCTTTGAATTTTTAAAGTGAATGTCAAATAGCACTCAGTTGTTCCAGGCCATCGAATTTCTTCTTATTAAAATGAGCAAAAGATGGAATGAAAAATCTGCACTAACATCCTCTCAAACCATGCGACTCCAATTTCTGGTAATTTCTTAATTAACAAAGAGATGCCTAGGTTTTTGTTTGTTCTATTAATGACCCATGACCTTTCAGGAACCTATTTTTAAGTCCAAATAACTAGTAGGGGTTCACTTCTCTAAAGACTGGAGTACATATCAAACCTTCTCTTTGTACTATTGATAGAAAAATGAACAAAAATATGACAGTTTATTTGGGTAAAACATTATACATACATGAATTGATACATAAGGATTAAACAGAGTAAACAGGTCAAAGAGATGAGAGTTCTCCATCTTAAACAACATGCATTTCAATCTTGATGGTGAATGAAAATTTACCTGAACTCGGAACTCAGCAGAGGTCGAGTCGTCGAGGTTGAAGAACTCGAAAGAGGTTGCAACTCGCAGGGAGAAACGGCGAGACCAGAGTCCAGAGAGGCGGAGAGAGCCAAAGTCCAGAAAGGCGGAGGCCGGAGAGGATGTCGGTGAAACTGAGAGGCGGGAGAGTTGGAGAAGAAAAAGGAATTGGGATCTGGGAAGTGGGAACTGAGATTTGGAAATTAGGGGCTACTGTACTGGCTAGGGCAAAATGTGAATACATAATATACAGATTTGAGATTACAGACAGACACGCACTGTTGGTAGTAGGTGTAGTAGGTGGTGTATTATTTTTTTTATTAGTATATCTGAATAACTTGTTTTTTTAAATTGTAACCAAAATCGAATACCGAGTATTAAATTGGATATAACTGAAATTAGAAAAAAAAAAATTGAAAAATCAAAATAATTTGATTTAAAAAATTCAATTGTGTTTGGTAATTCGGTTTTATCAATTTTTTACTCACTCCTAGCGGTGGCCGATGGTAGAGGCTCAGAGCAGTCCGAGGTTGAGAGTTGAGAGTTGGGAGTTGAGACTTGGGAGCAATCGAGAATTCGAGACGGAGAAATGCAGAGAGTTTCATACTTTGATTTGGGAATAAATTGAAATTAAATTTACTATTGTAAAAAAAATTAAGGAATTTATATTCACCGCAATTAATTAAAAAAATTATTTAGAACAAGATAGCGACCAATTTTATTCCTCGCAAAAAACTTCTGAATAATGATATATAGTGAGTAATAATTACTTCACTAAATAGATTTTTTTTCTAGCAAATTTTCATCATAAATTGGCTCCAAAAATCTTTCTATCGCCCCAATTTTGCGAGAAAAAAAATATAAATTGTGAAAGATATTTATTTCGCTAATAACTATATTGTCACTTTACTTTTTTCCTTCACTGTTCCTTCGCTAATTAACTCCTCATATGAAGGAATAAATTCCTTCATGAAAATTCCTTCACTAGAAGCCATTTTTGGTGTAGTGAAAGGCGGATACGGTCAAAACAAAGTCGGTGATTTTAGGAAGAGCGTTTTTTGTGACTTCTCAAAAAGCGAGTAACCCGAATGAAGTTAGCACGAGTTAGTTAATTATAAATTCTTGCGAAGTTTATACCTTATTAGATACCGATTCTTTTATCTCACTTGCTTGCGCTCAACGTTTAAATTTAACTCCGGAGAGATTAGACTTTGACTTATCGGTTAAAACTCAGTTAGGAGAAACCTTCGTTACCTCTACTGTTTATAAATCTTATTTGATTCAAATCGACACTTTCACGTTACCTGTCGATCTTATCTCTTTGAAAATACTTGCCTTTGATGTAATTTTAGGAATCGATTGGTTAACTACTCATCATGCTTTTCGTAAGGTTGTTAGCTTTCATATTCCTAACAAACCTGTTATGCAAATTCAAGCAACCAAACCACTAAAGTAAATAAATGTCATATCAAGTCATAAGTAAAGAGTCCTGATCCTTTATCTGGTGGCTTCCTTATGTGGAATACACCGAAGCCAGACTATCCGTAGGAGACGTTCTGAATGATGATGGCAAGTTGATAGGTATCAATGTGACGTACTGTCCAAGTCTTGGATGAGAGTCACATTTTTGAATGATATTTCTATTGTTAATAAATTTCCTGACGTATTCTTGAAGACTTCCTGGCCTACCCCAGAGCGTGAAATCGAATTTTGTATTGACCCCAGTAAAAAACCCATTTCTTCAACCCTTAAATATTTCTTCAACCAAAACGAACGTATATTGCATGCGCCAAAGACGTTGGCTCGAGCTGTTGAAGATTACGATAATACCATTCAATACCATCGTGGAAAAAGTGAACATGGTAACTGACGCGTTGAGTAGAAGATCGTATGCGTTTACGAGTGCGATGTTGTTAACACAAAAACCAATTTCGTATAACTTACAAATGATGAAGATAGAGTTAAAGACTCTAAGGACCCACGTGAAGATAACAAATATATGATTAGAATCGACTTTAATCAATAAAGTTAAAGCCGCTCAAGCTACATACGAGCTGATGAATGTGAAGAAGAAGGTTCAAGAGGGCGTTATTCTAGAAGCAAGAATCGACGAAGAGATGAAATCTAAACCCTCGATTTAATTGGCCCATTTGAAATCCTCAATCAAGTAGGAACTTTGGCCTATAGACTCGTTTTACCGCCAAGTATGTCGCGTGTTCATAACGTTTTTCACGTATCGATGTTACGTAAATATGTGGACGACCCAAACCACATTATTGAATTGGAACTAGACGAAATAGCAAAAGATTTAACATATGAGGAGATACGTGTTAAAATCTTGGATAAGAAGGATCATATTCGACACTCAAAGGTTATACCTCAAGAGTTTGAATCTGAAATGAAGTCAAGGTATCCTCACCTCTTCGGCATACCAGGTACGTACGTAAATTTTGAGGGAGAAATTTCATAAGGAGGGGAGATTGTAAGACCCCGAATTTTATGAAATGAAAGTATTCAATTTTCTTATAATTATTATTTTATTTCGTAAATGGATAAATTGATAAAAGGTTAAAGTTAAAAGTGATATGTGAATTATTTTTTGCAAAGTAAGTAAGTGGTTATATAATATTCGATTGGTCGGAGAATATTCGTTTGAACAGGGAATATTGGTATGACGGCACAATCATTGGTGGACCCCACAACGAAAGTATTGTCGTAGTTAGAAAACGACCTAATTATCTTTTTATAAAAATAATTGCGAAAGTTTTACCGTTAAACTGTTGAACTACCCGGTGGTAAAAGTACAGTAATACACGTGGTTGCATAGTAGCACACGGTATTGATTATTGATGCTTACGTGAGAAGTCACTCAGTTATACTCAATTATTGCTACAGTAATTGATGCATCATATCTCTCATATTATTTATTCAATTATTGTCACAATATCATCTATATAATATGTTATATTATTAAATCAATAATTGAGACGACAAAGTTATTCATATTATTATTTGCAATATTGACAATGTCTAGAATTCTGTCAAAGAGAGGTTAGATAATCTAATTGCGCGCCAATAGGGAGAAATCCTTATCAGAATGCCCCTTCTTTCCTGGGAATGACATGGTTGTTAAATATTATAAGTTATAGTATTAATGATGAATAAGTTCGTGTTGATTAAAGATGAAATTGATAGTTCCATTGTGTGGAAATTATTAGTGTTAGTGGAAATTGACATTTATTTCGATAATAAATAATGTCTGGAGGTTATATTGACTAATCGGGTAATTCACCGGATAAATGAGAAATTAATTGCTATTAATTCACATGTTTATAACTATGTGTTCACATGTGTGTACTATTGATTCACATGATTTACTATTAGGGGAATTGGTGCAAGATTGATAATGCTTGCATGACTAAAATAAAAATGGAGGTATAGATGGAGGTACTATACTGTAATTATTTTTTTCACATGTTTAGAACTATTGATTCACATGATTTACTGTAAGACTCCAAATTTTATGAAATAAAAGTATTCAATTTTTCTTATAATTACTATTCAGTAAATGGTTAAATTGATAACAAGTTAAAGTTAATGGTGATATATGATTTTTTTTTCAAAATACACAAGTGGTTATAAAATATTCATTGTTGTCGGAGAATATTCGTACGACGGTGCAGCCAGTTGTGGGCCCCATAACAGAATAATTGTCGGATGAAGAAAATGACAAATTTGAGTTTTTATAAATAACGATGTAGTTGTTACCGTTAACACTGTTGGAATACCCGGTTGGTAAAATAAAGTAATACGCGTTGTTGCATAGTAGCACACGGTATTACACAGTATTTTTGAATTATTGATTCTTACGTAAGAAGGCACTACTCAATAATTGTTATAGTAATTACTGTTCAATATTTTATTTTATTGATTCAATAATTGATGCGTTGATATTTTATATTATTGTTGTTTCAATAATTATCACTGCACAATATTTCTCATTATCAGATCAATAATTCATATTATTTGAATAATATTATTAGATAGCATTATTTGGCAATGTCTAGAAAGTTCTATCAAGGAGAGGTTTGGTCACCTAATTGCGCGACAGTAAGGAGAAATTCTTATTGAAAAGCCCCCTCTTTCTTGGGAATGGCCTGGTTGTCATAATTGTGATTCTGTAATATTATTTGTGAATAATTAATTATTGATTTATATGATAAGTAAATATTTATTTGATGTGGATATAAATGATGGATTTATTTATGTGGTTATAAATAAAGGAACTAATATTGAGGTATTTTATCAGTATTTTTATCGGAATGAAGGTATTAAAAATTAAACCAGTGTTTTTGAGATTTATTGCGTGAGTTATAATTTTTAATCAGACCGTTGGATTGTTGTAATTTTTGGATATGTTATACATATATAAGTTGAGTATATGTCCACAAATTTTGAACCGTTAAAAATGAACGTATGATTTGTTATGAATTTTAAGAGGTGAATGGTTCAGAAATTGTTGAAGTATCCGAATTTAGCATTTTGTTAGAAAATTCTAGAATTAAGTGGGCCCCACTTGTGGTTGGTGAAGAAATGTGCTGAATTTTATTTCAAATGTGGTGGGTGGGAATAGTAACAGGTAAATCCATCAGGTTGCAGGTCAACTGCTAAAATTTTCCTATAAATAGAGGGCTAAGTTAGAATTAAAAATCACACCAGAAACATAAGCTTTCTCTCTTTCTCTCTCTAGATTATTGAGTGTATTTTGTGAATATTTAGATACTTAGTGAATAGATATTCATCAGTACAAGTTTTCTTCAGCGTCATATCCGATATCCAGTCAGAAGTGCTGCTTTTTTGAGGTAAGGGATAGTAAGGGATTTTAAGGGTTATTATGTTTTTCAGTTCGTACTTCTTCTGACCTTCAGAAAATTCTGAAAAAATTTGAAATGATATGTTGATGAGTTTTATTGATTGTGTCCAAAAATGGTGATTTTTGGATGTATAGATTAAGAGTTATGAATTTTATGAGAAAATACTATTTTAAAAGTAACCGCTTTATAATTCCTTGTGGTTAACTCCAAAATTGATAAAATTTTATTGGGAGTACATATATATAATATCAATGTACTCTGTGAATTTTGGAATTTTTAGATAAAAGTATAATTTATGATAAATGTCTAAATATTCGGCGGTTTTGGCCATATGAAAAATAGTAAATGAATTTTAAAAATTCTAAGAAAAATATATGTTCAATATGAGACTATATTCTACTAAATCCCAGAAAAAAAATATTTTTGGAACTGATTTGGTATTTTTTCATGAAAATGGACTAGTTATGAATAAATGAGTTAAAAATGTTATGTGAAGGAAGAAAATTGGAAAATATGATTTTATGGCTTGAGAATCATATATGTGGTATATGTAGATTTTTGATGAGGGTTTTGGTTATTGGTGATGAAATCTTATAAGTTTGACATTTTATGATGATTAAATGCATTATTTAGTAAAGTGTAAACAATTAAAATAAATTATTTATAAATTTAAGAAATGTTATTCTTTCAATATCATTATACCGAAATATTGGTATGGATTTTATTGTGAAATTTCTACCTTTTTATGTCAGGGTTACTATTCATGAGTTACCATTCATGAGTTACTATTCACTACAAAATTGGTTTCATTTTCTAACCAAATTATAGTTGATTTATGAATATTACTCTGGAGATTAAAACTATATATTGATTATATTGATTTTATTATCATATATAACATTTTTATAACCCTGATATTGAAATTCTCTTTCACTTGAGTATAAAGAATGGTAGATTATTGGTATGATCATGACTAGGGTTCTCTTTGGCCAGTAGTGAAAAGTTGAATTGTGACTGGTATGATCATGACCATTGAATTTATAATTGAATATCTTTAGCTTAAGTGCAAAGGTGAATTGATCAACATGGTTATAATTATTATTTATATACATTCTGAAATGATTATATATTTCTTTGAGATATTAATATATTTGGTCTGTAGTGCAAATATGAACTATTGAGGAATATCTTTGGCATGTAGTGCAAAGATGAACTGTTAATGAATATCTTTGGCCCGTAGTGCAAAGATGACCTGTTGTTGAATATCTTTGGCCAGTGGTACGAAGATGAACTATGGATGAATATCTTTGGTCGTAGTGCAAAGATGAATTTATTAGTATGATTATGAACAGGAACTGTGATTTGGTATAACCATGATCTTTGATGTTTCAGGTAAAGACATGTGATGAAAATTATATTCGTCTTGGGTACGAAGAGGAATTTAAAATTACAATTATGATTATGAGATATTCATATAATTGTGGAAATGAACTGTTGATTGATGTTACAGGGATAAAACATTGTTGGTGGACTTTTAACATGGAGAAGATAATAGACTGTATTGTCTATTTGACTCTTCTAATGGATTGCTCGTTCCGCTGCAACTATGGTTGAAATTTTTATCATCTACCATATGTTCTAAATCTCTGATTTGTTATTGATGAAGGCTATTGATAATTTAATTATCTTTAGTCATGATATTCTTTATTGAGCTAGTTGTGCTCACCCTTTTGCTTCACAATTCCTTTCAGGTAATAAAAGTGTAGCTGGGTCGAGCGAGGGTAACAATGGAATAGAACGGTGGTCTCTAGTTGTGGAGTTCTCCCTAAACAGTATAGACAAGTGTGTTGTATACATCTTTTAGTAGTTATATTTGGTGAATCATATAGGGAGAGGCGAACCCAACGTTGAAAGGGTGTTTTGCCACTATCATACAAGATGTCTAATGACATACAACCTCATGTCATCATAAGACAGGGTTTTGCTCATCCACTTGCTGAGTATATTTACTAGCACTACCTATATAATCTTGGTGTTTGTTTGAAGTATAATTCTCAATTTGAGACAGTGGAGATAATGATAAATCAAGAGAAGACTCACCATTGGAAAGAATATGATAGTAATCTTCTTGTTTTTCTTTGGGGTCTATTGGGTCAACCAAGGATAATTTTGTGGCGATATGATATCTATCATAACCTAGAAGCATGGCCTCCCATGTACGAAGGTTTCCTTGAGCACTTCCCAAAGATTTTAGTTTCTAAAACAGTTTTTGACTATACCTTTATGTAAGGTGTTACTGTGAGGTACTGTCCACGGTTGGGACATGTGTCACATTTGGTATATATTTGTATCCAAACTCACAGTATATGTGTTGTTGTATTTTGCACGACAATTGTTGTAATAAAGTTATAGTTGTTTTCTGTACCATGTATTTGGCGACTCAGAATGGGTTGGATGGAATGGACCTATTTTGGGGTTGTCACATTTATTATTAGGGGAGGTGGTGCAAGTTTGACAATACTTGTAGGACTAAATTAAAAATAAAGGAAAAGAGGAAGGTATTATATTGTAATATTTCGAGCCCAAAAAACGTGCAATTATTGAAACTATATTTTCCTATAAATAGAAGCTAATTCCTTCATTATTTTTCAACAATTCACTAAAGCTATAGAGCAATTATTATAGAGAGGAGTTATAGAGAGAAAGAAGAAGAGAAGTCTGCTACCTCAATATTCCAGTATCCAATTTTCTTCTAAGGTAAGGGGTATTATTTATTTCATATTCTGAAGAGATATTATTTTTCGTATTCGTATGAATATTATTTTCGTTCAATATTCGTAAGGAATATCATCTTCGTTCAATATTCGTAGGAATATTATTTTTGTTCAACAGTCATAAGGGGTATTATTTCTTTCGTATTCATGAAGAGAGCTTCTGTTATTCCATTCTTTATTATTATGTTGGAATAACCTGTCTATGAGAAGTACCGCATACATAGTGAAATTCTTCTATTATTCCATTCTTTATTATTCTGTTGGAATATCCTGTCTATACGGATTACGCATGACCTGGTTCCGTTCTTTATTATTCTGTTAGAATATCCTGTTTGTGCGGTCTATCTACGCATGGTGAATTCTTTTGTTATTCCATTCTTTATTATTTTGTTGGAATAACATGTCTGTGTGGATTACCGCATGCATGGTGAATGATCCTTCGTATTCATTTTGTATTAAATTATGGAAATGATCTGTCTACGTGGATTACAGCATGGCGGGTGAAAATCCATTTGCAGTTTCGTATATTCTATTATACTCGTATGAGATATCATTTCTTTTGTACTCGTCATGAAATATCATTTTATTTGATATTTTATTTACGAGTTACTATTCATGGGTTACTATTCACCCAGTTACTATTCACTCTTGTATTATTCACTCGGATATTCGGGACACTTTTCGTGTCAGAGTACTATTCACGAGTTACTATTCACATATTACTATTCACCCAGATATTATTCACTCGGGTATTTGGGGTACTTTTCATGTCGGGATACTATTCACGAGGCACTATTCCCGAAGTACTATCCACGGGGTACTATTCATCCGAAAAAATATATTTCTTTTCTGTCCAAATTATTTTTGGTACATGAATATTATTCTTGAATTTTTCTTTACAAAGTAGTATCATGTTGACAATTTGGACGTTATTGATTTATGGATAAATTAAATTATAAATCTTTAAAATTTATCCTTGAACTTGTTTTATTGAATTATTATGTCATTGTCATCATCATCATGTTTATATTGTGATGAAAGTCATCTTTGGCTTACGTACGTAGATGGACTTGTTATGATTATGACCAGAGATTATTCGGTATAATCATGACTGTAATGTAACGAATGATGTGGTAAAGTCCTCATTGACCTGTAGTTCATTGATGGACAGTTGTTGGTATGATTATGACCGGGGATTATTCGGTATAATCATGACCATTGATGATTTCATGAATATCTTTGGCCGTGGTGCGTGGATGATTCGATTTTATTTATTAAGCTGAGTCTCAGCGTTAAAGTTGATGAAAAACTTTTTAAATCATAGAAGATAATAGATTTTATGCTCTACTTGACTCTTCTAATGGATTTCTTATTCCACTGCAGTTGTTGATCTAAAACTTATTATCTATTATAGTCTATCAGTTGTTATACTGTTGAAGGCTAAGGATAATTTATTCTGCATTATCTTAGTCATAATATTTCTTACTGGGCTAGTTGAGCTCACCCTTTCTTTCACTGTTGTCTTCAGGAAATGAGAATATAGCTTGGACGAGTCGGGAAACGGATTGAAGGTCCAGATTGTTGTTTTAGTAGTCCTCACTATTCTATAAAATAATGTGACAATAAATGTAATGAGGACTCCATTGAGTGTGGATATTGTCTAGAAGGCAATATTCTTATTTAAACTCTCAGCTATGTTTTGTCGTATATTACCCGACAGTTGTATAATTAAGTTTGTATTTGATTTATGTACCATGTATTTGCGACTCAAGATAGGTGATGTATACCTGTTTTGGGGGCGTCACATTGATGTTTTATATTTGTTCTATGCCATGAGGACAATAGACTGGAAGTGGAAACAAGTACATACCATGTCTAGATCTCTAGTCATTAACAGTCAAACAGAGTTGATCGACCATGACCAAATGATTTCTGAGCAGCCCAGAAACCCAGAATGGTCTGACAGTCATTTTCATGGCCCTAGATCTTGCTGTTGTTTGATAGTTTGGTTATGTTGTTGTACTAAGATTGTAGACGAATATGTAAACTACACATTAATGCCAATACAACACTTAGATCTTAAACATGATCAAAGTTATAAGAGGTCAAAGTAGGGTTGACCGACTGCTTATGAAGATTTCTGGAAAACCCAGAAACCTTCAAGAGCAACTTTTCTGAAAAGGGTTGACCAGCCTTGATCGTTCATGTGTGTTGTTGTTGTACAGATCGGATGATATGTTATTGTACCCAGACATGTATACTATAAGTGTGAACCTTTAGATCACACAAATCAGACCTAGAACTCAAGTTATAAGGATCTAAAAGTAGCACCATGTACTGTTCTTCATTTTCTGGAAAACCCAAAAATGAAGAACAACTTTGACAACATATTTAAGAGTTGATATCTCTCTGATATGATGTTGTATTATAATGAAATCAGCTTGTGTGTGTAGTATGGCATTAATATTACATGTATAACACATTAGTAAATCCAGAAACTTGATAACCAAAGAATAAAAACTGGTCAAACCTACTACCCTGTGAACTGAGTTTGTAGATCTGGGCAGGCTCAAGAACACCTATAGCAACTGTGACAACCCCGAAATAGGTCTATTCCATCCAACCCATTCTGAGTCGCCAAATACATGGTACAGAAAACAACTACAACTTTATTACAATAATTGTCGTGCAAAATACAACAACACATATGCTTTGAGTTTGGATACAAATATATACCAACTGTAACTCTGGACACCAACTTTGGATAGCACGTCATAATGACACCTTACATAAAGGTATAGTCAAAAACTGTTTTAGAAATTAGAATCTTTGGGAAGTGCTCAAGGAAACCTTCGTACATGGGAGGCCATGCTTCTAGGTTATGATAGATATCATATGGCCACAGAATTATCCTTGGTTGACCCAATAAACCCCAAAGAAAAATGAGAAGATTACTATCAAATTCTTCCTAATGGTGAGTCTTCTCTTGACATATCATTATCTCCACTGTCTCTAATTGGGTATTATACTCCAAACAAATACCAAGATTATATAGGTAGTGCTTGTAAATATAATCAGCAAGTGGATGAGTACAACCCTGTCTTATGATGACACGAGGTTGTATGTCATTAGACATCTTGTATGATAGTGGCAAAACATCTTTCCAAGTTAAATTCACCTCACCCTCAACATCTAGAGACCACCGTTCTATTCCCCTGTTACCTTCGCTCGACCCAGCTACACTTTTATTACCTGAAAGGAATTGTGAAGCAAAAGGGTGAGCACAACTAGCTCAGTAAAGAATATTATGACTAAAGATAAATAAATTATCAATAGCCTTCAACAGTAATAAATCAGAGATTTAGAACATATGGTAGATGATAAAACTTTTCAACTATAGTTGCAGCGGAACGAGTAATCCATTAGAAGAGTCAAATAGACCATAAAATCTATTATCTTCTCCATGTTAAAAGTCCACCAACAATGTTTTATCCCTGTAACATCAATCAACAATTCCTGTCCACAATCACGTGTATAACTCATAATCGTAATTGTAGTTCTAAATTCCTTTCCTCATATAGGACAAAGATAATTTTCATCACCTGAAACATCAAAGATCATGGTTTTACCAAATCACAGTTCTTGTTCATAATCATACTGATAAATTCATCTTTGCACTACGGGCCAAAGATATTCTTCAACAGTTCATCTTTGCACTACTGGCCAAAGATATTCAACAACATGTCATCTTTGCACTACATGCCAAAGATATTCATCAGTTGGTCATGTTCATCTAAACACATGTTCATCTTCGCACTACTGGCCAAAAATATTCATCAAAAATCATTCATCTTTGCACTACAGGCCAAAGATATTCAGTTATATCATCATTTAGGACTGAGGATGATGCAAAATATTTTAAAGAAAACGAATCCAGTGAAACAAAAGAACAAATATTAAGGATTCATACTTTAAACAACACAAGTTAAAAAATACTTCATAAATAACCAGAGTGGAGTAAAATTCAAGAATGAAGACCAAACATAAATTCAATCAAAGATAGAAATCATAACAGACAATCTTAAACACAAAGAAGAACACTTAATTTTTCTATGAATATTGTCATATTTGTGAATATTTCCGTATACGTGAATATTGCCGTATATGTGAATAGTAACTCCGACACCAAAAGATAAAAATTTCAAAAAAAAAAACATCATCATACTTCGTCAATAGTACTCGTGAATAGTAACTCATGAATAGTAACTCATGAATAGTAACTCGTGAATAGTAGTAACTCATGAATAGTAACTCCGACATGAAAAAGTTCCAAATTTGATAAAAAGTTCAAAACAATTTTTTGGCATAATGATATTGAAGAAATAATATCATTTATGAAGAAAATAATCTCCCTTACCTTAGAAAGAATAGTACTTCTGACTGGAATACTGGATATAATGCTAAAAGAACTTGCACCGTATAGCAATACTCGAAGTACTAAAATACTCACAAAAATACGCTCGATATATAGAGAGAGAAAGAGAGAGAAATCTTTAGTTTCTGATGTGATTTTCAATTCTAACCTAAGCACCCTATTTATAGGAAAATGCTTAGAACACCAAAGCAAAAAATTTAATATAATATTAATTTATTTTTCTCAAATTCCCTACGCACACCAATATAGTCTGGACATCAGCCACACCTCAATAACAACCACAAAAACGTTTTTCTCAATTAATTAATTTAAAACTCCAAATAATTATAATTAATTAATCCGGAACTTCAATAATTCATAATAAATAGCCCTTTTATCAGAAAATTCAAATCATGCAGCTTTTTATAGGAAATTCAATTCTCTACAACTTTGCAGAAGAAAGTTTTTTCAAATTCCAAACAGAAATTGACCGAAATCCATAAACAGGCGATTTTACAGGCTATAATCAAATTTCAGTCAAGAAATGGGCCCACAGACATGTGTAACATGTTTTAAACATCTTTTACAACAAAAATACTCTTTCTCCTCATATACTCATATATTCCACATTCATTATAAAAATATCATCATTATTATATTATAATAATATAATAAAATATTATTTTATCAGAAAAGATAAAATATCGATTTTCAACAATTGTCACTTTAAAAATTCTCTCCATCTATATCCACATAAAATGAATATTTTCCTCATCATATAAATCAATAATTAATTATTCACAAATAATATTACAGAATCACAATACTGACAACCTAGGCAGTTTCCCAGGAAAGAGAGGGCTTTCCAATAATAATTTCTCCTTACTGGCGGGCAATTAGTGACCAAACCTCTCATTAGACAGAACTTTCTAGACATTGCCAATAATATTTTCTAATAATATTATTCAGATAATATGAATTATTGCTTCGGTAATGGAAAATACTGTGTAGTGACAATTATTGAAACAACAGTAATATAAAATATCAACGCAACAATTATTGAATCAATAAATACTGAACAGTAACTACTGTAACAATTATTGAGTAGTGCCTTCTTACATAAAAATCAATAATTGGTGCAATACCGTGTGCTACTGTGCAATAACGCGTATTACTTTACTTTACCCACCGGGTATTTCAACAGTGTTAACGGTAACGATTACGCCGTTATTTATAAAAACTTTAATTTGTTGTTTTCTTCATCCAACAGATATTCCGTTATGGGGCCCACAAATTACTGCGCCGTCGTACGAATATTCATGATAAAAAGAATATTCCACGACCAAACAAATATTCCCCGACAGCAATGAGTATTTTATACCTACTTGCATTGTGACGCCCCCAAAATAGGTATACAACACCCATTCTGAGTCGCCAAATACATGATACAGAAAGCAAACTACAACTTCAATAATACAATTGTCGTGCAAAATATGACAACATATACTGTGAGTTTAAATGCAAATATTGTCTTCTAGACAATATCCACACTCAAATAAGTCCTCGTTACAATTATTCAAACACTATTTTTCAGAAATAGTGAGGACTGCTAAAACATCTTTCTAGAACCATCACTCCGTACCCCGACTAGTTCCTGCTATGTTGTCACCTCCTGAGAAAAATGGAACAAAAAGGAAAAGGGTGAGCTCAACTAGCCCAGTAAAAAATATTATGACTAAGATAATATACAACAAATTATCTTTAGTCTTCAACAGGGAAAAATCAGATAAAATATAATAGCCAACAAGTTTTAGATCAACAACGGCAGCGGAAACAACAATCCATTAGAAGAGTCAAGTAGAGAATGAGTTCTACTATCTTCTAAGATTTAAAAGTTCATCATCAATATTTTATCCCTGTAACAACAATCAAAATACATCTTTAATCAAATATTCATATTTGCACTACAGACCAAAGATAATCATTTGTATCACCAGTTGGTCATGTTTATCTCAACACATGTTCATCTTTGCACTACGAGCAAAAGATATTCATCAGTTAATCATTTATCTTTGCACTACAGGCCGAAGATATTTAGTAATATCATCATTTAGGACTGAGGATGATGAAAATATTTTAAAAAAAACGAATTTAGTGAAACGAAAGGACAAATAGTAGGGATTCGTATAACAGTTTTTCCAAGATCAATAATACTTCATAAATACCAATTTTGAAGCAGAATTCAAAAATAAAGATCAAAACATGGATACAATCAAAGATAGTAACCATAATAGACATCTTGGACAAAAAGAAAAAAATTTCATTTTTCGGTGAATAGTATACGTGAATACTAACCCCAACACAAAAAGTTCCAAATTTGATAAAAATTCAGATCAATACTTTGACATAATGATATTGAAGAAATAATATTATATATGAAGAAAATAACATCCCTTACCTCAAAATATCAGTACTTCTGATCGGAATATCGGTATAAGGCTTAAGAAAACTTGCACTGATGAATATAAACTCGCAAAGTATCTAAATATTCACAAAATACACTCAATAATCCAGAGAGAGAAAGAGAGAAAACTTGTTTCTGGTGTGATTTTTAATTCTAACTTAGCCCTCTATTTATAGGAAAATGTTAGCAGACTTGACCTGCAACCTGATGGCTTTACCTGCTACTATTCCCACCCATCACATTTGAAATAAATTCAGCACATTTCTTCACCAATCACAAGTGGGGCCCACTCAATTCTAGAATTTTCCACCAAAATCATTTATAAATCTAATTTCTGAATCAGTCACCTCTTAAAATTCATAACAAATCATACGTTCATTTTTAATGGTTCAAAATTTGTGGACATATACTAACTTATATATGTATAATATATCCAAAAATTTCAACGATCCAACGGTCGGATTAAAAATTATAACTCACACAATATATCTCAAAAACACTGGTTTAATTTTTAATACCTTCATTCCGACAAAAATACTGATAAAACGCCTCAACATTAACTCCTTCATTTTTAACCACAATAAATATATCCAACATTTATATCCACATAAAATAAATATTTCCTTATCATATGAATCAATAATTAATTATTCACAAATAATATTACAGAATCACATTTATGACAACCAGGCCGTTCCCAGGAAAGAGGGGGCTTTCCAATAAGAATTTCTCCTTATTGGAGTGCAATTAGGTGACCAAACCTCTCCTTGACAGAACTTTCTAGACATTGCCAATAATGCTATCTAATAATATTATTCAAATAATATGAATTATTGATCTGATAATGGAAAATACTGTGTAGTGACAATTATTGAAACAACAATAATATAAAATATCAACGCAGCAATTATTGAATCAATAAAATAAAATATTAAATAGTAACTACGGTAACAATTATTGAGTAGTGCCTTCTTACGTAAGGATCAATAATTCAGCAATACTGTGCATCCACGCGTATTACTGTATTTTAACCACCGGGTATTCCAACAGTGTTAACGGTAACAACTACGCCGTTATTTATAAAAATTCAAACTTATTATTTTCTTCATCCGACAGTTATTCTGTTATGGGGCCCACAAATGACTGCGCCGTCGTACGAATATTCCTCGACAACAAGAATATTCCACGACCAAACGAATATTCCCCGACAACAATGATTATTTTATAACCACTTGCATATTTTGCAAAATTTGCACATTTCACTCATAACCAGAGAATTATATCAAATTAATACCTTATTATTCACAAATATAATTAGAGGAAATTCGATTTTATTTATAATAAGTTGGGGTCTTACAACCTCCCCTCCTTATGAAATTTCGTCCTCGAAATTGACATACGTACTTGGTGTTTCGAAAAGGTGAGGATACCTTGCTTTCATTTCTGATTCCAACTCCCAGGTCATTTCTTCAATAGCATGGTTTCTCCATAAAACCTTAACTTGTGGTATAACCTTGGTGCGTAGGACATGCTCTTTCCTATCCAAGATCTTAACAGGTACTTCTTCGTACGTTAAATCTTCAGCTATCTCGTCTGGTTCTAACACAGTAATATGGTGTGGGTCTTTCACATATTTACGAAGCATGGATATGTGAAAAACATTATGAACACGAGACATACTTGGAGGTAATGCGAGTCTATAGGCCACATTTCTATTGGGTCAAGATTCTCAAATGGACCAACAAATTGTGGATTGAGCTTTCCTATCTTCCCAAATCTTGTAACTCCCTTCCATGGTGCAACACGTAACAATACATGATCCCCAATATTAAATTTCACGTCCTTTCGATGAAGATCCGCATAACTCTTTTGTTAATCTTGTGCCATTTGTATACGTTGTCGAATCATTTGGATCTTTTCTGTAGTTATGCGTACTAATTCTGGTCCCAACAACGTTGCTTCTCCCACCTCGTCCCAGCATACTGGAGAACGACACTTTCATCCATACAACGCCTCAAATGGAGCCATGCCTATACTTGCTTGATAACTGTTATTGTAGGAGAATTCCACCAGTGGCAAGTACTTATCCCAACTTCCTTTAAAATCTAGGACATAAAGTCTTAATAGATCTTCAAGGGTTTGAATAGTCCTCTCTGATTGTCCGTCCGTTTGAGGATGTTATGCCAAACTGAATCGGAAATCCGTGCCCATAGCTTTCTACAAGCTAACCCAAAATTGTGAAGTGAATCTTGGGTCACGAATCCGAAACTATGGATACTGGCATGCCATGCAATCTCACAATCTCATTCACGTACATGCGAGCAAGACGTTCAAGGGAATAAGTCTCACGTATCGGTAAGAAATAGGCAGACTTGGTTAATCTATCAACAATAACCCAAATCCCATCTATGCCTTGAGAAACTTTGGGAAGACCTGTAACGAAATCCATAGTAATGTGTTCCCACTTCCATTTCAGAATCTCAAGTGTTTGTAATGGACCCTTTGGCATTTGATGCTCCGCCTTTACACGTTGACAAGTTAAACACCTCGAGATAAACTCCGCGATCTCTCTCTTCATATTGTTCCACCAAAATGTATGTCAAATATCATGATACATTTTGGTACTCCCGGGATGGATTGCAAATGGGGTGTTGTGTGCCTCCATCATGATTCTATGCTTCAAGTCAGAATTGTTAGGAACACAAAGTCTGGAGTTGAATATAAGTATTCCTTCTTCATTGATTCTCGTTTCTGGAATAGCTCCTTCTTGCACTTTCTTCTTCATACGTATCAGCTCCAGGTCCGTAGCTTGAGCAGCTTTAACTTTATCGATTAAAGTCGGTTCTACTCGTATATTCGCCATCATCATGTGGGTCCCTGGAGTCTTTAATTCTACCTCTATCCTTTGCAAGTCATACAGAATGGGCCTTTGCATTAACAATATCGCACTCGTACTCGCATATGATCTTCTACTCAATGCGTCAGCTACTACGTTCGCTTTTCCAGGATGATATTGAATAGTGTGATCGTAATCTTTCAATAGTTCAAGCCAACGTCGTTGCCGCATGTTGAGTTCTTTTTGGGTGAAGAAATATTTGAGGCTTTTATGGTCCGTATAAATCTCCATTTTCTCCCCATATTCTTTTGAGTTTTCATGAGGCATAGGCTATGACTTTCCCATGTTGCATGAGAACGCATCCTAACTCTTTGCCTGAAACATCGCTGTATATAACAAATCCATCCGTACCAGATGGTATTGCCAGAACAGGTGCCAAAACGAGTCTCCTCTTGAGCTCTTGGAAACTCTTCTCGCATTCCTCGCTCCATACAAATTTTGTATCTTTCCGAGTCAACTGAGTTAATGGAGTAGAAATTTGAGAAAATCCTTCCACGAATCTCCGATAATAACCAGCTAAGCCCAGAAAGCTATGCACTTCGGTCACCGACTTTGGTTGCTCCCAACTTTGTACTGCTTCAATCTTCATCGGGTCGACAGATACTCCATGTTTTGACACCGCGTGCCTAAGGAATGCTACTTCCTCAAGCCAGAACTCACATTTCTTCAGCTTGGCATAAAGTTTGTTTTCACGAAGCCTTTCAAGTATCAGCTTCAAATGGTGCTCATGATCTTCACGGCTTTTGGAATAGATGAGGATGTCATCAATAAAGACAACAACAAACTGATCCAAATATTCATTGAATACACGGTTCATCATATCCATGAAAGCAGGAGGAGCATTAGTCAATCCAAAAGACATGACTAAGAATTCATAATGCCCGTACCGAGTTCTGAAGGCAGTCTTTGGAATATCCTCAGTTTTAATCTTCAGCTGATGATATCCAGAACGAAGATCGATCTTTGAAAAGAATTGTGCTCCTTGCAACTGGTCGAACAGGTCATCAATACGAGGTAGCAGATACCTATTCTTGATGGTGGCATGGTTTAATTCTCAGTAATCAATACAAAGTCGCATACTCCCGTCTTTCTTCTTTACGAATAAAACAAGAGCACCCCAAGGAGATAAACTAGGATGAATGAAACCTATGTCTAACAATTCCTGTGGTTGGACTTTTAAATCCTGAAGTTCAATAAGAGCCATTCGATATGGGGTTTTAGAAATAGGTTTGTACCCGGCTCAAGGTCAATAAAGAATTCAACATCATGTTTTGGGGGTAGACCGGGAAGTTCTTCAGGAAATACATTAGAAAATTCTCTAACAACAGAAATATTATTCAAATCTGACGACTTGTCTTTGTTCAAATCCATAACATGGGCTAAGAAAGCTTGACATCCGTTTTTCAATAAACGAATAGCTTTATGGCTTGATATGATAGTGACTGATTTTAGTGGTTTAGTTGTTTGAATTCGTATGACAGGTTGGTTAGGAATATAAAAACTAACAACCTTACAAAAATAATCAATTTTGGCATGATGAGTGGTTAACCAATCAATTCCTAAAATCACATACAAAACAAGTATCTTTAAAGATATAAGATCAACAAGTAATGTGATAGTGCCAACTTGGATCATGCAAGATTTATAAACTGTAGATGTAACGAAGGTTTCACCCAACGGAGTTTCAACAGATAAGTCAAAGTCCAATTTCTCCGGAGTCAAGTTTAAACGTTGAGCACAAGTAGGAGAGATAAAAGAATGGGTAGAACCGGTATCTAGTAAGGTATAAACTTCAAAAGAGTTCAAGATTAGCTTACCCGTAATCACCTCATTTGGGTTCCTCGCGTTTTGGCCAGTCACGACAAACGCTCTTCCAGGAACCGCTGATTTCGACTTATCCGGGACAACCCTTGGAGTCACCATCCCCGTTGAACTTGGTTTTGCTATAGAAAAATCCCGAGCTATGTGGCCTTCCTTTCCACAGTTGTAACATACCTTGGATTGTTGTGGACAGTTTGGGCTGATATGTCCCTCTTTTCCGCATTTGTAACATCTAACTGGCGATCGTTCTCCTCCCCTAGAATTTGTTGTTGGTGATGGTGCTGCTGTTGATGGCTTCCCGTCATTGTTGAATCTCCTCTTTCTGAAATTTCCACTTGACTCACCTCTCATATTATCATGGCCACGATTACCACCCGAGTGGTTACCACCTTTGTTCGTATTTTTGCCTCCTCGTTGGTTATCATCGCTCTGATGACTGCTGTCACCGATATGACCCTGGTTGTGCTCCCTCCGTTGAACATACTCATTATCTCGCTCTAATAATTGAGCCCTGTTTACAACATCTGAATATAAAGAAAATTTATGAGATATAAGATATTATCGAATCTCGGGCTTTAGACCTCTCAGAAACATCCTCGTCATTCGTTCCTCATTTTCGACCAAATGAGGTGCAAACCTGGATAACTCTGCAAACTTCGCCTCGTAGTGGGACACCGTCATGTTGTTTTGTTCTAGTCTGATAAACTCCACCACCTTCATATGACGAATACTTTCAGGAAAGTACTTGTCATTGAATAATTTCTGAAACGTTTCCCAAGACATGCTGAGAGCGGCTTGCTGGGTACGCTTCACAGACTCCCACCAGTAGTCTGCCTCACAGCGGAACATAAAGGTGGCGAATGAAACCTTCTATTCCTCCGTGCATCCCAAGACATTGAATATCTTGGTAATTTTCTTGACCCACGTTTCCGCCATGATCGGATCCGGCTTTCCCTTAAATTCGGGTGGTCCCAACTCTTTGAACTATTTGGGTGTGACAAGCCGCACATTTCTATCATTTCCACCCGTATTTTGTGCACGAGTCTCCCTCGTCTGGTTTTGTATGAACTGCAAAAAGCTCCTAAACATTCCATCATTCATCGTTTGCTCGGTAGTGTTGTTTACAGGAGGAATATTGCCTTCCTGTTGCATGTTCTCCTGGTTTATAACTAAAGGTTGTTCCACAGTCTCATACACTCCATTGTTAACGTTCTCAGCGGCCATTCTTAAATACTGCCATAAAACAAGGGTTAATTAAATAAATTAACATATCACATAATATCCCTATATTATGACTGACCAACAAATAAGCTTAGATAAGACACACTAGCGAAGGATTTACTCATCTCTCCCCTCTTAGTTCTATTCCCCGATCTCCGCCAGAGACCATATCCCTAAGCTTTGATACCAACTGTGACGCCCCCAAAATAGGTATACAACACCCATTCTGAGTCACCAAATACATGGTACAGAAATCAAACTACAATTTCAATAATATAATTGTCATACAAAATACGACAACACATGCTGTGAGTTTAAATACAAATATTGTCTTTTAGACAATATCCACACTTAAATAAGTCCTCGTTACAATTACTCAAACACTATTTTTCAGAAATAGTGAGGACTGCTAAAACATCTTTCTAGAATCATCACTCCGTACCCCAACTAGTTCTTGCTATGTTCTCACCTCCTGAGAAAAATAGAAAAAAATGGAAAAATGTGAGCTCAACTAGCCCAGTAAAGAATATTATGACTAAGATAATATACAACAAATTATCGTTAGTCTTCAACAGGGAAAAATCTGATAAAATATAATAGCCAACGATTTTTAGATAAACAACTGCAGCGGAAACAACAATTTATTAGAAAAGTCAAGTAGAGAATGAGTTCTACTATCTTCTAAGATTTAAAAGTCCATCATCAATATTTTATCCCTGTAACAACAATCAATATACATCTTTAATCAAATATTCATCTTTGCACTACAGGCCAAAGATATTCATTTGTATCACCAGTTGGTCATGTTCATCTCAACACCTGTTCATCTTTGCACTACGGGCCAAAGATATTCATCAGTTAATCATTTATCTTTGCACTACAGGCCGAAGATATTTAGTAATATCATCATTTAGGACTGAAGATGATGAAAAATATTTTAAAGAAAACGAATCCAGTGAAACGGAAGGACAAATAGTAGGGATTCGTAAAACAATTTTTCCAAGATCAATAATACTTCATAAATACCAATTTTGAAGTAGAATTCAAAAATAAAGATCAAAACATGGATACAATCAAAGATAGTAACCATAATAGACATCTTGGACAAAAAGAAGAAAATTTCATTTTTTGGTGAATAGTGCCGTATTCGTGAATAGTGTCGTATACGTGAATAGTGCCGTATACGTGAATAGTAACCCCGACACAAAAAGTTCTAAATTTGATAAAAATTCAGATCAATACTTCGGCATAATGACATTGAAGAAATAATATCATATATGAAGAAAATAACATTCCTTACCTCAAAATATCAGTACTTCTGATCGGAATATCGGTATAAGACTGAAGAAAACTTGAACTAATGAATAGAAACTCACAAAGTATCTAAATACTCACAAAATACACTCAATAATCTAGAGAGAGAAAGAGAGAAAACTTGTTTCTTGTGTGATTTTCAATTCTAACTTAGCCTCCTATTTATAGGAAAATGTTAGCAGACTTGACCTGCAACTTGATGGCTTTACCTGCTACTATTCCCACCCACCACATTTGAAATAAATTCAGCACATTTCTTCACAAACCACAAGTGGGGCACACTCAATTCTAGAATTTTCCACCAAAATCATTTATAAACCTAATTTCTGAATCAGTCACCTCTTAAAATTCATAACAAATCATACGTTCATTTTTAATGGTTCAAAATTTGTGGACATATACTCAACTTATATATGTATAATATATCCAAAAATTTCAACGATCCAACGGTCGGATTAAAAATTATAACTCTCACAATATATCTCAAAACACTGGTTTAATTTTTAACACCTTATTGGCGCGCAATTAGGTTACCAAACCTCTCCTTGACAGAACTTTCTAGACAATGCCAATAATGCTATCTAATAATATTATTCAAATAATATGAATTATTGATCTGATAATGGAAAATACTGTGCAGTGACAATTATTGATACAACAATAATATAAAATATCAACGCAGCAATTATTGAATCAATAAAATAAAATATTGAACAGTAACTACTGTAACAATTATTGAGTAGTCCCTTCTTACGTAAGGATCAATAATTCATCAATACTGTGCATCCACGCGTATTACTGCATTTTAACCACCAGGTATTCCAACAGTGTTAACGGTAACAACTACGCCGTTATTTATAAAAACTCAAACTTGTCGTTTTCTTCATCTGGCATTTATTCTGTTATGGGGCCCACAAATGACTGCGCCGTCGTACGAATATTCCCCGACAACAAGAATATTCCACGATCAAACGAATATTCCCCGACAACAATGACTATTTTATAACCACTTGCATATTTTGCAAAATTTACACATTTCACTCATAACCAGAGAATTATATCAAATTAATACCTTATTATTCACAAATATAATTAGAGGAAATTTGATTTTATTTACAATAAGTTGGGGTCTTACATGCATATTTTGAAAAAAAATTCATATATCACCCTTAACTTTAACTTTTATCAATTTAACCATTTACTGAATAGTAATTATAAGAAAAATTGAATACTTTTATTTCATAAAATTCGGGGTCTTACAATCTCCCTTCCTTATGAAATTTCGTCCCCGAAATTTACGTGCCTGATATTTCAAAGAGTTGAGAATAACCTGCTTTCATTTTAGATTCCATCTTCCCTGTCATCATGATTTCTCCATTGTTCATCTCCTGTTTTTCAGATATCATTCTAGAATACAACTTCAAAACAAGGGTTAATTTAACAAATTAACATATCACATAATATCCCGATATTATGACAGACCAACAAATAAGCTTAGGTAGGACACACTAGCGAAGGATTTACTCATCTCTCCCCTCCTAGTTCTAATTCCGATCTCCGCCAGAGATCATATCCCTAAGCTCTGATACCATTTGTGACTCATGTCCCAACCATGGACAGCACCTCACAATGGTAACTATCAGTTTGCCACCGCAGAACGGCGTCCCCTACGGAGAGTCTGGCTTCGGTGCATCCCCCATCAACAGGAAGTCACCAGCAAGAGGTTCGGGGCTCTTTACTTATAGTTCTGATACCAACTTTGACAACCCCAAAATAGGTCCATTCTATCCAACCCATTCTGAGTCGCTAAATACATGGTACAGAAAACAACTACAACTTTATTACAACAATTGTCGTGCAAAATACAACAACACATATGCTGTGAGTTTGGATACAAATATATACCAACTGTAACTCTGGACACCAACTTTGGATAGCACGTCACAATACCACCTTACATAAAGGTATAGTCAAAAACTGTTTTAGAAATTAGAATCTTTGGGAAGTGCTCAAGGAAACCTTCGTACATGGGAGGCCATGCTTCTAGGTTATGATAGATATCATATGGCCATGGAATTATCCTTGGTTGACCCAATAGACCCCAAAGAAAAACGAGAATATTACTATCATATTCTTCCAAATGGCGAGTCTTCTCTTGACATATCATTATCTCCACTGTCTCTAATTGGGTATTATACTCCAAACAAACACAAAGATTATATAGGCAGTGCTTGTAAATATACTCAGCAAGTGGATGAGTACAACCCTATCTTATGATGACACGAGGTTGTATGTCATTAGACATCTTGTATGATAGTGGCAAAACACCCTTCCAAGTTAAATTCACCTCACCCTCAACATCTATAGACTACCGTTCTATTCCCCGCTTGTCCCAGCTACACTTTTATTACCTGAAAGGAATTGTGAAGCAAAAGGGTGAGCACAACTAGCTCAGTAAAGAATATCATGACTAAAGAAAAATAAATTATCAATAGCTTTCAACAGTAATAAATCAGAGATTTAGAACATATGGTAGATGATAAAACTTTTCAACCATAGTTGCAGCGGAACGAGCAATCCATTAAAAGAGTAAAATAGACCATAAAATCTATTATCTTTTCCATGTTAAAAGTCCACCAACAATGTTTTATCCCTGTAACATCAATCAACAATTCCTGTCCACAATCACGTGTATAACTTATAATCGTAATTGTAGTTCTAAATTCTTTTCCTCATATAGGACAAAGATAATTTTCATCACATGAAACATCAAAGATCATGGTTATAACAAATCACAGTTTCTGTTCATACTCATACTGATAAATTCATCTTTGCACTATGGGCCAAAGATATTCATCAACAGTTCATCTTTGCACTACTGACCAAACATATTCAACAACATGTCATCTTTGCACTACAGGCCAAAGATATTCATCAGTTGGTCATATTCATCTAAACACCTGTTCATCTTCGCACTACTGGCCAAAGATATTCATCAGAAATCATTTATCTTTGCACTACAGGCCAAAGATATTCAGTTATATCATCATTTAGGACTAAGGATGATGCAAAATATTTTAAAGGAAACGAATCCAGTGAAACAAAAGAACAAATATTAAGGATTCGTACTTTAAACAACCCAAGTTCAAAAATAATTCATAAATAACCAGAGTGGAGTAAAATTCAAGAATGAAGACCAAAACATAGATCCAATCAAAGATAGAAATCATAATAGACAATCTTGGACACAAAGAAGAAAACTTAATTTTTCTGTGAATATTATCGTATTTGTGAATAGTGCCGTATACGTGAATAGTACCGTATACGTGAATAGTAACTCTGACACCAAAAGATAGAAATTTCAAAAAAAAAAACATCATCATGCTTCGTGAATAGTACTCGTGAATAGTAACTAATGAATAGTAACTCGTGAATAGTAACTCATGAATAGTAACCTCGACATGAAAAAGTTCCAAATTTGATAAAAAGTTCAAACCAATATTTCGACATAATGATATTGAAGAAATAATATTATTTATGAAGAAAATAATCTCCCTTACCTTAGAAAGAATAATACTTCTGACTGGAATACTGGATATAGTGCTGAAAGAACTTGCACCGTATAGCAATACTCGAAGTACTAAAATACTCACAAAAATACGCTCGATATATAGAGAGAGAAAGAGAGAGAAATCTTTAGTTTCTGGTGTGATTTTCAATTCTAACCTAAGCACCCTATTTATAGGAAAATGTTTAGAACACCAAAGTAAAAAATTTAATATAATATTAATTTATTTTTCTCAAATTCCCTACGCACACCAATATAGTCTAGACATCAGCCACAGCTTAATAACAACCACAAAAACGTTTTTGTCAATTAATTAATTTAAAACTCCAAATAATAATAATAATTAATTAATCCTGAACTTCAATAATTCATAATAAATAGCCCTTTTTCAGAAAATTCGAATCTTGCAACTGTTTATAGGAAATTCAATTCTCTACAACTTTGCAATAGGAAGTCTTTCCAAATTCCAAATAGAAATCGACCGAAATCCATAAACGAGCGATTTTACAAGCTATAATTAAATTTCAGTCAAGAATGGGCCCACAGACATGTGTAACATGTTTTAAACAACTTTTGCAACAAAAATACTCTTCCTCCTCATATACTCATATATCCCATATTCATTGTAAAAATATCTTCATTATTATATTATAATAATATAATAAAATATTATTTTATCAGAAAAGATAAAATATCGATTTTCAACAATTGTCACTTTAAAAATTTTCTCCATCTATATCCACATAAAATAAATATTTTCCTCATCATATAAATTAATAATTAATTATTCACAAATAATATTACAGAATCACAATACTGACAACCTAGGTAGTTCCCAGAAAAGAGGGGGCTTTCCAATAATAATTTTTCCTTACTGACGGGCAATTAGGTGACCAAACCTCTCCTTAGACCGAACTTTCTGGACATTACCAATAATATTTTCTAATAATATTATTCAGATAATATGAATTATTGCTTCGATAATGGAAAATACTGTGTAGTGACAATTATTGAAACAACAGTAATATAAAATATCAACGCAGCAATTATTGAATCAATAAAATACTGAACAGTAACTATTGTAACAATTATTGAGTAGTGCCTTCTTACGTAAGAATCAAAAATTGGTACAATACCGTGTGCTAATGTGCAACAATGCATATTACTTTACTTTATCCACCAGATATTCCAATAGTGTTAACGGTAACGATTACGCCGTTATTTATAAAAACTTTAATTTATCGTTTTCTTCATCCGACAGATATTCCGTTATGGGGCCCACAAATTACTGTGCCGTCGTACGAATATTCCCGACAAAAAGAATATTCCACGACCAAACGAATATTCCCCGACAGCAATGAGTATTTTATAACCACTTGCATATTTTGAAAAAAAATTCATATATCACCCTTAACTTTAACTTTTATCGATTTAACCATTTACTGAATAGTAATTATAAGAAAAATTGAATACTTTTATTTCATAAAATTCGGGGTCTTACAGCAACGGTTCTATTGCTATAGGCACCCTTTAGTGACACTTTAATTAGAAAATTAATTATTTTATTAAATAATTTAGAGATAAATAGTTTTTAATTATTAAAAATACATATTAAATTCCTAAATATTATTTTAAAACATAAAAATGGGGTTTTAATAATTTTGAATATATTTCATTAATAATTAGTATTTTTTGGAATATTAATGGTATTTAATTTATTTAGTTATAATATTAAATAAATTACTTAAAAATGGTTTTAATACTTGAAAAATCATTTAAAATTATATTATGGTATAAGATAATATTTTAAGTTATTTATAATGACTTTTAATATTTTGTGATTAATTTCATTAATAAATTAATATTAATTATAATTAATTTATTTAATAAATATATTAAAAAAATTATGGGAAAAATAAAATTAATGATTTAAAAATCATATAAAAATGATTTAAGAGTTATAAAAATATTTTAAGTATAAAATATAACTTGATATTTTGTTATGAAATACCTTAATATTTAAATATTAATGGCAATTATTTAATAATGGTTTTAATTACTTTAAAATCATTTAAAGGAAATAATAATGTATTAAAAATACTTTAAGATATTATAAAAAAATTTATAATATTATGTCATAATTTTCATTAATATTTTATATTAAATAAATGTTAATGATAATGGAATATTGTGGTATTTAATTCATATAAATATGATATTATTGATTAAAAAATCATAATAAATGATAATAATTATTTACAAATTATTATGAGACTTTGAAAATTATTTTGACTGCTAATAAAATTATCTAAGATAATTGTGAACCAGTTTAAGTAGAGTCTTAAGGAAAATAGGCTCGATAATTATCCGATTACGCAATCGGGATGTCAGAATTGTACCGAACTCGACTCAGACTATAAAAGTTTGACTTGAAGTTAGGTCTTATATGTTTTATAGACAAATGGGATTATTTTTTAATGTTTTTAGGTTATTTTATAATTGTGATGATATTATTCTAATAATTGAAGATCGATATTATCTATATTAGGTATTCAGACAAAGCTAAATAGATTACGTAACAGTAATCAACCGAACATGCAAGTTTCTTATACTCACTTATTGTGTAAGTTCTCTATCTCGACCTCGAGTTGATATTTTTGAATTATATTTGTGGTTAATCATTACCGATTATACCATGTCTATGAATTATTGATTTCGCACTATGAGCATATTGCATGTATTCATCAAGTATGAAAGACTGATTACATTCATTACCATTTAGTCCAGATATTGTTATTCATGTTCAATGTTCGAACAGCTATGAAAATTTGTTCATGCTAGTTCTCAATTATATTGTAGCATTTTAGCCAGCTTATTGTTCAATTCTTTCCATCATGATATATCCTTAATTTATTGAACTTAAACTTGTTGGGAAAACTTGTTGCTCACCATTGCTTTATCATTATATACATTGCAGATTAGAACGAATATGTTGGATACAGGAAAAGTCAAAGATAAGTCCAGCTTTGGATTGTATGTGCAGCTAAATTTGTAATGGTATTGTATGATAATGACATTATATGTCAGATAGGATATTAATTCAGGTATTAAGTTAAGGTTACTCGACCTTGGGGATAGTGTATAATGTTTAATGTATAAAGAATTTATGTTTATATCCTCCGCATTAGCTATAGAAATGATGTACCAGATCCGTAGTGATTTGGGACCCGGATCTAGGGTCGTCACAATTCTTCTGTCTTCCTCCTTTAACACTCCTTCAATGACAAGAATGTATTTCCTAACAACTTTAGTGCTTTTTTTCAGCTTCAGCTCTGAGAGTTTGATCAGGCTGAGAAGTTGTTGCAGTATCCTCTTCTGGAGTGGTGTCAAGTCTGGATTCTATGATCAGTAGTGACTCTACGATTGAAGAGAAAGAATACTTCTTTGACTTATGGTTGTGTTTACCCTTCTTAAGCAGCAGATCAGAGATGGTAGCTCTATCTTCATCTTCTTCTTCAGACTGCTTCTCTTTCCCTCTAATTTTCTTGAGAGTTTCAGTGCCTGAACTCCCTTAAGGTGCATCAGTGGTTGAACCTTGAGTCTCCTTTATTGTCCGAGCCTTCATCTTTCTCTCGCCCTTGCTTTTTCTGACCAAAACAATGGGTTCTTCATTATGGATTTCTTCTTCTTCATCATCAGTTTCCTTCACAATTAACATATCCCCTGGTAGTCCTGACTGCTTTGCTTCACCAGTCCTTCCACTAGATTCAGACATCATTCTGACATTTTTTGATAGATTTCTTTTCCATCTTTGAAACATCTATTGGGTCATCCTTCTGTTGGGATTAATAGATTCTCCTTCATTATCCCCAATTTTGTCACCCAGTGCTGATTGCAAGATGATGCTTATAAACCGCCTGTAGAGAATCTTTCCATAGCTCTTTTATTTCTTTGAACTGAGTATCCATTTCCCAATCCAGTTGATGAGTAGGGCCCCATAGTTGAGTTGAATCCCAAAGCAGATTGCTGTCATGAGCTTAAATTGCACTTCATTCACAAAGTCATGACTAGAACTCTTACATTATATGCATTTCCCAATAATATCAGCCAAAAACTCATACCTTTGGGGAAACTTTTTCTTCTTGTACCCCTTAACGGTCTAAAACATTTTATGATGAATCTTCTTTAGTCCTTCATGAAAGTCGACGACCTCCATAAATAGAAGTCCTTTTGATTTGAAACCTAGGGGTAGATTTATATCTTTAGCTTTGAGTTTAATTTGCTCACCCTTGAGCCTTGTGGTGATAACATCGTTCTCAAAAGCTTTATTTTTGTAAAACTCTTTTACTATCTTTGGGTAGATCCATGTGATGGTATCCAGAGCTTCTTCAAGACCAGTTTTCTTTAATAGAGACATAATTTTATGGAATTGAGGGTCAGCTGTATTGAACTCATCGAAGCAGAGTCGGTAACCAGTGATAACATTTGAAGCCGCCATTGATTTCCTTGCACTGAGGTTGGTTGATCGTTTCTGAAAGCTAGAGTTTCTGCTTGTAGAGAGAGAGAGAGATAAGCTTTTTGAACTTCTAAGGTGAGTTTTCAAAAAGACCTTTTCAAATTGTAATTGTACCTTCCCTCCTCTCGATCTTCTTAGTGGGGGTACGTGTCAAGTCATACTTGGCTCCACGATTTTTACTGATGTGGAAAATACTGCTATGCCCTTAGCTCCCCCTGAGCTAGTGTATCCTTTAGGAGGACTATAATCGTCAAGGTAGCACTGCGATTGTTGTGGTTGCACTACGATCATTGAGGTAGAATAACGATCATTGAGGTTGCATTGCGATTGTTGAGTTCACTGCTGAATTTGCTCTATGAACGTTGTCTGCCCTGGTCCTTCTGATGAACTTTGACTTAACATTCCTTCCGGGTTAATGTAGCTCAGGAAGGGCCAACCTCTTAGAATGAACTAAGGATCAGGTTTGTCCCTGAGGCACTTGTCAAAGAGATTTCTTGGATTTGTTGGGAATATTGTCATCAAAGGATGCTTCTTTGTCATTTTGAGGCAGCTCTACGATCGTGGTCCTTCATGACATGGAAGCTCTACGATCGTGGACTTTTTTTAATCATCTCTACAATTTTGAACATAGCCTTTATATCTGCATGATTAGCGTAAACTAGAGAGTATATTTTATGGTTGTCGATTTAGCATGCCAAACTCACTTATCAATTTATTAAATCTGGATTCATCTAGAGGCTTTGTAAAGACATCAACAAGTTGATTTTCAGTAGGGATGTATTATAAAGATATGGTTCCATTTTGAACATGATCCCTAATAAAATGATATCTTATTTCTATATGCTTAGTCCTAGAATACATAACAGGATTGTGTGTTATTTCTATGGCACTTGTGTTATCACAATGAACAAGTATAGATTTTAAATCAAACTAATAGTCTGCTAGCTGATTTTTCATCCACAAGATTTGAGCACAGCAGCTTCTAGCAACAATGTATTCAGCTTCTGCTGTTGAGGTAGATACTGAGTTTTTCTTCTTGCTAAACCAGGATACAAGTCTGTTTCCTAGCAACTGACAGGTGGCACTGGTACTTTTTCTATCTATTTTGCAGTCTGCAAAATCAACATATGTTTATCCTGTCAGTTCAAAGGAGGACTCCTTGGGATACCAAAGTCCCAAGTGAGGTGTGCCTTTGAGATACCTGAATTTTTTTTACAGTAGTTAAGTGTGATTCCTTAGAATTAGCTTGAAATTTAGCACATATGCATGTTGCAAACATTATGCATGGTCTACTGGCAGTTAGATATAGAAGAGAGCCTATCATACCTCTGTATTGAGTTATATCAATACTTTTACCTTTTTCATCTTTGTCAAGCTTGGTTGCTGGAGCAATTGGTGTTTTCATGGGAGAGGCTGATTCTATGTCATACTTTTTAAGTAAGTCTTTAACGTATTTGGATTTGTTTATGAAGATTCCTTCATCAGTTTGCTTTACTTGCTCCAAGAAAGAAATTCAGCTCACCCATCATGCTCATTTCGAACTTGCTCTGCATAAGCTTGGCAAATCTCTTACACAATTTTTCATCAGTAGAGCCAAAGATAATGTCATTAACATATATTTGAACAAATAAGACATTGTCTTTATGCTTTCTAAGAAATAATGTGGTATCTACTTTACCTCTAGTGAAATCATTTTCAATAAGAAAGTTAGTTAGTGTTTCATACCATGCTCTAGGTGCTTATTTAAGATCATATAAGGCTTTATCTAATCTATAGACATAATTTGTAAAACCCCAACTTTTATGAATAAAAAGATGAATTTTTTTTCTTGAATTATATTTTTGAATATTATGGAGTGAATTTGTTATAATGTTATAGTTGTAGGTAATATTTATAAAATTTTCAAAGTATGCAAGTTGTTATAAAGTATTCGATTGGTCGGGGAATATTGTTTGTATCAAGGAATATTCGTACGACGGCGCAATCATTGGTAGACCCCACAACGGAATTACCTTCGGAGTTAGAAAACGACAAAAATAACTTTTTATGAAAATAACGGCGGAAGTTTTACCGTTAACTGTTAAAATACCCGGTAACAAAAGAACAATAATACATGTGGTTGCATAGTAGCACACGGTATTGATTATTGATGCTTACATGAGAAGTCACTCAGTTATACTCAATTATTGCTACAGTAATGGGTGCATAATATCTCACGTTATTTGATTCAATTATTATCAATATTTTATATTATTAAATCAATAATTGAGATGACAAGTTATTCATATTATTATCTGCATAATTAACAATGTCTAGACAGTTCTGTCGAGGAAAGGGGTTTGGTCACCTAATTGCGCGACAATAGGGAGAAATCCTTATTGGAAAGCCCCCTCTTTCCTGGGAACGATCTGGTTGTTAATATTTCAAGTTATAATAATGATCAATAACTGTTGTTAAGATATTGAGGGGATTTTTATGAAGTAAATGTTGTACATTTTTCTTATTATTTGGACCCCCATTTATCCATTTTTCAAAATAATCGGTAGAAAGTTATATATATATATGTATATATATATATATATAAAATAAAGGAGGGAGCCACGAGTGGGTCAGGTGGGGCCCAAATGTTGGAGGAATAATGAAAACGGGGAGGAATCACAGATGATTTTGGTGGAATTGGTGGAATGATGTGTGAATATATATGGCATTCACGTGAATATATAAGTTATATATTTATATATGGCATTCATGAAACCTGCCTTATACGGCATGCACGACACTTTTTCTTATATATATATATATATATATATATATATATATATATATATATATATATATATATATATATATATATATATATATTATATTTTATATAATGTTTTTGTTTTATTTGAATATTATATTATTATTTTAAAAATTAAAAAGTCTGAAGATTGTGAATAATTCGTCCGTGAATCATCAATTGTTTCGTCCGTGAATTGTTTTGTAAATAGTATCATTTACATTCTCATATAAATAGGATGCTTAGTTAGAATTGAAAATCACACCAGAATCAGAGAATTCTTCTATAATATTAAGCGTATTTCTTTAAAGTTTTAAGAAGTTTTGAGCGTAGAAAATAGTAAAAGTTTTCTTCAAGAATATCCCCGTTATACCAGTTGGCATACTCTTCTTTTTAAGATAAGGAATATTATTTTTGTTCAGTATTCATAAGAAATAATATTTTCTTCCATACTCTGTAGTATGTAAGTAATATAATTTCATTTCAGATTCCGAATTCTATTCTCATTTTGTTAAAGTTTTGGCTTCTATACTCCATGAAATTAGTAGAATATCCTTGAAATTTGCGCTTCATCCAGTATCTTTTCATAGAAATATTATTCTGAACATTCTTGATAAGATTTTACTTTTTCTTGCCGGAGTACTATTCTTTTTTTTTGAGCGAAATTTAGACTGAAATAAATAAATGGGGGATTACAAAACCGCATTGGGAAAACCTAATCGGAATATAGCAAAGACATCATAGGACATGCCCTATAATGTAAGGACTATAAATGGTTACAGGCAAACGCCCAATATACAGACAAGAGACATTTAATGCGTAATAATAAACAAGAAAAACAATCGTCAAGACTCCTGAACATGGAACAACCGAAACCAGCTACTGACGCCAATCAACGAATTCATCATGAGCACGAACCCTCAGTAAAGCCAACCAAAACACAGCTACCTCGACGACGCTTGATTCCAAAACCATCCCAGCCAGCCGAAGGCCACTAAAGAAGCAATCTGGAAGAAATCGAAGCCTCATATGGCCGAACTGGCAGAAGACCCCACTCTACGAAGACCCACTCTATGAAGACCACACTCTACTAAGCCCTACTCTACGAAGAACCACTCTACGAAGACCCCACTCTACGAAACCTCACTCTACGAAGACCCACTCTACGAGTCCCCACCAAGTCGAGGAATTAGAAGCCAAAACCCCACTCTACGAAGACCCACTCTACGAAGCCCCACTCTACGATTCCCCACCAAGCCGAGGAACTAGAAACCAAAACCCCGAAACCAAACCAATCAGACATCACTTCACTAGGCCTGTAGTTGCCAGACTGCAACTCAAGACAAATGAGAGAATTATAGAGCTAGTTGCCGAAACCATGGCCTATCTTTAACCTTCTGAAATTTACAAACAGTGTGCAATTTAAATTTCATAAGGTGCATGATACTGCGAATAATGATTCTGGAAGGGGTAGGGCCCTTACCATGAAGCATACCATTACGTTCTTGCCATATATGGTATATGATAGCAGCAAATCCAAGGTGAAAGATGTCATGATGTATAGTGCCTTTGGGTGGGTGATAATGTATTCGATAATGGAAGATCAGTTTTTGGAGAGCCCCTTCCAGCCACAGTAACGAAGGGCCGAGACAAGAAGAGCAAAAGAAAAGGGACACTCAAAGAAAAGGTGTTGGAAAGACTCATTATGAATACTACAAAGGTGACAAGTAGGATTAACTTCAAGCCCATAAGCAGTTAGTCTATCCAAGGTGTGAAGGCCACGTTGGAAAGCAAGCCAGAGAATAAAGGAGTATCTCGGAGGGATGACATTATGCCAAACAAGCCCATGCCATGGCACAACACCCCCTAGAACGAAAGGAATGCCAGATAGAGGAGGAAGTCGTAACCTTTGCATGAACATTTTCCCACGAGAGAGTAACATTACTGTCAGGATAGCGAGGAGTAGAGATGTCAAATTTTTGCCGAAACTCGATGACTGAGTGGTGGTTTGAAGGAGGCAAGGACCATGTAGAGTTTCAAATAATACTATAAACCATAGCATTTGGTCCAAGACCTGAGTTAGTAATAAGAGGGGAGTTGGGGGATCGAGCAAGTGGATTTCCTAGGATCCAAGGATCAAACCAAAGTTTTGTAAGGTTACCATTACCTATTTGAAATTTGATATGATTCATTACAATGTGTCTGAGGTTCAGGACTTTCTTCCATATCCATGAGCAGTTATTGGGAAGATTTATGCACCAGAAATGTTTATCCTTTAGATGGAATGTACGGACCCAAAAGGCCCAAAGAGATGTGGAGGAAGGGTTAACAATATTCCAAAGGTTGAGGAGGACAGAGACTTTGTTCCATTCTCGGGGTACTATTCCCGAGGTACTATTCCCAATGTACTATTCATGGGATACTATTCACTCGGTACTATTCATATTAAAAATTAATTTTGTTTCGGTCCAAATCATTTTTGGTACAATATTATTCTTGAATTTTACTCCACAAAGAAGTATCATGTTGACAATTTGAACATTATTAAATTCTGGATAAATTGAATTATAAATATTTAAAATATAACATTTGCTTTCATTTAATTGAATTCTTATATTATTGTCATCATCCCCATGCTTATATTGTTATAAAAGTAATCTTTGGCCCGTAGTGCATAGATGGACTGTTGATTGGTATAATTATGACCATAGATTATTCGGTATAATCATGACCGTAATGTTACAAATGATGTGGTAAAAGTCCTCATTGGCCCGTAGTGTATTGATGGACAGTGGTTGGCATGATCATGACCATTGATGAAAACACGAATATCCTTGGCCCATAGTGCATGGATAATTCGTGGTCGTGATACTAATGAATATGATTGGCATGTAGTGCAGTGGTGATTCGATGATGTGGTTTATTTATTAAGCTGAGTCTCAGCGATAAAATTTATGATACACTCTTAAATCATAGAAGATAATTGATTTCATGCTCTACTTGACTCTTCTAATGGATTGCTTGTTCCGTTGCAGTTAAACTTGATGTTTATTATATTTTATCAGTTTAACACTGTTGAAGGCTAACGATAATTTATTCTGCATTATCTTAGTCATAATATTTCTTACTGGGCTAGTTGAGCTCACCCTTTGCTTTCATTGTTCTCTTCAAGAAATGAGAATATAGCTGAGACTAGTCGGGGAACGGAGTGACGGTCCAGATGTTTGCATTAGTAGTCCTCACTATTCTATGAAATAGTGTGATAATAATTATAATGAGGACTTATTTTGAGTTTGAATACTGTCTAGAAGACAATATTTGTATCAAAACTCACAGCTTATTTTTTGTCGTATTCTACACGACACTTAACAGTTGTATAAATTAAGTTTGTATTTGAATTATGTACCATGTATTTGGCGACCCAAGATAGGTGATGTATACCTATTTTAGGGGCGTCACAGTTGGTATCAGAGCTTAGGGATATGATCCCTGTTTGAGATGTGAGACTAGAACTAGGAGGAGAGAGGGGGGGGGGGGAAATCCTTAGCTAGTATGACCTACCTAAGTTTATTTGTTATTTAATTGGTCGGTCAAAATATAGGGATAATATGTGGTATGTCAATTAACCCTTGTTTTGTGGCAGTATTTGAAAATGACATCTGAGAATGTTGGATAAACAATGGAGCACATGAGACCGTTGAGTCACGAACGATCAATACCCAGGATAATGTGCATTAGGAAGGCAATAATCCTCAGGAAAATAACAACACCGGTCAAATGATGAACGATGGGATGTTTAGAGGCTTTATACAATTCATGCAACATCAGGCGAGAATAACACCTGTTTAAAATGCAGTTAGAAACACTGGCAACTCTCGGATGGTCACCGCTAAGCAGTTCAAGGAGCTGGGACCACCGAAGTTTTTGGGAGAGCCAAAACCACTTAAGGTGGAGATGTGGATAAAGCAGATCACCAAGATATTTGTTGTCTTGGGATGCTCCGAGGAGAAAAAGGTTCCCTTTTCCACCTTCATGTTGCGAGGAGAGGCCGATTATTGGTGGGAATCTATAAAGCGTACTCAACCTGCCGCACTGAAGATATCTTGGGAGATGTTCCAAGAACAGTTCAACGACAAGTACTTTCCCCGAAAGTATTCGTCAATGAAGGAGGTAAATTTCATCATGTTAGAGCAAAACAATATGACCGTGTCGCAGAACGAAGCTAAGTTTGTCGAGTTTTCCTGATTTGCGTCCCACTTGGTTGATAATGAGGAGAGAATGACGCAGATATTTCTAAGAGGTTTGAAACCCGAGATACGTCAATACCTAATTTGTCACAAACTTTGCTTGTATTCAGATGTTATGAATATGGCTCAGTTATTGGAGTGCGATAATGAGTCAACCCAACCAAGAGAGAGTAGCCGACAAAATGATAATACTAGTGGTAGCAGTCATCAAAGCGGTGAAAACAAACGTGGAGGGAATCAACTTGCCAGAAATGGTACCCACTTCGGTGGTAATCATGGCCAAGATAATAAAAGTGGACATTTCAAGAAAAAGAGATTCAACAATGATGGAAAGACGTCAGCACTAGCACCCGTTGTTAAGGAAGGAGAACGACCACCTATCATATGCTTCAAATACGGAGGGGAGGGACACATCAGTCCAAATTGCATGCAGCAATCCAAAACGTGTTATAATTGTGGAAGAGAAGGTCACCTAGCTCTATTTTTTCGTGCAGTGAAGCCAAGTCCAGCTGGGATGGAGGCACCAAAGGCCGTCCCAAAGAAGTCAAAATCTGTAGTTCAAGGGAGAGCGTTTGTCGTGACCTCCCAGAAAGAAAGGAAACTGAACGAGGTGATCACGGGTAAGCTAATCATAAACTCTAGAGAAGTCTATACCTTATTTGATACCGGTTCTACCCATTCTTTAATTTCTCCTACTTGCGCTCAACGTTTAAATTTAACTCCGGAGAAATTAGACTTTGACTTATCTGTTGAAACTCCGTTGGGAGAAACCTTCATTACCTCCACTGTTTGTAAGTCTTGTTTGATTCAAATCGGCAACCGTACATTACCTATCGATCTTATTTCTTTGAAAATACTTGCATTTGATGTGATCTTAGGGATTGATTGGTTAACCACGCATCATGCAAAAATTAATTATTTTTGTAAGGTTGTTAGCTTTCATATTCCTAACTAACTTATTATGAGAATTCAAGCAACCAAACCGCTAAAGTCAATCACTGTCATATGAAGCCATAAAGCTATTCGTTTATTGAAAAATAGATGTCAAGCTTTTTTAGCCCATGTAACAGATTTAAACAAAAATACGTCAGATTTGAATAATATTTCTATTGTTAATAAATTTCCTGACGTATTCCCCAAAGAACTTCCTGGTCTACCCCAGAGTGTGAAATCGAGTTTGGTATTGACCTTGAACCCGGTACAAAACCCATTTTCAAAGCTCTATATCGAATGGCTCCTATTGAACTTCAGGAGTTAAAGACCCAACTGCATGAATTGTTAGACATCGGTTTCATTCGTCCTAGTATGTCTCCTTGGGGTGCTCCTATTCTATTCATGAAAAAGAAAGATGGAAGTATGTGACTTTGTATCGATTATCGGGAGTTGAATCATATCACCATGAAAAATAGGTATCCGTTGCCTTGCATTGATGATCTGTTTGACCAGTTGCAAGACGCTAAATTCTTTTCTAAGATAGATCTTCATTCTGGATACTTGCATTTGATGTGATCTTAGGGATTGATTGGTTAACCACGCATCATGCAAAAATTAATTATTTTTGTAAGGTTGTTAGCTTTCATATTCCTAACTAACTTATTATGAGAATTCAAGCAACCAAACCGCTAAAGTCAATCACTGTCATATGAAGCCATAAAGCTATTCGTTTATTGAAAAATAGATGTCAAGCTTTTTTAGCCCATGTAACAGATTTAAACAAAAATACGTCAGATTTGAATAATATTTCTATTGTTAATAAATTTCCTGACGTATTCCCCAAAGAACTTCCTGGTCTACCCCAGAGTGTGAAATCGAGTTTGGTATTGACCTTGAACCCGGTACAAAACCCATTTTCAAAGCTCTATATCGAATGGCTCCTATTGAACTTCAGGAGTTAAAGACCCAACTGCAGGAATTGTTAGACATCGGTTTCATTCGTCCTAGTATGTCTCCTTGGGGTGCTCCTATTCTATTCATGAAAAAGAAAGATGGAAGTATGTGACTTTGTATCGATTATCGGGAGTTGAATCATATCACCATGAAAAATAGGTATCCGTTGCCTTGCATTGATGATCTGTTTGACCAGTTGCAAGACGCTAAATTCTTTTCTAAGATAGATCTTCATTCTGGATATCATCAGTTAAAGATTAAAACTGATGACATTCCCAAGACTGGTTTCAGAACTCAGTACGAGCATTATGAATTCCTAGTCATGTCTTTTGGATTGACTAATTCTCCTATTGCCTTAATGAATATGTTGAACCGAGTATTCAAGGAATATTTAGATCACTTTGTGGTCGTCTTTATTGATGACATCCTCATTTATTCCAAAAGCCGTGAAGATCATGAGGAACACTTGACGCTGATACTCCTAAATCTTCGCGAGAACAAGTTATATGCCAAGTTGAAGAAATGCGAGTTTTGGCTTGAGGAAATGGAATTCCTTGGGCACGTGATATCAAATCACGGAATATCTGTTGGCCTAGCAAAGATTGAAGTAATTCAAAGCTGGGAGCAACCCAAGTCAGTGACCGAAATAGGTAGCTTTCTGGGCTTAGCTGGTTATTATCGAAGATTCATGGAAGGATTTTCTTAAATCGCTACTCCATTAACTCAGCTGAATTGAAAGGATACAAAATTAAGTTAGAGCAAGGAATGTGAGAAGAGTTTTCAAGAACGCAAGATGAGACTCATTTCAGCACCTGTTCTGACAATACCATCTAGTTTAGAGGGATTTTTCATCTACAGTGATGTTTTAGGCAAAGGTTTAGGATGTGTTCTCATGCAACATGGGAAAGTCATAGCCTACGCCTCACGATAACTCAAAGAATTTGAGAGGAAATATCCTACTTATGATCTATAGTTGGCAACAGTCATTTTTCTGCTAAATATCTGGAGGCATTACCTGTATGGGGAGAAAGTGGAGATCTATACGAATCATAAAAGACCCAAATATTTCTTCACCCAAAAGGAACTCAACATGCGGCAATGACGTTGGCTTGAGCTGTTAAAAGATTACGATCATGCCATTCAATACCATCCTAGAAAAGCGAACGTGGTAGCTGACACATTGAGTAGAAGATCATATGCGAGTTCGAGTGTGATATTTTTAATGCAAAGGATCATTTTATATGACTTGCAAAGGATGGAGAAAGAGATAAAGACTCCAGGGACCAACGTAATGATGGAAAATATACGAGTAGATCCGACTTTAATCCAGAAGTGAGAATCGATGAAGAAGAAATACTTCGAGTTAACTCTAGACTTTATGTTCCTAACGACTCTGACTTGAAGTATAAAATCATGATGGAGGCACACAACACACCGTTTGTAATCCATCCCGGAAGTACCAAGATGTATCGTGATCTTCGACATACATTTCGGTGGGGCAATATGAAAAAAGAGATCGCGAAGTTTATCTCAAGGTGTTTAACTTGCCATCGTGTCAAGGCGGAGCATCAAGTGCCAAAGAGTCCATTGCAACCACTTGAAATTCTAAAATGGACGTGGGAGCACGTTACCATGGATTTCGTTATTGGTCTTCCCAAGGTTTCTCAAGGTATAGATGTGATTTGGGTCATTGTTGATAGATTGACCAAGTCTGCTCATTTATTACCTACACGAAAAACTTATTCACTTGAACGTCTTGCTCGTATTTACATAAATGAGATTGTAAGACTGCATGGTATGCCAGTATCCATAGTTTCTGATCAAGACCCAAGATTCACTTCACGATTTTGGGTTAGTTTGCAAAAAGCTATGGGCCCTGATTTATGATTTAGTTCAGCATATCATCCTCAAACGGACGAACAATCAGAGAGGATTGTTCAAACTCTTGAAGATCTATTAAGATTATGTGTCCTTGACTTTAAAGGAAGTTGGGACAAGTTCCTTCCATTGGTAGAATTCTCCTGCAACAATAGTTATCAAGCAAGTATTGGCATGGCTCTATTTGAGGCATTGTATGGACGCAAGTGTCATTCTCAAGTATGCTGGGATGAGGTGGGTGAAGCAACGTTGTTGGGACCAGAATTGTTACGCATGACAACGAAAAATATTCAAATGATCCGACAATGTATAAAAACCTCACAAGATCGACAATGTTAGAAGGACGTGGAATTCAATGTTGGAGAACATGTGTTGTTACGTGTTGCTCCATGGAAAAGAGTTACAAGATTTGGAAAGAGAAGAAAACTCAATCATCGATTCATTGGCCCATTTGAAATCCTCGATCGAGTACGAACTGTGGCCTATATACTCGCCTTACTACGAAGTATGTCTCGTGTTCATAACATTTTTCAAATATCTATGTTACGTAAATATGTGGAAGACCCAAACCACATTATTGAGTTAGAACTGGACGAAATAGCGAAAGATTTAACGTGTGAAGAGGTACAGGTTAAAATTTTGGATAAGAATGAACATATTCTACGCTCCAAGGTTATACCTCAAGTCGTTTTGTGGAGAAACCACGATATTGAGGAAATGACCTGGGAGTTAGAATCTGAAATGAAATCAAGGTATCCTCACCTCTTCGACATATCAGGTACGTACCCTAATTTCGAGGACAAAATTTCATAAGAAGTGGAGGTTGAAAGACCCCAACTTTAATGAATAAAGATGAAATTTTTTCTTGAATTATATTTTTGAATATTATGGAGTGAATTTGTTATAATGTTATAGTTGTGGGTAATATTTATAAATTTTGCAAAGTATGCAAATTGTTATAAAGTATTCGATTGGTCAGAGAATATTCATTTTATCAAGGAATATTCGTACGACGGCACAATCATTGGTGGACCCCATAACAGAATTACTGTCAGAGTTAGAAAATGACAGAAATAACTTTTTATGAAAATAACGACGAAAGTTTTACCGTTAACTGTTGAAATACCCAATAATAAAAGAACAGTAATACGCGTTGTTGCATAGTAGCACACGGTATTGATTATTAATGCTTACATGAGAAGTCACTCAGTTATACTCGATTATTGCTACAGTAATGGGTGCATAGTATTTTACGTTATTTGATTCAATTATTGTCAATATTTTATAATATTAAATCATTAATTGAGATGACAAGTTATTCATATTATTATCTGCATAATTAACAATGTCTAGAAAGTTCTGTCGAAAAATGGGTTTGGTCAGCTAATTGCACGTCAATAGGGAGAAATTCGTATCGGAAAGCCTCCTCTTTCCTAGGAACGATCTGGTTGTTAATATTGCAAGTTATAATAATGATGAATAAATGTTGTTAAGATATTGAGGGGATTTTTATGAAGTAATTGTTGTAAATTTTGTTTATTATTTGGACCCCCCATTTACCAATTTTTCAAAATAATCGGTAAAAAGTTATTCCTATATATATATATATATATATATATAATAAAGGATGGAGCCACGAGTGGGTCAGGTGTGGCCCACATAATGGAGTAATAATGAAAATGGGGAGGAATCACGGATGGTTTTGGTGGAATTGGTGAAATGATGTGTGAAATATATATATATATATATATATATATATATATATATATATATATATATATATATATATATATGGCATTCACGTGAATATATAAGTTATGTATTTATATATGGTGTAATAACCCATATTTTTTATTATTATTAAATATTAACTAATTTTATTGTATATAATTGTATTTAAATTGAAAAAAGATAAATAATTTTGTTTCTCTCTTTTCTTCCTTGTTTTGTTTGAAAAATTAAATTCATTTAGTAGATAATTAAATAACTGTTTAAATTAAAATTGAGGAAGTTAATTCCTTTGTTAAAGTCTTGTGGTAAAATCATTCGGAGCGGGAAGCTACTTGGGAGATAGAAGAGTCTATTCGAGCGGAGTATCCACATCTTTTGATAATTAGATACGTTCATTCTTTTAATTCCGGGGACGGAATTCTTTTAAGGGGTAGGTGATGTAATACCCGGGAAAAAAAATAATAATATTAAATAATAAAAATTATTTTTGTTGGAAAACATATTAATTGGACTTTGTATTTTTATTTGGGTCAAAGTGGTCATTCAATTTATGTGGGTTAATAAGTATTAGTAAGTGAAAAAAAAATCAAGTTAAGAAATTTGGGCCTTAATATTGAGTGAACCCAATTAGAAGTTTATTAAAATAAGACCTCTTCATTAATAAACATCTATACCTAATTTTATTTCATAATACAACTTAGGGAAAGAGAGAGGAGAGCGAATTGTGTGGTTGCGAAAAGAGAAGTAGGCGAGGCGGCAGAATTATTGAAGAGGAGAAATTCGTGATACTTGGCAAGACCCATTTAGTAAGTAATTGTTATTTTTAGGGGTTAGATCTATCAAGTATATTTCAGAGTATGCTTAATGTTTCTGTAATTGTAGTAATACCTTATTGGTTAATGTGGATAGTATGGGTAATATATGTGTATATATATAATGAGAATCCTATGAATCTAATGTAATCAGGAAGCTTATAATGATGATGAGGAAAAAAAATAAAAAATAAAAATAAAAAAACGTCCAGAGAGTCTACGCCATTTTAGAAGCCCAAACTGAGCTTCAATATTGTTTAGTAATATAGTAGTTTATTTTGGCCCATCGATTTGGATTCTTCCTGATAATTTGGTGTTGTAATTGATGAGATCGGTTTCAGAGGTGTATGAAATGTCTTGCTAATTAATTCTAACAAGGCAATGGGAAGATTTGTTTTATTTGGTGGAACTACTGGACTTTTGTAATATAACAAGGATTATATATATATATATATATATATATATATATATATATATATATATATATATATATATATATATATATATATCAAGTTTGATTGCAGGACAAGAAGTAATCATTAAAAGATTAATATATTATAAATTGAGTTTGTATTGTAGTTTGATGTAGTTGGGGAAATTAATTTCATATTAATATAAATTATAATTAGTAAGTAACTTATAATTGTATTATTATTAACTTTTATTTTGATCAGACGGAGGAAATTTAAAGAGTTATTTTTGGAATATAAATTTTGGAGTATTAGTAATTGATAAAAGGCGATGATTAAATGTATATTAAATAAATTATGAATTATTTTAGAATTATTAGTTTGGATTGTTTTTAATTTGAGGTGAATATGTTTAGGTTGTGAATGACGTTTCGTATTTGATATCGTTGACATTTGAGGGTAAGATTTGGTGGAGTGTGCTATAAATGGGTTGGAAGTATCAGGTACGGATTTTGTACTCTTTCAGCGATACTTTTGTTACATTTGATTTATTCGTTTTATTTCTCGTTTCAAATTCTATTATTATTTCACATAATTGTTTCTTGTGAAATTCATATAATTGTTCATTTTGGAGTTGACACATTGGATTTGTAATTGTACTCTTTGAATTAGGATATCATGTTCAGTATTCATTTTTGATAATTGTAGAGCGGTACATGTTGTTACCTTCTTTTGAGAGCTTGTGACCATAATTTAATTTGGTTCAACATGTACATATAGAACCCCTTTTGTTGGTATTATGTCGCATGTGTTGTGACATGGTATTTTGTTAGAATATACTGTAGGGTCTATAACCACCTGTGGGGGTACCACAGGCATGTCGTCTTGGCACGAGAGACATGACACTTTCCGTGGCGGTGTGATTAGTCCACGGCGTCTCCGTTTTGGGCTACGGAGTAAGTGGGCCATTTGGTGTTTTGTTGTGGGAGGCGTATGGGTTAACCCTAGTTTTCTGTTCTGCGGATTGGTGATGTTGTGCCAAACACACCTATCCGATTTGCATACATTTGGATTCGCGGTCCAATGTGTGATTTGCCTGTGTGACATCATTTGACTTGCCTGTGTGGCATGGTTTTGACTTGCCTGTGTGGCATCATTTGGCTTGCCTGTGTGGCATCATTTGACTTGCCTGTGTGGCATTATTTTGATTTGCCTGTGTGGCATTGTTTTGACTTGTCTGTGTGACAAGATATATTTCTGAGCTCAATCGGTATGAAATAACCCACCCCAGCCATTTGTTTCAGCCTATTATTTTATTTGATTAGTTTTGTTGGTTTCTGTTCAGTTCAAGTCATTAAGTTAGTCACTTCAGTTCGTTATTTCTTTATTCTTTTATTTGTTTCGTCAATTACATTGATTCAGATATATTCATTACGTTGATTCAGATATATTCCATTCAGATCTTTGGATATTATACTTTCGTTCGTATTTGCACTTGAGGCTTTGTTCAATATTTTATCTCAGTTATTTTCGTATATCAGTTGTATATCTTTTGTGTATCTGTATCCGTACTGGGCAATTGGCTCATGCTGTGTTTTTCTTCCGGCAGGTTTGCAGGGGTGATTCAGGGCTAGTGTGATGAGAGTGTTGCCTTTGACCATCTAGGTGGATTCGAATTTTAGGTTTCGATTATTTTGACTCTATGTTGAGAATCGTATTTAATGCCTTATTGATGGTTATCATTATTACATATTTGAAGTCTTTAGTGCTCTGTTTAATAATGTTGAGGTTTGTTATGCTTTGCACGTGACCCTCCCTTTCCTTTTCGGGAAGGGGGTGTTACATATGGCATTCATGAAACCTGCCTTATACGGCACGCACAACACTTTTTCTTATATATATATATATATATAATATTTTATATAAAGTTTTTGTTTTATTTCAATATTATATTATTATTTTAAAAATTAAAATGTTTGAAGATTGTAAATAATTCATCCGTGAATCATCAATTGTTTCGTCCGTGAAAATCTTTCTAAACAGTATCATTTCCAAACGTCTAAAGTTTGTGAATAATTCGTCCGTGAATCATCAATTTTTTCGTTCGTGAATTTTTTTCTAAATAGTATCCTTTCCATTATCCTATAAATATGATGCTTAGTTAGAATTAAAAATCACAACAGAATCAGAGAATTCTTCTTTTATAATATTGAGCGTATTTCTTTAGAGTTTTAAGAAGCTTTGAGCGTAGAAAATAGTGAAAGTTTTTTTCAAGAATATCCCCGCTATATTAGTTGGAATACTCTTCTTTTTAAGGTAAGAGATATTATTTTTGTTCAGTATTCATAAGAAATAATATTTTCTTCCATACTCTGTAGTATGTAAGTAATATTATTTAGTTTTAGATTCCGAATTCTATACTCATTATGTTAAAATTTTGGCTTCTATACTCCATGAAATTAGTAGAAAATTCTTGAAATTTGCACTTCATCCATTATCTTTTCATGAAAATATTATTCTGAACATTCTTGATAAATTTATCTTTTTCATGTCGGAGAACTATTCACGGGATACTATTTCTGAAGAACTATTCACGAAGTACTATTCACGGGGTATTATTCACTTGGTTACTATTCACCCGAGGTACTATTCATGATAAAAATTGATTTCGTTTCGGTCCAAATCATTTTTGGTACAATATTATTCTTGAATTTTACTCCACAAAGCAGTATCATGTTGACAATTTGAACATTATTGAATTCTGGATAAATTAAATTATAAATCTTTAAAATTTATCCTTTGCATTCATTAAATTGAATTCTTATATCATTGTCATCATCCTCATACTTATATTGTTATAAAAGTCATCTTTGACCCGTAGTGCATAGATGGACTGTTGATTGGTATGATTATGACCATGGATTATTTGGTATAGGTATGACCGTAATGTTCCAAATGATGTGGTAAAAGTCCTCATTGGCCCGTAGTGTAATGATAGACAGTGGTTGGCATGATCATGACCATTGATGAAAACACGAATATCCTTGGCCCGTAGTGCATGGATAATTCATGGTCGTGATACTAATGAATATGTTTGGCATGTAGTGCATGGGTGATTCGATGATGTGATTTATTTATTAAGTTGAGTCTCAGCGATAAAATTTATGATAAACTCTTAAATCATAGAAGATAATAGATTTCATGCTCTACTTGACTCTTCTAATGGATTGGTTGTTCCGTTGCAGTTAAACTTGATATTTATTATATTTTATCAGTTTAACACTGTTGAAGGCTAACGATAATTTATTCTGCATTATTTTAGTCATAATATTTCTTACTGGACTAGTTGAGCTCACCCTTTGTTTTCATTGTTCTCTTCAGGAAATGAGAATATATCCGGGACTAGTCGGGGGACAAAGTGATGGTCAAGATGTTTACATTAGTAGTCCTCACTATTCTATGAAATATTGTGATAATAATTGTAATGAGGACTTATTTTGAGTTTGAATACTGTCTCGAAGATAATATTTGTATTAAAACTAACAACTTATGTTTTGTTGTATTCTACATGGCACTTAACAGTTGTATAAATTAAGTTTGTATTTGAATTATGTACCATGTATTTGGTGACCCAAGATGGGTGATGTATACCTATTTTGGAGGCGTCACAGTTGGTATCAGAGCTTAGGGATATGATCCCTGGCTGAGATGTGAGACTAGAACTAGGGGGAGAAACGGGGAAATCCTTCGCTATTATGACCTACCTAAGTTTATTTGTGTAATAACCCGATATTTTCTATATATTTAAATCAGAAATTTTACGTATAATTTTTTTTTAAAGATGAGGATTTGTACAAGATAAAACATATATAATTATGTAATAAATAAAAATATATTTATTACGTGAATGTTTACAAATAATTTTATTTTAGAATTATTAATTATTATAAAGTATATTCTTATAATAATTAATTTTATAGTAGAAATGTTTTTATTAATTATTTTTCATGAAAATATAATTATATATTATTTAAATAATACACGAAATGGTTATTAGAATTATTATAATAATTATTTTATTTATTATATGAATTTATGTTAGATTGATTAAGTTAATTATTTTAACTCAATTAATATTGTTATTTATGAGGAATGAATCAGATATGGAATCCAAACCATAATTTTAGATTTTTATCAAGGAATAAGAATAATAATATAATATTAATTATATTTTGAATTTTCAGTGCTATAAATATGTACGTATTGATAATGGTTTATCAATTATGGTGTATAATGTCAAAACCCTAGCATTAATTTGTTTAACCCTATTTTTAAATTCAAATGGGCAATTCAAGACTGTTATATAACTGTGTTATATGATTTATGTTGTGTATTACATGATTAATTAGGTAAATCCTAATTAAAATCTAGAAACCCTAATTATTCTTTAGAAAACCCTAATTATAAAATCCTAATTTCTGAAATCTAGAAACCCTAATTTGAAACCCAAATTAGAGTACAAGATTATTTTGTAATCGTGGTATATGATTTATGACATTTATTATAAATATCATTGTTAATTAGGAAAACTCTAATAAATTTTGGAAACCCTAATTAACTAAAAACCCTAATTCTAAAATTAGTAACCCTAATTTGCAAATTATATATCCTCATTACTAAATTAGGAACCCTAATTGCTAAATTATAAAGCTTAAAGCTAATTCTTGGGCTTTAAACCCTAATGTTCATAAATAGTGTAATTAAGGAACCTAATCTAATTAAGTAAACCTAATTTATAATTTTTAGAAACAAAAATTTTATTTTTTATTTATTTGCTTAATTAAAAATCCTACAAATTTATTGTGCAAGACCTTAGGGTTAAACCCTAAGGGTTTGAGACAAGTTTACATAATTGCCCTTAAAATTTCAAGGCAATTGATCAAAATACCCCTTGTATTATTAAAGCTAAAAACTTAGATTTTGACCTAGGGAGTGTTGTTGGCCAACCCTATACAAACCCATGTGACAAATCTCAGAAAAATCAACACATATCAACCATTATATCATACAAGTTCATTGCATCCAACATCTATATAAGATCAAGGAGAGAGAAAATATATCATTTGTTAGCTCATTTTGTACAAACACATATCCTAGAGCTTCTCTCTCTAAAACCCACGAAATATAGTAGTATATCAGTCACAAGAACAAGCCCCACGAACTCCATTAACAAATCAGAAGGTCAGAATCAAAATCAAAGCTTAGAAAAGGTATAAAAACTCTAGCTAAAATCTGTCCATTGATCCCATGTTAGATGTTGTTTTTTGTGTGTTAAACATGTTAGATATAGTGTATAATGATGATCTGAGTTGATAGAGTTAGATCCATAACATCTATAGGTTCGGATTTGAAGATTTCAAAAATCTTGAAAAATAATTTTTGTTTCTGAAAACCTAATGTCAGGCCTTATATATCTGTGATCTTTAATTCGTTTTGTGTTTTGAAAGTTTGTAGTTGTAGTCTGATATGTGCTCTTTGATCTGGGCTTGAAATCAGGTTTAGATTATATGTATATAGCAAATTATGGAAGGTCAAACGGCGTTGATCGGCCATGACTTGCAAGTTTTTGGGTAACCCAGAAATGGGGTTTCAGTGTGCGACAAGATTTTGTTGGCCTTGGATCGGTCTGTGTTTTGTGGTTATGATGTTTTTGTTGTAATAAATTTGTAAAATGGTATATGGACTTCAAGTTAAAACTTTTCGATCCTTTAAAGCATCAACAGATTGAACGATATGGATGGTCAAACCAGCTCAGATGATAACGGATTTGGTTTTCTGGAATTTCCAGAAAATCAAGAACATGATTTCTGACAGTGGTTGACCGACTTAGATCTTGATTTTGTGAAGTTCTTATATCAATATTATGTATCCAATTTGTTGTTTTGCATGTGGTCTACAACCTGGGACCCTTAAATCACCTAAACATCAACAGGAATTCAAGTTGTGGAAGCCCAAATATGAACAGTCGAACTGTTCTTCATTTCTGGGCAAACCCAGAAATGAAGAACAACTCTGACAGTGTTTTAATTAGCTTATATCTTTCAGTTGATGCATGTTATGACTTTTGTTGTTGTTGGATCTCATAGTGTTGCATTATTACTACAACCTCCAATCATTAGATTGCCCAGAAACGCATCGATCTGATATGTGTGCTTGGTCAAACTCACCCTCGTTTTCTGACATGAGTGTTCTGGGTTTGGCCAAGAACGCGAAGAACACCTACAGCGACGGTTTTGTCGCTATAGGTGGTCTTTAGCGACAGTTTCCTTATAAAATTAATTGTTTTAATTAAATAAATAGAAAAATTAGTTTTTAATTATTAAAAATATAAATTAAATTATTAAAAATTATTTTAAGGTCTAAAAATTAGTTTTTAATTAGTTTTTAATATATTTCATAAATATTTAATATTTTTGAAATATTAAAAATATTTAATTTATTTAATTATTATATTTAATAAATTATTTAAAAATGATTTTAATATTTGAAAAATCATTTAAAATTATATAATGATATAAGAAAATATTTTAAGTTATTTTAATGACTTTTAATATTTTGTGATGAAATTTATTAATAAATTAATATTAATGATAATTAAGTTATTTGATAAATAAATTAAATAATAAATTAAAAATGATTTTATTATATTAAAAATCATTTTAAATAATAATAAGGTATTTAAAAATATTTTAAGTTATAAAATATAACTTTTAATATTTAAAGGTAAAATTCATTAATTAATTATTATTAATGATATTAAGGTTATTTAATAATTATATTAAATAAATTAGTTTAAAAATGATTTTAATATTATAATAATCATTTTAAATGAAAATAAAGTGTTTAGAGATATTTTAAGTTATAAAATATAACTTTTAATATTTAAAGGACAATTTCATTAATAACTTAATATTAATGATATTAATTTAATATTAATGATATTAAATTTATTTAATAATTATATTAAATAAATAGTTTAAAAATGTTTTTATTAATTTAAAAATCATTTAAAAAGGATAAAAATGAATTAAAAATATTATTAAGTTATACTTAATGACTTTTAATATTTCGATAAATAGTACATTAATAATCAAATATTAATGGTAAAATAGTACATTAATAATCAAATATTAATGGTAATTATTTAAAAATGATTTTAAATGTTTTAAAAATAATTTAAGGGTAAAATTAATACTTTAAAAATATTTTAAGTTATTATAAATAACTTTAATATTTTGGCAATGGTTTCATTAATAGTTTAATATTAATTAAATATTAATGATAATAGAAATGTTTAATATTTAAATCATTTTATAATGATTTCGATGTTTGAAAATTCATGAAAAATTATAATAAATGTTTAAAAAATATATTAAGTCATTTAAAAATAATATGACTAATACTTATAGATACTAACTTACAGGATAGAGTCTTAAGCTCGATAATTACCCGATAAAGTTGTCGGTACAAGTGTCCCCACTTAGATAATCATTGTATTTAATCACATGTTGATATATATATATATATATATATATATATATATATATATATATATATATAGAGTCCGGATCAGGTCCGGACTCCCGGATTTTGACAAAATCCGGACCTTTTTTTTTTTTTTGCTTTTTTTTGGAACAACTAAAAAAAAATTATGGAATTGAAATTTTTCCATAATACAGTGTTTTGGGCGTGATTTGGATGCCTATACCAAAACATTTATGTACAGTCTGGGCAGACTGTACATATATTGGTTGGTATAGGTATTAAAAACACACCCAAAACACTGTATTATGGAAAAATTTCAGTTCCGTAAATTTTTTTTTTAGTTGTTTCAAAAAAAAAAGCAAAAAAAAAAAAAATTTGGTCCGCATTTTAGGACCTGTCCGGGAGTATATATATATAAGCCGTCTAAGCTATTTGACCAGCTAGACACAGCTTCAGAAATATTGTGGAATATGATAAAACCTTTTTGTACTAAATCAAATTGTTTTGGTTTAGATTCCAGACTAAGTATGAACATCCCGATCAAGGGAAAAATTTTATGCGCCCAAGGCGGACAGAGTGAATGATAATATCGTTTGTCGACGTCGGGATTTTTAATTGTCCCTTTTCGTTACTTGTTCTTTGATGTTCTCATTTTAGGTGAGATTTGTTTGGAAAAAACAAGTGAAAAAGGTCCGACATGTATAATGTCGACGATGGACTATTAAGAGTCACCAATTGGTTTTTTTAAATGGTTGTACCAACACAACCGAGAAAAGGTTTGCACATTGACCCAGTAATGTAACACTGCTAAACGGGTCGGTGAAACTGAGATTCATTAGGGTCCGGTGACTTGGTTATACGGAGGGAAGGTGTTAGGCACCCCCCCGACATCCGTGTTACCACGGTGACCGCCTCTTTTCAAGAAACTATTATCTAAATGTGTGTGTGTGTGGGTCAATGTGTTGTTGTTTGGAAGTAATGCGAGGCCTCGTTCGCACTTATATACACAGGGTTTGAATTTATGTAAAAATTCATTTTTAGCAAGATATAGCAATGATGTTTTATAAAAAAAGGTTTTTTCAAACCCTGATGCTCAATAGTAATTGAGACCTTGTACATTTCCATTTTTATTAAATGTTCGGCTTGATTGATTTTATTTTACAGATGCGAGGCATCCGTACGAAAATAATATACAAAAATAATGCCGATTTCCTCGTGGGTATGAAAACCATCTGAGGAAATTCATACACCGCAGAATAATTTACAAGCTGCTTACAGCTGAAAATGGCCATCACGGGAACCGAATCTAGATCCAATAGGCTGAATCTGTGATCACATAATTCCTAGGCGCACATGATACCGCAATTTGTATGAAAGCAGTAAGCAGGTATATATATAAAAGCTGTAAATATATATATATATATATATATATATATATATATATATATATATATATATATATATATATATATATATATATATATATACAGACATGATCACTGTTGGTGTAAATCAATACGCTTAAAAACACGCAAGTGCACGTGGTCAACAAGTAATATAGTAGTGAATAGAGTATCGTTCCCACAAGAACAAAATATCAAGAATCTTAATTTCATAATTATCAATTTTGTATTAATCCTAATTTTATTAAACTATTCAATTCTATGGTTTTAAAATAAATAAATAAAATTAAATTAATAAATAAATAAATTATCACAAAATAGTCACCAGTAACGAAATCCAGAATTTCAAATAATTAATGGAGAATTAGACTTATGATTTCACCCTGAGCTTCACTCTGATTTTCAAACTTTTATTTCAACTCAATTCAATATTCCAGTTTATTAATCAAGAACACGAACGTAGTAAAAGCCACCTCTCGATGCATTAATACCATATTAACATCAATCCACAATTAAGATAGAAATTCGTTAAACACCTAAATTAACCAACTCACTATATCTCTATATGAACTGCAATCAAAGAAGGTTGAAGTTTAAGCTCTATATACGATTACATGCGATGTCAAGCGTATCTCTACCTTAACAATAATCACAAATCTGCTATCGACAAAATTCATGACACGTGCTATATTAACTAGATCTAGATTCGAATTTCCTCTCTCGATTCCTTTCAAATCCATAAAGAACTGTTGATCAGGCAATTCATAAATTCACGCACAAATTAACACAGATAAACTGAAAATATTTTATTGAATTGGAAATCAAAGTTATAGAATCATTGTTTCGCCCAAAGATCCATCACAAGTTTAATAAGTAAATTAGTTCATAACAAATGAATAAAAAACTGAATAATTTGTTGAAAACATCATCCCAATTACAAATAAGACTAAAGAGAAGAAGAATAAAGGAAACCCCTTCACGTAGCCTTGATTCGCAACCGTCGTGATAATCTCTAAAAATTACTCCTCCAACGTTCGCTCTTCAATCCTTGAAATCGTTCTTGAATTCTTGCCTTTGTGTTGAATGATTGTTGTTTTTCTACGTAGTAAAAACTCCCCTCTCTTCTGGCCGAATTCTTTTTTTATTAGAGTCAAAACGCATCAGCCCAATCCCACAAACCGAGCTCCAGCAGACTTCGAAACAGAATAGGACTGTTCAGGAAACGGGACCCCCGCCTCGGCGGGGGGTACAGTGCAAAACAAGCCCGCCTCAGCGGGCATAGCCACTGACTTCAATTTTTTTCAAGCTCCAACTTTTTCCACTTTAGCTCCAAAAAAACACCGTTCCTCACCAATTTCATCCATGACCACCCTACACATAAAATATTACGAAACGAGTAAAAAAGAACACAAAACATGAAGATAACTACGAATTTAAACTTGAAATGAATATCGATTCGTGTATATAAAATCCATTTATCAAAAATCCCCCAAACTTAACCCGTGCTAGTCCACGAGCACAAAACAAACTACATGCTATGCAATGCAATGAAATGCAATAACAATTTAAATGCCTAAAAATAAAATCCAATAACATCGCATAAACTGATTTATCCCATCGGCCTCAGAGAAAACAAGCAACTTTACAATACAAATTATCCAAACCAATCCCCAATTACGTATTAATTCTCAATTCTTAAACAATTATCATTGGTATAGCGTGCGTGTGTGATTAACATCTAAGATAACTGATACGGACCCAAATTCAATACATAAACAAGTTCTTAAAAGGAATCATGCAGTGCAAACTTAAAAATCTCAAAGATAGGCACGATTCAACTAAAATTAAACTCAACCAAATTCAAGGGTATATGCAGGATACTTATACTTACATTTCCTTTTCTCCTTTTTTTTCTCACACGGGGGCTTTTTTGCACTTTTCCCGTTTTATTCTTATCTCTCTTTTTTTAAATATACATAAATGACTGTGCAATGTCTCATCCCATTAGGCTAACAGTGTTACCCCTTAGCGAGCTTTCGACCAACGACTCCCAGACCATAAAAGACCTTAGGGCGCTAGGTGGAAAGACAATCCCCTCGGGTTTACTTGCTCAAGTAACAGAGGCCCCAAAATAAGACTAGTCACCATGTATACCCTATATATTTTTCCTTTTTTATTATTTAAAAGCTTATATACCCCACATATATTCCCCCAAACTTAGGCTCTCTCCTAATTTAAGCCTTCACTGCCTATCCTTGTCATTTTCTAGTTCACCCTAGCATTATCCTTTAGAAACATTTTATGTATCGATTTGAACTGTCCGGTCAACAAAGATGTTATTAGTGCTACCCTTTTTATAACAGTTTCAAACAATTCCAAGAATCGATTCATAATAGTAATTATATCACAGTTCTAATAATCTATACTATATTAGTTAACTTGTTCACAATCTCATCATTGGCCAGAATAACCTGTAGAATGCGACACCATTGGACATATGCAAACAAATTATTAATTTTTTTCTTTTCATCATTTTTGTTTTTTATTTTTTTAATCATATATATATATTTGTTTTTTTAACTGAAAAGCAAAATCCTATTCTATAATGCAAAACTAGATATTAAAACAAAAATATAACAATGCAAGCAACTAAACAAACAATTAAAACCCCCAAACTTAACTAAGATAATGCCCTCATTGGATAAAAATAAAATGCAAGAGGACTTCCCTGGAATTGTTTAAGTCTGGGGCGGTGGTTGGTGCTCTTCTTCATCGAAATCACTATGAGGAAATCGCGGTAATGGACCGGGTTGTTGATACAGAAATTAGGCCGCCGGGTTAAAACTCTGAAGTGTTGTGTTGAATGAGGCGAAAGACGCGTTCATGGCATCAAACATATGATCTTGGCGCATCACCAATCGCCGCATTTCCCGGCGTGCTGCCCTATTATACGTATTCATTTGATTCTGGAACTCAAGGAACTAAGTACTAGAAATTGCCTCATTCTGTTGAACCTGTTCGGTTCCTTGATCTCCCATCGTTTCATCCTCATCCCCTGAGGTATTTTTGGCATCGACTTCGTCTTCCAACGCCGATGGAAAAATAAAATCCAAACCCCGTGGATGTGACTCTCCTCCACCCCACACTAAATACCGCGCAATCATTCTGGAATCAAGCAAAGCAAGCGACGGTTGAGTGGGCTCATCATTAGAATAACGCACCCCGGCGTTTCGGTACAACGAACATATAAGTGAAGGGTGTGGCAAACCGCCTGAAAAATTTCCACGTAAGCACCGACGGATGGAGAAACTGATGATGGCCCCGACGTCGATAATGAAGTCTTGTACAATGGCGTATAACAGTAACGCCTTCTCTTTGGTGACGTCCAAAGTGTGTTGGGACGGAAGAAATTTCACACATAAAAATGCGTACCATATCTTTCCATACCAGCTTAAGTCCTTGCTATTGAACACTGTTCCTCCCTTTGGTCCAAGATGTGCCCGGATTTGTCAAATTTTTAATGACCTCCTCATAATCCGGGTCAAAATCCCTCATTTGGACATACTGACAATGGCGTGGCACCCACAACTAATAGTAAGCATTGATTGCATCGTCACTGAATGGAACCATTCGACCACGCACAAACGCTTTGAAAGGAGCTTTGTCTTCGGCGTTTGCATAGAATTCCTTGACAATATTAACCCTGCGGGTGTCGGATGTTCGGTGAATTTGATCCACCCCTTTTGGTGAATTTGGGACATCATCTCCCCGTCGTTCCCCTCGGGGGCCAAACCACATTCTGGATGTAAGTTCCTTAGATTTCATGTACTCATAATGGTCGACGGCGGCGACACTCACAAATTTTCGGCGGTCATAGGTAATAAGCGGTGGAGCGGCGCTTGAACTCGCCCCCCATTGGCATTTGGGTGTTGGTTGAGACGCCATTGAATTTCAGTAGTGAACTCTTGCTAATAAACACTTACGTACCCGAAAACTTGGTTCAAGCACTTTATCAAACACTTGGCGTGCGGTGGGGTTAAGTTACACAATTTTTGAAAGTTGAACTTGAAAATTGGTGTATGTGGTAGAAATGAGATGAAGCCCCAAGTACGCACTAGAATTTGCTCTAAAAAATAACCTCTCCAAATGCCCTAATTCGAAAATATGAATGTGGGAAGAAATAGATATAAGATGATATATATATAGGCGATGTTGGTGGGATTGCGAAGTTTGGGTAGTGGAGATCGTGGGAATTAGTAGTGGGGATGAGGGTTGTGATGTAGGTAATGGTTAGTAGTGGGTTGATATGGAAGCTAGGTAGTGATGTTGAGGGAGAGAGAGAGCAAAAGAAGGAGTGGGCGTGTGTATGTGTGTGGGAACTAAGGCTGGGGTCGTGCCTTATAATAGGCGTGTCTTCCCAGGTTTCAGGACCCCCGCCCCGGCGGGGGGTGCTAGGCTAAAGAGGCCCACCTCGGCAGGCATGCCCACTGCTAAAAAATTTTGGCAAAAAAATTTTAAGATGTAAAATTCTCTGATTTTCTTCCATTTCGCAGTCGTTGTTGCTCTGACTCATGCAATATGTTAGATTAATGACGACTTGGAGTTTCAATGAGATTTTTAGTACTTTTCAGAGATTTTTAGCAAAACTTAATAATTGACAAGTCCTAACTACTGCTTCATAAACTATATCCTAACAAATTAAACATGAACTATAAAAAATAAATAAAAATTGGGTTGCCTCCCAATTAGCGCTTGATTTTAAGTCATTCAGCCTGACTACTCCCTGTTTTACTGTGTATCGGCGAGGGTAATGTTGTCGGCATCCCAGTTCGACTCGCCACCCCAGTAATGTTTTATCCATTGAACATTGACCTTGAACGTTTCTAATGGATTGCGACTGTAGAGTTCAACGGCGCCATGAGGAAATACTCATTTTATAGTAAATGGTCCCGACCATCTCGACTTAAGCTTTTTGAGGAACAATCGCAACCGTGAATTGAACAAGAGGACTGCTTGACCCGGCTCGAATGTTCGTTGCACAATTTTCTGGTCGTGACATCTTTTAACTTTTTCTTTGTACAGCTTGGCATTCTCGTAGGCTTGGAGGCAGAATTTGTCGAGTTTATTTAGTTGGAGTAGCCTCTTTTCTCCTACCGCAGCTTGATCAAAATTCAATTTCTGTATGTCCCAGTAAGCCTTGTGCTGTAGATCCACCGGTGAGTGACATGCCTTTCCGTATAAGAGTTGATAAGGTGACATCCTGATTGGCGTTTTGTATGCAGTCTGGTACGGTCATAATGCGTCATCTAATCGAAGTGACCAATCTTTTCGACTAAGATTTACGACTTTCTCCAATATCCTCTTAACTTCTCTGTTCGATACCACGGCTTGCCATTAGTTTTAGGGTGATATGTTGTAGCCACCTTGTGATTGAACCCATACTTAGCCAAAAGAGCTGTAAACGACTTATTACAGAAGTGTCTGCCTTCATCACTAATTATTGCTCTTGGCGTGCCAAACCTCGTGAAAATGTTTTTCTGTAGAAACTTGAGGACCACCTTGGCATCATTAGATGGTAATGCTGCAGCTTCAACCCATTTCGAGACGTAATCCACCACGAACACAATATACTGATTGCTCAAAGACGACGGGAATGGTCCCATGAAATCGATGCCCCATACATCAAAGATTTCCACTTCAAGAATTGTTTGTAAGGGCATCTCATTTCGTTTCAATATGTTTCCTACCCTTTGGCACCTATCACATGTTTTCACAAAGTGGTGGGCGTCTTTGAACACTGTAGACTAGTAAAATCCAGATTGAAGCACTTTTACCGCAGTGCGCTCACTCCTGTAATGTCCACCGTATGCCGATGAGTGGCATTCTTGTAATATGTTATGGACTTCACTGTAGGGGATACATCGTCGAATCATCTTATCGGCGAATTGTTTAAATAGATACGGCTCATCCCACATGTACCACTTGACGTCATGAAGAAACATCTTTTTCTGTTGTCGTGTAAGATCCGGGGGAAGTATCTTGCTTACCACATAATTCGCAAAGTCTGCATACCACAAAAATTCTGCATTCAACCCAAATAGTTGCTCATCTGGGAATGACTCGTTGATCACGCATCTATCTTCATCCTTTTTCTCCGAATTTTCCAGCCTTGATAAATGATCGACAACTTGATTCTCCGTCCCCTTTCTATCTTTAATTTCTAAATCAAACTCTTGAAGTAGGAGGATCCATCGGATAAGGCGTGGCTTAGCATCTTTTTTTTGCTATTAAGTACCGAATCGTCGAATTGTCCGTGTAGACTATTACCTTAGTCCCGATCAAGTATGCCCAAAATTTGTCGAATGCGTATACCACTGCAAGCAATTCTTTTTCCATAGTAGTGTAGTTCATTTGAGTCTTTGTGAGTGTTTTGCTTGCATAATATATGGCGTGAAACACCTTGTCTCGTCTTTGGCCCAAAATAGCCCCAACCGCATAGTCGCTCCCATCACACATAAGTTCAAATGGCATTTTCCAGTCCGGTGTGACTATCACGGGGGCTGTAGTTAATTTCTTCTTCAATAGGTCAAACGCGGACTTACATTCTGCAGTAAAGTTGAAAGTGGCATCCTTATCTAAAAGACTACATAGAGGTTTTGTAATCTTAGAGAAGTCTTTTATGAACCTCCAGTAGAACCCAGCATACCCCAAAAAACTTCTAATGCCCTTAACTGAGCTCAGTGGAGGTAGTTTATCGATCGTATCCAGCTTTGCCTTGTCCACCTCCAATCCTTGAGCCGACACCTTATGTCCCAAAATTATGCCCTCTTCAACCATGAAATGACATTTTTCCCAATTTAGTATGAGGTTTGTATCCTTACACCACTGCAATACCATGACCAGATTCTCTAAGCAAGTGTCAAAATTGTCTCCCTAGACTGAGAAATCGTCCATGAAGACTTCAACGTTCTTCTCCACCATATTCGAGAAAATAGCCATCATACACCGCTGGAAAGTTGCAGGTGCATTGCACAGTCCAAATGACATTCTCCTGAATGCAAGGGTGCCATAAGGGCAAGTGAATGTTGTTTTTTCTTGATCCTCAGGAGCGATAGAAATCTGATTATATCCAAAATATCCATCCAATAAGCAGTAAAACTCATATCTCGCTAACCTATCTAACATTTGATCGATGAAAGGTAGCGGGAAATGATCCTTCCGGGTTGCCTTATTCAATCTCCTATAATCGATGCACACCCTCCAACCTGTTACTTTCCTTGTTGGAATTAACTCATTTTCCTCATTCTGAAATACCGTCATTCCCTCTTTCTTAGGCACACAATGAATTAGACTTACCCATTTACTGTCGAAAATTGGATATATGACACCGGCATCCAATAATTTCAGAATTTCCTTCTTGACCACTTCCTTCATGATTGGGTTAAGTTGACGTTGATGCTCCACCGATGGACTTGCATCATCCTCCATCAGAATCTTGTGCATGCAAAATGATGGGCTAATGCCTTTTATATCCGCAATCGTCCATCCAATTGCTGATTTGTGATCCCTAAGCACCCTCAGCAACTTTTCTTCTAGCAATTTGTTAAGTGCAGCATAAATAATTACTAGGTAAAGAATTTAAATCGCCTAAATACGCATACCTGAGATGTTTAGGGAGTGGCTTAAGTTCCAATGTTGGTGGCTCCTCCAATGATGGTTTCAATTTTTCTGCAACTGTCTCCTCGGTGTGCAAAGGTTCAACCGGTGCTCTGAATCGGCTAACTTGGTGCAACGAGTCTAGCATCTGTAATAAGTCCACAAATTTCGGGTCGTCTTTTTCCTCATCCCCCAGTAAAGTTATTTCTAACGAATCGTTGATCAAACTCTTGCTCATATCTTCGCTGGTAATTTGCTTAATTAAATCCATTCGATTACACTCTTCCTCGTCCGTAGGACATTTCATGGCCTTGAACACATTGAATTTTACTTTTTGATCTTGGACCTTCATTGTAAGTTCTCCTTTTTACACGTCTATGAGTGTCCTTCCCGTGGCCAAGAAAGGTCTCCCTAGGATGATCGAGATGTTCTTATCTTCATCAAAATCTAGTATAATAAAGTCCGCAGGGAATATAAACTTATCCACTTTTACCAAAATGTCCTCTACAATGCCTCTCGGATATGTGACTTACCTATCCGCCAATTATAATGAAATATTCGCAGGCTTTGGCGCGGGCAAACCCAATTCTAAATATACTGATAATGGCATCAAGTTTATACTCGCCCCCAAATCACATAAGCACTTGTTAAACGACAACTTCCTGATCGTGCACGGGATAGTAAAGCTCCCCGGGTTTTTGAGTTTTGGTGGAAGCTTTTTCTGTAACACTGCACTACTGCCATTTTTGGACACAATCTAGAAAACTCATCAAATTATCATTTCAAATTTTTCCAAAAATTTTGAAGGTCGAAAAAACTATGAAACTGAAAAACATAATAACCCTTACAATCTCTTACCTCAAAAGAGCAGTATTTCTGACTGGAATATTGAATAAAAAGCCGAAGGAAACTTGCACTGAATAACAACTCTCAAAGTATCTAAATACTCACTAGAATACGCTCGACAATATAGAGAGAAAGAAAACTTGTTTCTGGTGTGTTTTTCAATTCTAACTTAAGCGTCTATTTATAGGAAAATGCTAGAACGCCATAGGAGACTAAAATATTAAAAATAATAATATTTCCTTTAATTTCTACGCCACCCACCATTTGAAAAATCCACCAGCAGCGATCTTGGAAGAGAATTCAGCAGCCCAGATGTTTATAACATAAGTGGGTCTCACCCATAATTTAATAAAAATCATTTTATTTTCTGAAACTTCAGTAATTCATAGAAAATAGCCCGTTTATCAGAAAAATACAAATTTTATGTCCATTCCACACGAAATTGAATTCTCTACAACTTTGCAGAAGAAAATTTTTCCAAATTCCAAACAGAAATTGACCGAAATCCACAAACGGACGATTTTACAGGTCATAATCAAATTTCAGTCAAGAAATGGTTCCATAGACATGTTTAACATGTTTTAAACAATTTATGTAACAAAAATACTCTTCCTCCTCATTTATTCATATATCCCACATTCATTATAAAAATATCATCATTATTATATTATAATAATATAATAAAATATTATTTTATCAGAAAAGATAAAATATCAATTTTCAACAATTGTCACTTTAAAGATTTTCTCCATCTATATCCATATAAAATGAATATTTTCCTCATCATATAAATAATTAATTAATTATTCACTAAATAATATTATAGAATCACAATACTGGCAACCAGGCAGTTCCCAGGAAGAGGGGCTTTCCAATAAGAATTTCTCCTTACTGGCGTACAATTAGGTGATTAAACCTCTCCTTAGACAGAACTTTCTAGACATTGCCAATAATGTTATCTAATAATAATATTCAGATAATATGAATTATTGCTCCGATAATGGAAAATACTGTGTAGTAACAATTATTGAAATAACAGTAATATAAAATATCAATGCAACAATTATTGAATCAATAAAATAAAATACTGAATAATAATTACTGTAACAATTAGTGAGTAGTGCCTTCTTACGTAAGAATCAATAATTGGTGCAATACCGTGTGCTACTGTGCAACAACGCGTATTACTGTGTTTTAACCATCGGGTATTCCAAAAGTATTAACGGTAACAACTACGTCGTTATTTATAAACAACTTATACTTGTCGTTTTCTTCATTCAATCGCTTTCCGTTATGGGGCCCACAAAAGGTTGCGCCGTCTTATGAATATTCCCCGGCAGGAAGAATATTCTACGACCAAACGAATATTCCCCGATAACAATGAGTATTTTATAACCACTTGCTTATTTAAAATATTTACTTATGTCACCCTTAACTTTAACATTTTATCAATTTAACCATTTATTGAATAGTAATTATAAGAAAAATTGAATACTTTTATTTCATAAAATTCGGGGTCTTACAATCTCCCCTCCTTATGAAATTTCGTCCCCAAAATTTACGTACCTGGTATTTCGAAGAATTGAGAATACCATACTTTCATTTCAGATTCCATCTTCCATGTCCTCATGATTTGTCCATTGCTCATCTCCTGTATTTCAGATATCATTCTAGAATACAACTTCAAAACAAGGGTTAATTGAACAAATTAACATATAACATAATATCCTGATATTATGATTGACCAACAAATAAGCTTAGGTAGGACACACTAGCGAATGATTTACTCGTCTCTCCCCTCCTAGTTTTATTCCCTGATCTCCACCAGAGATCATATCCCTAAGCTCTGATACCAATTATAACTCTGGACACCAACTTGTGTCAGCACCTTACAATGATACCTATCAGTTTGCCACCGCAGAATGGCGTCCCCTACGGAGAGTCTGGCTTCGGTGCATCCCTCATCAACAGGAAGTCACCAGATAGAGGCTTAGGGCTCTTTACTTATAGCTCTGATACCAAATGTAACAACCCAAAAATAGGTCCATTTCACCCAACCTATTCTGAGTCGCCAAATACATGGTACAGAAAACAACTACAACTTTATTACAACAATTGTCATGTAAAATACAACAACACATATGCTGTGAGTTTTGATACAAATATATACCAACTGTGACTCTTAACCCAACCTTGGATAGCACGTCACAATGGCACCTTAGCTAAATGTATAGTCAAAATCTGTTTTAGAAATTAGAATCTTTGGGAAGTGCTCGAGGAAACCTTCATACATGGGAGGTCATGCGTCTAGGTTATGATATATATCATATGCCCACAGAATTATCCTTGGTTGACCCAATAGACCCCAAAGAAAAATGAGAATATTACTATCATGTTCCTTCCAATGATGAGTTTTCTATTGACATATGATTATCTCCACTGTCTGCAATTGAGAATTATATTTTAAGCAAACTCCAAGATCATATAGGTAGTGCTCGTAAATATACTCAGCAAGTGGATGTACACAACCTTGTCAAAATACAAATATTGTCATCTAGACAATATCCACACTCAAATAAGTCCTCATTATAATTATTGATATATTATTTCTTAAACCTTCATTCTATACCCCGACTAGTACTCGCTACATTCTCGCCTCCTGAGAAGAAAAATGGAACAAAAAGGAAAAGGGTGAGCTCAACTAGCCCAGTAAAGAATATTATGACTAAGATAACATAGAACAAATTATCGTTAGTCTTCAACAGAGAAAAATCTAATAGAATACAATAGACAACAAGTTTTAAATCAATATTCGCAGCGGAAATAATAATTCATTAGAAGAGTTATGTAGAGAATAAAATCTACTATCTTTTATATATGAATTTAAAAGTCCATCGTCAATATTTTATCCCATAACATCAATTAACACATATCTAGAATCAAATATTCATCTTTGCACTACATGCCAAAGATATTCATCAGCTGGTCATGTTCATCTTTGCACTACGGGCCAAAGATATTCATCAGAAATCATTCATCTTTTCACTACAGGCCAAAGATATTCAGTAATATCATCATTTAGGACTGAGGATGATGAAAAATATTTTAAAGAAAATGAATCCAGTGAAACAAAATAAAAAATATTAAAGATTCGTATTTCGATTTATCAATGTCCAAAAATACCTCATAAATAATCATAGTAGAGTAATATTCAAGAATGATCAAAACATGGATACAATCAAAGCTAGTATCCATAATAGATATTTTAGACAAAAAGAAGAAAATTTCATTTTTTTTGTGAATAGTGTCGTATTCGTGATTAGTGCCGTATACGTGAATAGTGCCGTATACGTGAATAGTAACCCCGACACTAAAAGACAAGAATTTCACAAGAAAAATCTTACCAATACTCCGGCATAATGATATTGGAAGAAATAATATCATTTAAAAAAAATAATATCCCTTATCTCGAAAAGACAGTATGTAAGACCCCAACTTTTATAAATAAAGATGAATTTTCTATAAATATTATTTTTAAATATTATAGAGTAAATTTGATATAATATTATAGTTGTGGGTAATATTTATAAATTTTGCAAAGTAAGCAAGTTGTTATAAAATATTTGTTTGGTCGGGAAATATTCTTTTTGTCAGGAAATATTCGTACGACGACACAATCATTGTTGGAACCCACAACGAAATTATTGTCGGATTGAGAAAACAACAAAAATACTTTATGAAAATAACGACGGTGGTGTTACCGTTAAAACTGTTGACCTACCCGGTAGTAAAACTACAGTAATACGCATGGTTGCATAGTAGTACACGATATTGATTATTGAAGCTTACGTGAGAAGTCACTCAGCTATACTCATTTATTGCTACAGTAATTGCTTCATCATATCTCTTATATTATTGATTCAATTATTGTCACAGTATCATCTGTATAATATGTTATATTATTAAATCAATAATTGAGACGACAAGTTATAAATGATTAATAATTGTTGAAAGATTAAATATGTGTTGATTAAAAATAAAATGATTTGTTATAATATTTATTCAATCCTTGATTTATATAAAGAGTCTATTATGAGACGTTTGTGGTAAGTTTGGTTATTTTATGGGGGGCCCATATGTCATCATTTAAGAGTCTCTTCGTCAATAGTAATTACATTCGTCAATAGTAATTACCTTCATCAATAGTAATTACCTTCGTCAATAGTAACTACCTTTACCAGACGTCAAACCACTTGCCATTTCATATTCCAGGCGTCGAAGCAATTGTCGTTTCACATTACAGGCGTCAAACCACTTTTCTTTTCACATCACTAGTCGTCAAGCCACTTGCCTTTTCATACTTCAAGTGCCAAGATAGAAATCTTCTATAAATAGAGGCCTAATACTTCATTATTTTTCATGAATTCATTCAAGCTATAGAGAGAATAAGAGAGAAAGAAGAAGAGTATTCTGTTACTACACTACTGCAGTATTCAATCTACTACTAATGTAAGGGGTGTTATTCTTTCTTATTCATGAAAAGAACTGTTGTTATTCCATTGCTTATTATTCTGTTGGAATAACCTGTATACGCGGTTTACCATATACTTGGTGACATTCTTTTATTATCCTGTTGGAACATTCTATCTGTGTGTTTTACATTGTAACTAGTTCCGTCTTTATTATTATTCTGTTGGAACATCCTGTCTGTGTGTTTTACACCGGACCTGGTTCCGTCTTTATTATTCTGTTGGAACATCCCGTCGGTGCAAATTTTGCCTGACCTGGTTTCGTTATTATTATTTTGTTAGAATAACCTGTCTATGCGAAGTACCGCATACATGGTGATTTATTTTGTTATTTCATTCTTTATTATACTCAGTTGGTTAAAGTTTTGACTTCTATACTCCATGAAATTAGTAGAATATCATTGAAATTTGCGCTTCATCCAGTATCTTTTCATGGAAATATTCTTCTGATCATTCTTGAATTTTACTCTACAAAGCAGTATCATGTTGACAAATTGGACATTATTAGTTCCTATATAAATTAATTCTTGAACTTGTTTTATTGAATTCTTATATCATTTTAATCATCCTCATGTTTATATTATGTTGAAAGTCATCTGTGGCCTGTAGTAAATAGATGGACTTGGTATGATTATGACCATGGATTATTCGTTGTAATCATGACCGTAATGTTAAAATGATGTGGTAAAAGTTATCATTGGCCCGTAGTGCATTGATGGACAGTTGTTGGCCTGATCATGACCATTAATGAATACACGAATGTCCTTGACTGTAGTGCATGGATAATTTGTGGTCATGATACTAAAGAATATCCTTGGCCGTAGTGCATGGGTGATTCGATGATGTGGATTATTTATTAAGTTGAGTCCCAGCGATAAAAGTCATGAAATACCTTTTAAATCATAAAAGATAGTAGATTTTATTCTCTACTTGACTCTTTTAATGGATTGCTTGTTCCGATGCAGTTAAACTTGATGTTGTTATATTTTATCAGTTTAACACCGTTGAAGGCTAACGATAATTTATTCTACATTATCTTAGTCATAATATTTCTTACTGGGCTAGTTGAGCTCACCCTTTCTTTCACTGTTCTCTTCAGGAAATGAGAACATAGCAGGGACTAGTCGGGTAACGAAGTGACGGTCTAGAGGATAACATTAGCAGTTCTCACTATTGTATGAAATAGTGTGTTAATAATTGTAATGAGGACTCCTTTTGAGTTTGTATAATCTCTAGTAGACAATAATTGTATTCAAACTCACAGTTATGTTTTGTCGTATTGTACATGACAGTTGTATTAGTAAGTTGTATTTGAATTTTGTACCATATATCTGACGACCCAAGATGGGTGATGTATACCTAATTTTGGGGGTGTCACAGTTGGTATCAGAGCTTAGGGATATGATCCCTGGCTAAGATGTGAAAATAGTAATAGGAGGGGAGAGACAGGGAATTCCTTCGCTAGTATGACCTACTTAAGTTTATGTGGTATTTAATTGGTTGGTCAGAATTTAGGGATAATATGTTACATGTAAATTAACCTTTGTTTTGTGGCAGTATCTGAAAATGACATCCGAGAATGTTGAGAATTTCAATGGAGCACAGGCGACCGTTGATTCACCACATTTCAATAATCAGGATAATGTGCATCAGGAAGGCGACAATCCTCATGCAAACAACAACACTGACCAAATGATGAATGATCAAATGTTCAGGGGCTTTATGAAATTCATGCAATAGTAGGCGAGAGCGGCTCCTGTCCAAAATGCAGGTGGAAACACTAGAAACTCTCGGGCGGTCACCGCTAAATAGTTCAAGGAGCTGGGACCACCCGAGTTTAAGGGAGAGCCAAAACCACTTATGGCGGAAGCATGGATAAAGCAGATCACCAAGATATTTGATGTCTTGGGATGCTCCGAGGAGCAAAAGGTTCCCTTTACCGCCTTTATGTTGCGCGGAGAGGCAGATTACTGGTGGGAATCGGTAAAACGTACTCAACCTGCCGTACTGAAGATGTCTTAGGAGAAGTTCCAAGAGCTGTTCAACGACAAATACTTTCCCGAAAGTATTCGTCACATGAAGGAGGTGGAGTTTATCAAGTTGGAACAAAACAATATGACCGTGTCGCAATACGAGGCTAAATTTGCGAAATTATCCTGGTTTGTGTCCCACTTGGTGGATAATGAAGAGAGAATGACACGGATGTTTTTAAGAGGTTTGAAGCCGGAGATACATCAACATCTTATTTCTCATAAAATATGTTTATATTCAGATGTTGTAAATATGGCTCTGTTAGTGGAGCGCGATAATGAGTCAACGCATTTAAAAGAGAGCATCCGACAAAATGATAATACCAGCGAGAGCAGTCATCGAAGCAGTGACAACAAGCGTGGAGGGAATCAACATGCCAGAAATGGTAACCACTTCGGTTGTAATCAGGGCTAAAACAATAAAATGAACATTTCAAGAAGAGAAGATTCAACAATGATGGAAAAACGTCAGCACCAGCACCTGTCGTTAAGGAAGGAGAATGACCACCTATCATATGTTTCAAATATGGAGGGGAGGGGCACATTAGTCCAAACTGCGCGATGCCATACAAAGCATGTTATAATTGTGGAAGAGAAGGTCAGTTAGCCCGATTTTATCGTTCACCGAAGACAAATGTAGCTAGGATGGAGGCACCAAAGGCCGTCCCAGAAAAGTCAAAACTGGTAGTGCAAGGGAGAGCGTTTGTTGTGACCTCCCAGAAAGCAAGGAACCCGAATGAGGTCATCACCGGTAAGCTTATCATAAACTCTAACGAAATCTATACTTTATTTGATACCGGTTCTACCCATTCTTTTATTTCTCCTACTTGCGCTCATCGATTAAATTTGACTCCGGAGAAATTAAACTTTAACTTATCTGTGGAAACTCCGTTGGGAGAAACCTTCATTACATCCACTGTTTATAAGTATTGTTTGGTTCAAATCGGTACCCTCACATTACCTGTAGATCTTATTTCATTGAAAATACATGCATTTGACGTGATTCTAGGGATTGTTTGGTTATCTACTCATCATGCAAAAATTGATTGTTTTCATAAGGTTGTTAGCTTTCATATTCTTAATCAACCTATTATGCGAATTCAAGCGACCAAACCATTAAAATCAATCACGGTCATCTCAAGCCATAAAGCTATTCGTTTATTGAAAAATGGATGTCAAGCTTTCTTAGCTTATGTCACAGATTTAAACAAAAATACGTCAGTTTGAACGATATTTCTATTGTTAATAAATTTCCTGATGTATTCCCAGAAGAACTTCCTGGCCTACCCCCTGAGCGTGAAATTGAATTTTGTATCGACCTTGAACTCGGTACAAAACCAATTTCCAAAGCCCCATATCGAATGGCTCCTATTGAACTTCAAGAGGTAAAAACCCAACTACAGGAATTGTTAGACATTAGCTTTATTCGTTCTAGTACTTCTCCTTGGGGTGCTCCTGTTCTATTCGTGAAGAAGAAAGATGGGAGTATGCGACTTTGTATTGATTATCGGGAGTTGAATCATGTCACCATCAAAAATAAGTATCCATTGCCACGTATTGATGACCTGTTTGATCAGTTGCAAGGAGCCAAATTCTTTTCAAAGATTGATCTTCTTTCCGGATATCACCAATTAAAGATTAGAACCGATGACATTCCAAAGACGGCTTTCAGAACTCGGTATAGGCATTATGAATTCCTAGTCATGTCCTTTGGATTGACTAATTCTACTGCTGCCTTCATAGATATGATGAACCGAGTATTCAAGGAATATTTGGATCACTTTGTGGTCGTCTTTATTGATGACATCCTTATTTATTCCAAAATCTGTGAAGATCATGAGCAACACTTGAGGCTGACACTCCAAAAGCTTCGTGAATACAAGCTTTATGCCATGTTGAAGAAATGCGAATTCTAGCTTGAAGAAGTAGCATTCCTTGGGCACGTAGTATCAAGTCATGGAATATCTGTTGACCCAGTAAAGATTGAAGCAATTCAAAGTTGGGATAAACCTAAATCAGTGATCGAAGTACGTAGCTTTCTCGATTTAGCTGGTTATTATCGGAGATTCGTGGAAGGATTTTCTCGAATCGCTACTCCGTTGACTCAGCTGACTCAGAAAGATACAAAGTTCGGTTGGAGCAAGGAATGTGAGAAGAATTTTCAAGAACTCAAGAGGAGACTCATTTAGGTACCTGTTCTGACAATACCATCTGGCTCGAAGGGATTTGTCATCTACATTGATGCTTCGGGCAAAGGGTTGGGATGTGTTCTCATGCAACATGGAAAAGTCATAGTCTATGCCTCAAGACAACTCAAAGAATATGAGAGGAATTATCCTACTCATGATCTAGAGTTGGCAGCTGTTGTCTTCGCACTAAAGATTTGGAGGCATTACTTGTATGGGGAGAAGGTGGAGATCTTTACGGATCATAAAAGCCTCAAATATTTCTTTACTCAAAAAGAAATCAACATGAGACAACGAATTTGGCTTGAACTGTTGAAAGATTATAATCATACCATCCAATACCATCCTGGAAAAGCTGACGTGGTAGCTGACGCATTGAGTAGAAGATCATATGCAAGTACGAGTGCGATATTGTCAACGCAAAGGCCCATTTTGTGTGACTTGAAAAGGATGGAGATAGAGTTAAAGACTCCAGAGACCCATGTGATGATGGCGAATATACGATTAGAACCGACTTTAATCGATAAAGTTAAAGCTGCTCAAGTTATAGACCTGGAGCTAATGTGTATGAGGAAGAAAGTGCAAGAAGGTGCTATGCCGGAAGCAAGAATCGATGAAGAAGGAAAACTTTGAGTCAACTCCAGACTGTGTTCTTAATGACCTTAATTTAAAGTATAAAATCATGATGGACGCGCACAACACACCGCTTGCAATCCATCCTGGGAGTACCAAAATGTATCATGATATTCGTCATACATTTTGGTGGAGTAATATGAAGAGAGAGATAGCGTTGTTTATCTCAAGGTGTCTAACTTGTCAACGAGTTAAAGCGGAGCATCAAGTACCAAAAGGTCCATTGCAACCACTTGAAATTCTAGAATGGAAGTGGGAGCACATTACCATGGATTTCGTTACCGGTCTTCCTAAGGTTTCTCAAGGCATAGATGCGATTTGGGTCATTGTTGATAGATTGACCAAGTCTGCTCATTTATTTTCGATACGAGAAACTTATACACTTGAACGTCTTGCTCGTATATACATAAACGAGATTTTAAGATTGTATGGTATGCCGGTATCCATAGTTTCTGATCGAGACCCAAGATTCACTTCACGATTTTGGGTTAGTTTGCAAAAAGTTATGGGCACAGACTTACGATTTAGCTCGGCATATCATCCTCAGACGGACGGAAAGTTGGAGAGGACTATTCAAACTCTTGAAGATCTATTAAGACTCTGTGTCCTTGATTTCAAGGGAAGTTGGGACAAGTTCTTACCATTGGTGGAGTTTTCCTACAACAACAGTTATCATGCAAGTATTGGCATGGCTCCATTCGAAGCGTTGTATGGAAGAAAGTGTCGTTCTCTAGTATGCTGGGATGAGGTGGGTGAAGCAACGTTGTTGGGACCGGAGTTGGTATATATGACTACGGAAAAGATTCAAACGATCTGACAACGTATAAAAACCTCACAAGATCGAATAAAGAGTTATGTTGATCTTCATCGAAAGGACGTGGAATTCGATATAGGAGATCATGTGTTATTGCATGTTGCTTCGTGGAAAGAAGTTACGAGATTTGGGAAAAGAGGAAAAATCAATCCTCGATTCATCGACCCATTTTTAATCCTCGATCGAGTAGAAACTGTGGCCTATAGACTCGCTTTACCGCTAAGTATGTCTCGTGTTCATAAAGTTTTTCACATATCCATGTTAAGTAAATATGTGAAAGACTCAAACCACATTATTGAGTTAGAACCGGACGAAATAGCAGAAGATTTGACGTATGAAGAGGTTCCTTATTCAAATCTTGGATAAGAAGGAACATATTCTACGCTCCAAGGTTATACCTCAAGTCAAAGTTTTGTGGAGAAACCATGATGTTGAGAAAATGACTTGGGAGTTAGAATCTAAAATGAAATCAAGGTATCTTTACCTCTTCGACATACCAGATACGTACCCTAATTTTGAGGGTGAAATTTCATAAGAAAGGGAGGTTGTAAGACCCCAACTTTTATAAATAAAGATAATTTTTTTATAAATATTATTTTTGAATATTATGGAGTAAATTTAATATAATGTTATAGTTGTGGGTAATATTTATAAATTTTGCAAAGTAAGCAAGTTGTTATAAAATATTCGTTTGGTTGGGGAATATTCTTTTTGTCGGGGAATATTCGTACGACGGCACAATACGCGTGGTTGCATAGTAGCACACGATATTGATTATTGATGCATACGTGAGAAGTCACTCAGCTATACTCAATTATTTCTACAGTAATTGTTGCATCATATCTCTTATATTATTGATTCAATTATTGTCACAGTATCATCTGTATAATATGTTTTATTATTAAATTAATAATTGAGATGACAAGTTATAAATGATTAATAATTGTTGAAAGATTAAATGTGTTGATTAAAAATAAAATGATTTGTGGTAATATTTATTCAATCCTTGATGTATATAAATAGTCTATTATGAGACGTTTGTGGTAAGTTTGGTTATTTTATGAGGGGCCCATATGTCATCATCTAAGAGTCTCTTCGTCAATAGTAATTACCTTCGTCAATAGTAATTACCTTCATCAATAGTAATTACCTTCGTCAATAGTAACTACCTTTACCAGACGTCAAACCACTTGCCGTTTCATATTACAGGTGTCGAACCAATTGTTGTTTCACATTACAGGCATCAAACCACTTTTCTTTTCACATCACCAGTCGTCAAGCCACTTGCCTTTTCACATTTCAAGTGCTAAGCTAGAAATCTTCTATAAACAGAGGCCTAGTGCTTCATTATTTTTCACGAATTCATTCAAGCAATAGAGAGAATAAGAGAGAAAGAAGAAGAGTATTATGTTACTACACTACTACAGTATTCAATCTACTACCAATGTAAGGGGTGTTATTCTTTCATATTCATGAAGAGAACTGTTGTTATTCCATTACTTATTATTCTGTTTGAATAACCTGTATACGCGGTTTACCCTATACTTGGTGACATTCTTTTATTATTCTGTTGGAACATTCTATCTGTGTGTTTTACATTGGACCTGGTTCCGTCTTTATTATTATTCTGTTGGAACATCCTGTCTGTGTGTTTTACACCGGACCTGGTTCCATCTTTATTATTCTGTTGGAACATCCTGTTGGTGCAAATTTTGCCTGACCTGGTTTCGTTATTATTATTTTGTTGGAATAACCTGTCTATGCGAAGTACCGCATACATGGTGATTTATTTTGTTATTTCATTCTTTATTATACTCAGTTGGTTAAAGTTTTGACTTCTATACTCCATGAAATTAGTAGAATATCATTGATATTTGCGCTTCATCCAGTATCTTTTCATGGAAATATTCTTCTGATCATTCTTGAATTTTACTCTACAAAGCAGTATCATGTTGACAAATTGGACATATTAGTTCCTGTATAAATTAATTCTTGAACTTGTTTTATTGAATTCTTATATCATTTTAATCATCCTCATGTTTATATTATGTTGAGTCT